>JAOXYF010000028.1:8304953-8318157 GCA_028565775.1 Sternarchorhynchus goeldii
TATATATATTTATTTTTTATTTTTTTTTTTTTAAGTCATATGATGTTAGTTCACATGATAGGAAGAGGGTCCATGAAGGGAGAAGAAGCAGGACCCCACACTGAGCAGCATGGGGGGAGGGGTGGGGTGTGGCGTCCCAGGCTGCCAGGAAACAAGCTCCTCTAGCCGGCTACGCCAGTCGGGGTTCCTTCCACCAGGCACGGAGATAAACGGCCACATCGATTTCCCCCTGCTGCGTACCCATCCCATAACAGCGGAGTCTACAGAGGTGTCCTTCAGGAGAGCGGTGCTGTTTCTACAGCTTAACCACAGAAACCAGCTGTGATAGAGGTTGTGGAGTTTCTTCTTGTTTGGCATAAAGTTTTTCTCTCACCTCTCTAGATAAAAGAAGGCCAGCAGGCTTCAGGCCTTTTTAACAGGGGCTATAGCAGTTCCACGTTTAATGACTAGCATCACGGTTGAACATTTTAGCAGTCTGGGGAGCACAAACAGGACAGGCGTGGGTCACTTGTCCCTGACGCTGATTTCCACTGTGAAAAAACATGCGAGCTATCAGAACTGCCAAGGGCAGACAGAAGAGGTTTGTCTGAGTTCTTTTGCAGTTCCCTCCCATTTCAGCTGGGCTCGAGGAGCTGAGACACAATGCTAACACTCCACTCTAAAGGCCAGTAAAGAGAGAAGGTGAGAGTGACTGCCTGACAGACTCCCTGACAGACTGACAGACTGACTGACTGACTGACTGACTGACTGACTGATTGTCTAAACCTGATTAGATCTATTAGGTTCTCAAGTATTGTCAGTGAAAGAATCTGAAATCAGTCATTTAAAAAAGTTGTTTGTTTGCATTACTTATTTTGCCACTGATTTTCAAAAATCAGAAACTATAAAGTTTCAAGGCTCTGAAAGGACCTTATCCACATTATTGAGTTTGATGTGAAAAGATTACTTTTGAACACTATAAGATGTAAGGACGTTTTGTGAAATAGTTGAAATCTTTTGCTGAATTTTGCAATAGACAATTTATTAGAAACTCACATCAGCCAAGGTCTAATCTATGTCAAGAAAATCAATCTGTATATGTTTACTTTGATCATGGAACAATTGCTGAAATTTTATTTAAAGTATTTCAGGGAACTTTTCACATTTTCCAAACCTGATACATTGTTCTTTGATCCTCATTAAAATTTAGAACCTATTTATCAAAACATACATTTTCTATGGTAAAAACATGTCTAATTTTGACTGGAGACAAGGACCATGCATTGTGGTAAACAGCACTGTTTTAATGATTAACTGAGGGGTATTGATGGAGAAAAAGGCAGTGAGGTTCAGCTGATCCACCAAGGCAGTCAGCTTCAGCTGATCCACCAAGGCAGTCAGCTTCAGCTGATCCACCAAGGCAGTGAGGTTCAGCTGATCCACCAAGGCAGTGAGGTTCAGCTGATCCACCAAGGCAGTCAGCTTCAGCTGATCCACCAAGGCAGTCAGCTTCAGCTGCTCCACTAGGGCAGTCAGCTTCAGCTGCTCCACTAGGGCAGTCAGCTTCAGCTGTCTGAAAGTGCCACGTCGATGAATCATCTTCCCCCTCCACCACCAGCAGATGAGCTCCTCCTCTCGCACAACTGACATGGTAAAAGTACAGCCCACATTTACACAGCCCCCATTGAAACACATTCCATGTTCATCTCCAGCCCTACGTGTTGACCTCTCTTAGAGACCCTGGCAGAGATTTCTGTCACCAGGATTGCTTTTATATCGGTGGCAGAAGCCTTAATTACTCTCATTAGAGACTCCCCTTGGAAGTTTTGACAATTTAAAAGCTATGTGTGAATACTCTTTGAGTCCTGTAATTGAAAGATTAAAAAATATATGCCAAGAAGATAAATTGTTAAAGAACAACCATGGCTGCCTATGCACATCTCTGATGCACATCTCTGATTTGTTTTATACATCACACTATTGAAGGTCATTAATTACTGATCAGTCTCCCAGTTCACATTGCAGGCTTAGAGATGTGTATTAATACTGTATCAGTAGATTTATACCCACCAGATAGTTGTAACAAAGCAAGTTGTTTTTCTCCAGCGAAGCGGTAGCTAAGGCGGAGATGCTTGCCAGCCACAGTTGTGTGATGTCTGCAGAACGCCTGGAGAACGTCTGGAGAACCACACCGCGTTTGGTTTTCGCAGCCCGTGATGGTGTGTGTATCACAGATTCGAGTGAAGGGTGCTGTCTCTAGTGTTGGCCATAGACGGGTGTGGGGGGGTGGGGGAGTGTGGTTAGACCAGTATTTCTGGGCAGCACCGTTTTCTTTGTTCCTGAGCAGAGTCATTACGAAGACAGAACAAGAGTTATTAAATGCAAATGTTCTTGAAGCTTATTGTTTTTTTCCTTTAGGGAGAGATTGCTCCCAACTTCTTAATGAAGATAATCATTCACTTGCATGGTTATGCAAGATTATGCGCTTGTTAAAGTTATATACATGCAAGCTTGGAGAAGGCACTCCTGCATTTATCTGTTATATATCTGGGAATATATAGCCAGCAGATATTCTTCATGCACTGAACTACATCAAAAGGTGTTTAGTAAGTATTACTAGGGGGTGGAGGGGCGGCATTCGATAGGCGGGTGCACGAGCACAGAGCCATGTGCATTATGAGTGTGTAATGGGGATTCGGGTGATAAATTTGCCGGACACAGACTTGTTCCGGGGGGAGGGAGGGGGGTATATTTTTTATATATTATTATATATTATAGATATTATTATTTATATATTATTTTAGAAGTTAGGAGATTTTCGGTACATGTGAAGGATCATCTGTGAATATTTTTATGGGAAGTTAGCAAGGCTGAAGCTAACGCTCAATATGAACCTGTCGGCCATCACACTCACGCTGCCATGTTAAACAGCACTAATGAAGAATAATGATCCACACCTCTGGACGTCTTTCATCTGCCTGAGTGATGAGGAGGAAAGATGAAGCAACACAGAGATGGAATGTGCTGGAGAGAAAGTGAGAGAGAGATGAAAGAACACACAGTGAGAGAGCGAATAGGGAACAATGAAAAAGTGAGAATGCACATTTTCATGGGGAATGTTGTGTTTGTGTGTGTGCGCATGTTTGTTTGTGTGTGTGTGTGTGTGTGTGTGTGTGTGTGTGTGTGTGTGTGTGTGTGCACTGATTTGCAGCAAGCGCCCCCGCCTCACCCAGAGAGATGATCAGCCTCAAGGAGAGGAAGACAGACTACGAGTCCACTGGAACCAATGCTAGTTTCCATGGCAACAAAGGAGAGCACACATCTAGGAAAGACGCCATGGCAGGTAGGTCTGTTCTGGAGAGAGGAGAGGGAGGAGGAAGTGAAGATGCGAGAAGTTGAGGATGAAGTACCAGCCACAGCCCCGAGGAACCGAGTCCCTCTCATAAATAGTCCTCGTACCTCATTAGCAAGAGGCTTCGCTAGGGGGGCTGCTAGCAAAAGGCTCCATTTTTGGTTGAAGCCGTCGGTGGTGCTAGGATCACTCTTCCTGGCTCTGCAAGGTTTAGCTCGCAGTACAGAGCAGTCACAGAGAAGTTACAGAGCAGTGCAGAGCAGTCACCGAGCAGTACAGAGCAGTCATAGAGCAGTCACAGAGCAGTGCAGAGCAGTCACCGAGCAGTACAGAGCAGTCACAGAGCAATTGTTTTCCTCAGTGATATTTCACTTGCTCCCCTGAAATTTTTCTACCAGTGTTCAGAACTACTGTGAAGTTAAACCACGGCCAATCAGGTCCACGTGCAGTGCAGTATCACGTCTTTGTGTTTAGTTCCGAAACGCAAATGGCATTTTAATTTTACTACAGTCCATTTGCTCTCTCTCTCTGTCATGCCTGCAGTTCAAGTGTCCTGTGGAACCTCTACACTCTTCCGCAACTCGTACGTGACTCCAAACGAAGACATCAAACACAACCAGGTAAAAAGACCTTCAGTCAACCACGGCCTTCTGTAAACAGAAACAACACATTATATTAATGCATTAAAACACTTTAAAAAATACATGTATGATAATATCATAGCTGCTACCTCTTTTATATACTGTTACATGATATTTTGTATAAAGCATGTTTTAAATCAGGATTTTAAATCAGGACCTCCTTTTGTATCTGAAATGGTTGGCTGTTTTATGAATATACTGTACAGGGAAATAAGTCTTAAACAGAAAGAATGGTCAGTACACAATGTCATTTTGACCTCAGTCAGTTATCAAATACAATCACTTTGAAAGAAATCAGCAGTTCCATGAGGTTAAAATACAGATATGACAGCGTTGGTTTTGGGAGTGATATCTTAGTCAACATACCTGAGCCAGTCACATCAGTCCCTGTATCACATTATCAAAATTTGTCGACCCAGCTTGAACACATCATCTGATTAGTCTGAAATGTCAAATTCATCCATGCTAATTTTCACCCGCTCCAATGATTATGATGTTAAAGCTGACCTATCTTAAGGACTCCTCTGATTCTGATTGGCTAGCTCTCTCCAAGGCTCAGCGTGTTCTGTTGGTTGTCGGAGAACAGGCAGCGAAGGTGGTAGCGCGTGGGTTAGCGCCTCAGAGTCCTGTGAACATCGGCTCTCGCACCCACCCGACACCTGTGAAGGATGAACACGTTGTGGTAGGATTGAAAAAGATATACAGAGTTCCTGCAGCTTCAGGCTTTAGTGCTGCCTGTCCCACTTGGTCAGGTGAGGTGCACGAGTGTAATTACTGCCTGTTGTCTCATGCAGTTGGCAGATGTTGTTTGAGACTTTGCAGGCTGTCCACCAGCATCCTTGTAGCTCGGACGCAGACGCCTCTGTTCCTTCTGTCGGACGGCAGCCGTGATGTTTGCGGCGTGGCTCCATGCCTGGCTGTCAGTGTTTCTGTGGGGTCTCAGTGGCCCCCTTCAATGCTGGGCCTTATTTCAGACGACAGAGAGAACCTGCCCTGATCAGGGGGGCCCGTCTGTTGCTTGCACGCACGTCTGCCTCATGGAGCATGAAGATCGATGTCTCCTCCCATTAATCACATTACTGCTTCACACCTTTTGCTTAAAACTCACAGGCATTGCGGAAAGTTCCAGACACCAGTTTTAATAGTCCTCCGGGGTAAATAAGACCTGAAGCCACAAAGGAAGCAGGTTAAATAACATCCTGAATAACACAGCAATATGTCAGAGTCGATCAGGGAGGAAGGTGGCCACTCCTTTGACTTTCAGCTGTATGAAGCTGCATGTCTGCTATGAGGACAATAAAAAGGGTCTTTGAATATGACTCACATTTAGATGCATGTGTGTCCTTCTCCCTGCTCTTCCCAGGTTCCGGCCCATCCCACAGTACAGGAGAGCGTGCGGAAGGACTATGAGACACTTCCTCCGTTTCAGAACTCCTCTAGGAACTTTGAGGAGCCCTTTTTCGAGGATCAGGTCCACCGTCCTGCTCCTGCTACTGATCTCAGTATGCACCTGGGACTCAAGTCCACCGGCAACTACGTGGACTTCTACTCTGCCGCCCGCCCCTACAGTGAACTCAACTATGAGACGAGTCACTACCCCGCCTCGCCCGACTCCTGGGTGTAAGGACTCAGCTGACCCGGCACATCCCCCTAGGGCGCTGGGGCCTGGGTGGGTGGGGGGGCTTGGGGGGGGGGGCGTGTGGTGCTTGCGGAGAGGCTGGAAAACTGTGCATGTGCATGCATATCACTGGACATTTCTTCAACCCATTTCGTTCGTCAAATCAACAAAAGCTGGTTCTGCGGAGCAGGTCCAGGAGGGACCTGGGAGAGGGACAGATACAGTTACAGGGGACTGGAAGTAGATGAGGAATCCATGGACATGGAAAGAGAACACATGACAGGAAGGCAGATCTTGGCCTTCCGCAGGGACTGGATGAAAGGTTTTGGCACGTCACAGAATGGAAGGAGCAGCACACGGGGAGGAGGAGTGATGGGGAGGAGCAGGTGGAGCAGGTGTTTACACTGAGCTTTGGGAACAGCTTTTTACATTTTCTTTCTTCTGTTCTCACATCACGTCATTGTAATTCACCTTGGGCGTTTTTGTTTGTTTGTTTGTTTGTTTGTTTGTTTGTTTGTTTGTTTGTTTGCTAAACATTAGCTATATTCGATTTTCCAGCCTTTTTAACTTAGATTTATTGGGTTTTTTTCTTGCTTTTTTGTTTGTACTTTTTTATTTGTCAGTGTATAGTATTTGGTGTACATTACAGAGATATGAGTACGCTGTATGCATTTCCATTAGGAGAGTCCTGTGGATCTGAGTACATACAGTACAGTACTTAAAAAAAACTCAGACAGTTTGGAGAGCTCCGTTGGTTATCAGTGTCCACTTTACACAACAGAGTATGTTTTAAGGACAAGAGGGTCATATCTACAAGTATTGTTCATTCTTATAATGTGAGTATGTTTAATGGCATCTAAACCAGTGTTTTAAAGCAGTTATGAGAAAAACATCATTCCACACTCTTTGTCAAGTGCTTTTTCACTGCCTAAAAAAAAACAGATGTAGATATTTGAAATCGATTTTTTTGGTGTGTTTTGTTTTTAATTATACCGGTTTGTTTTTAGGTTTTTTTTTCTCTCACTCTTATTTTTGATGATACAGTGTTAAAACATAAAAAAATACCACTGTTTTTCATCCATAAAAGAAAACTTGTGTGTTTCACATGTATGTCAGTTTTGTGTACACTAACATGAAGAGATAACTGACATTGTGCCAAACCTAAAAATCAGCACTGGAGATGTTTTAACCTTGAGTCAAAAATTCACAAGTTTCTCTCCAGTTTGTAATTGTTTTTTTATTTCCTTTCTCTTTATTTGTTCATAAATGTGTTTTTCTGGAATTAAGCTACTAATCCAGGCAACACTGGAATACTACCAGGAGGGCGAAATCTTTGCAAGCTTAATTCCCTCCAAAGATGTACAAAATATGTCTCTCTGTGTTAGCTGAGTGTGTGCTGTATGTTGATCAGTGTTTGAGATGAGAGGCGTTGTTTCTAACGGGTGGCTTCTACTGTTTGACTTGGCAAAGCACCGTAAACCTATTAGACTGAAATGTTCATAGAGAATGATGAATATACAAATATACATATAAATATAAATCTATATCATTTTTATGTGCAGATGTCGGTGTCACTAAAAGCAGCAAAATCGCAAGAAAAGGCTTGTATTAAAGGATTCTGTTCACCTAAATGTTCTGATTCAGAAAAAGAAAAAAAAAATTACAAACAAAAACGGGCAATGTTGACCCCCGGTCTCCGTTGTGCTGTTAACAAGCCCCATAGATCATCTGAATGGATTTTGATGATGTTCCGGTGCCAGGACAATAAATTACTGTTTGCAATCTTTAGAGCTGTTTGACTTTCCCATCACAAAACACAAAAGGGCTCACGTTTTGGTTTTTCTTTCCATGTTTCAGTTCTTTTTCACTGCAGTTTTGGGCAGTATGATCAGTGTGACTGTTACTCTTGCATGATTGGCCAGAGTGCTAAAACCTTTGTAACAGTAGCCAGAGCCCTTGGTTACATCATTGATTATGTCATCAATGATGTAACCAACACGTCCTGATATAGCAGGACATAGATGTACACCCAGCATCACCCATTAAAGTGAAGGCCACCTGCTAAATTAAAAACCCTACCCAATGCAAGGCAACCTGCCACCTCCCATAATGCACAGCTCGGGGATCACAGCAACGCCACATTCAATACTTTATCTCCAGCAGTCTGGGCCATGACGCGCAGCAGAACCTCCTCCACTGCACAAAGAGGGAGTCTTTTATTCAGAGCGCTCATCAGAAGGGCTCTTTGGGCCTTTACACCAGCACCAAATACCCACGCCAAGACCGCTCAACCCGCACCAATAATCCCAGGCCGTGAGTTCGCACCTCTTAGCCTTGTGAGGAAGACGTTCGGGGTATTACGTTTTCACAGCCCTTTCGCAATTCCAATCCTTTGAGAGCCTCGAGTTGCTCATTTGCTGTCAGTCAGGGTATTTTTATTAGCTCCGTTTCCTCTCGCAGCTGTGCCTGGCCCTGCACCTCCACCCTTCTCCACCTTTTTTTGTTTCTTTTTCTGTTTTTATCTTTTGAAGGCGGAGGGAAGGGTCGTGGCAGACGTGCCTGAGCTCTGCCCTAAACGATGAACATCAGCAGTCTGCAACGTCTTCTTCAATCCCTTGAACGCTCTCTAGAAATATTGTACAATCATGAATTTCAACCCGTGAAGCGTTCCCTGCTGTTGTAGTCCCAAACCACAAAGGTATGATGCACATTTAATTGTTCCCCCTACCCAGAAAATACAGTGCTGCTGGAATTATATTACTGGCTAGGCATACCTTCAGCCGTCCATGATCTCATTTAATTTGTCTACACAGTCTACGCTTTTCATATTCCCTAGCTTGTTCAAAATCACCCTGAACAAGCATGTTTCATCACATTGTAGGTATGTTACTGCAATAGTGTGTACGTAATTGGGCAGTGACACAGTCAGGGGCTATGTGGGTCTTGCTATATTACAGCACATCAGAATTATGAAGAAACAGGGTATAAATCATATACCCTCTCATTTTAAGTCCATAAACAACTGGACCTTTGGTTGCTGGGTTGTTCCTCGGCCAGCTGTGTATCGGTGTATCATTAATTCATGCACAAGCAAGCAAGCGAACAGCCAAGGGTCCAGTCCATTCTGAACCTGGAGTCTGTTGTTGTTTGCTCTCCACAAGAGGAATAAAGAAGTGTCTGTGCCAGTAAAGCAGCACTGAGCAGAATCCATTCCAACCCTGGCAGCACTGAGCAGAATTCATTTCCAGCTCTAGAAACATTGAGCAGAATTCATTTCCACCCCTAGCAGCACTGAACAGAATTCATTTCAAACCATAGCAGCACTGAGAAGAATTCATTTCAAACCATAGCAGCATTGAGCAGAATTCATTTCCAATCATCTCAGCATTGAGCGCAATTCATTTCCAACTCTAGAAACATTGAGCAGAATTCACTTCCAACCTCGTGTGCTAGAGCACTATGCCCAAACAATCCCTGTCCAGATAGTCGTAGGCTTCATTGCATCAAACACCTCTATTAGGTGGGGTACATACATTTGCCTTGGAGGGAACCCAAGTCAACATGTAGCTTTACGTATTATGAATCAAGCCTAAATGTGGGCATCCTTCGGGGGGAAATGCTATTGTTGTCTAATGCTCTCACAGACAGTGGAACCTCAGGTGTCAGGATAATACCTTCCTAAAAAGCTCTTCCTCCAGGCACCATGCTTTGTGAAATTAAATTCAGAATATGTATCTAATAACTCCATTTTCCCTTGCACACCGACGATCGCTAGGCACGTGGCGTGCTCTAAGAGTCTGGCTGTGCTGCCTTGTGCCGTGATGAAATAATTCAGTGTGGCATAAAACTGGGCCCACAGTTTACACTGTGATTAATTTTACCTCAGTACAAACACTGGTGGCCACTTTAATAACCCCTAAAAGGAAGGGCTATAGAAACAGGGATGACACTGTGACATACAAAATTAAAATTATAACATATCTGGGTAGCTAAGAAATCTGATTTAGAAATCTGGAATATAAATTCTTGTTTTTCTCACCAAACTTGGCACGTACATGCATTATTTATGTGTGTACAGAAGGCATGAAATGCACCTTTCTTGTTCTTCGAAATGAAAAGATTTGCAGGCCACAGAACCACAGTTGCTGTTCATTTTGGTATTTTCACAGAGTTGCAAACATCCTAACTGTTAGGTTTTAGTCTCTGTTCAGTCCGACTGACACAGAGTACCTTCAGGGTTCGACCAAAAATTAGTTCAGCCCTCAGCATGCCTCATTACGAGATCTCGGGGAACAAATTCACAACACAAAGTTGTCAAGAAGATGCTCTTAAGTTTATTAACAATATAGAAGTTTAAATAGAAGAAAGAGATGATGTGGAAGAAGAGAGTGATGGTGTGGGGTAACATGTCTCGTCGAAGGTCGAAGGTGAAATCAACAACTACATGATTGGATTCATGGGCGGAGAGGGTCCTCGTTCGCCTGAAGACAACTCAGGCACCCTCATACTTCACAGGGTTATTGGCTTAGCAGCCATGCTTAACTTTCAAGCTTTTCAACTGATGTACTGCTGCAATAAGCCCTTTAGCATTACAGCTACTGTTACTCCAAACAGTCCATTCCTGAATAGACAATAGGTGGCCAGATCTAACACAGCTTTGGATACTGTGCTACTGTTCTTAATGAACTGTTCTTACATTCCACTCATATTAGTCTAGACTTTTACATAATCAAAATCTGTTGATATTCAGCAGTTGGCAAGCAAGTGATTATTTATGTATCTGTAGAACCGCCTCATCTAAGAAACATGAGCAGTTCCCCCTAAGAGGCAGCTCTTCAGTCTGCCTGTCAGCCACTGTAGACTCCCCTGTGGTGACACAATGCCGCAGCTCTGCATCCTTCAGCAGGTCTCACTAGCAGTCGTCTCCTGAGGGTGTCGAGCAGCACGGAGACTGACGTCACCGAAAAGCCAAAACCCCAAGAGTCAATAAACTGGAAATAATAAGTTCCACTGAAACTAATCTTGCAGGATGCGTATTTTCAAGTAGACACTTTAGGCTGTATGAGCTGTAGTGCTGGACTTCCTGATAGGCATTAAGGCCTAAAGCCCACAAAATCAAGACTAACTGCCATTTGATGTGTTTGGATGCAGCCAGTAGATGAAGTATACTAAAAAAGCAAAAGTCTTCCCCCTAGTGGTCATAGTTGATATACGTCCATACGATCAAAGGACTGGGACAACTGTGACTGCAACTATAATTCTATACAGAGGAAGAATACTGCTAAACTTGTACATGATATCCAACCTGCTACTGACTTATTAGTTTGTCATTTTTAATCAGAGTTGCTCCTGTAATGTACCTCCCATGTCAGTGTAAGTCACAGCTCACATCCACAGACACTGAATACAACTGGATTTTAAAAGCATTAACAAAGTAATTACCCGCAATTTCATATTATATGGAACTTTAGTAGGGATATTTATAAAGGTCTAGGCCATATTCATATATAGTATAATATATGTAAAGAAAGAATATATAGAATTTTAATAATAAAGATTTTTCTTTGTGGCTGGAGAGTCTGGGTACAGTCCCAAAATGGCTGCTTCAGCCCCAGTGTATTAATAAAGTCTTTCAAGTGTCAAGGCCTTCATGTTCTTGAACGTACAGTCTTGACACATGGCTACCTGCCACAAGAAACAACAAAGTGCTGAAGCTTGTAAAGTAAGACGAATGTCAAACAATGCCAAGCACAAACAAAACATAAATCTTTGTGAGTTCTAGTTTAAGAACAGATTAAGAAACCGCCTATTTTCCAAAAACACAACATGGGATCTTAAAGCACCGGCAGACTATAACAGTTTAACTGAAGACTTGAATAAATACAAACTTCTGCATGATCTCCAGTGTAGGAGATGTGAAAAAGTAAAGTAAAAAAATAAAAACTCCACGAACCCAAAGCTGCAAGACTACGGCCATTTCTGCACAGTTTGTTGTATATGTATTGTGCTAGAAACCAGACACACAGTTCAGTCTATGCTGCTAGCGTTAATAATGTTTTCAGTGGAATACTCTTTTTTAATAAGATCGTTTGGATTAGGCTGGTGACTGTTACTTTTGTTAGCTAGTTTTTCATTCAGACTAATGATAGAATTCTTTAACTTGGCTGAGAAAGACTGTTCCAATGTTGTCTTCAGTTTGCTCATTAAAGGCCTGGATCCAGACTCTCTGTGAAGCTACTTTATGATACCACCTGTTGTAAAAAAAAAAAAAACCAAAAAAAGCCATTATATAAACACATTTAATTCAGTCAGTGAAATGTTTGTGGATGTAACAGCCCAAAGACTGTAGCAGTCTGCAGCTGTATAGTTTTGCAATGGTTGATGAGGAGCTAAAATGCTAATCACGAGATGTGACGCACACAAGCTTTGTTGTGTTGGTATTGCTGTGTAAATCAGGCAGAGAAGACTAAACAAACTGACTTTTACAAAACAGCTCGTTACTTATTTAGTGAAGGGAGCAGGTATGGACTTTGAATGCTGGATGCAGGTGAGCTCTCACACTCCATTTATGTTGCCAATCACAGATACTGAGACTTATGCTGTTCATTTCGGTTGCTACTTGCTTGGTTGAGCACATTGGTATATCACACAGAATGTATATCACACCTCAGGTAAGTTCAAACTAATTACATCAACTATGCTCATACTGTATTCCTCTCTATCGTTATTGTTGTTAAGAATAGCTGGTACATTTTGCTAAGATGAATTTACTATACACAACTATTTATTCAGTGTGAGAAGACTTAATTCAATCAAAGAACCTAAATATTATCTGCCTTGACATAATACTGGGTCTAACATTACACTTCTCAAAGAAATGTACACAGGGCATGCAAAGTTAAATCTGACAGATTTTCCTCAGATTTCATGCTGGAATAAATATCAGATATATTATTCATCATTTAATTACAACAGAGGTGTGGCTACATTCAGTTAGGCTTTTACGTTTTATCACAAAACTCAAAGTAGAATTGTTTAATAATTAATGGCCAGACTTACAATCACTACAAAAATTGCTTCTTTCCAATCAATTTCCTGAACTGTCAAAACCTAAGAATAATAATAAAGGGAGATTTCAATATAGTTTAAGTGTCAAATGATGATAGGCTTTTATAAAAAAAAAATAAAAAAAAAGTTAAATTAGTTTAAAGGAAAAAACTTTTTTCTTTATTTCTTTAGATGTGTGGGAATGTGGACAGTGGAAGGGTTGTGGAGAAAAAAAGATGGTCACTGGTAAATCTGATTCTATTCTGGGCTAGAAGATGAGAGTCCTAGACACTCCATTAATCACGTTCATTACCCTCAGGCTCCTGGCACTGGTTTCACTGGCTTCCCTCACTCCTGTGATGACAGTACTGTGTGAACATGCATTGCATGGCAAAACAGAGGAACCCAAATCAGCCTGAGGTTTCTCCACAGACATGTGGTTCAAGGAGCCTGATGAAAAGACAGATGAACTCATGGGTTGCATGGGGAAGGTATATATTCAACAGCAGGTTATGATTGTAGTTTGGAGAAACAAGATATTTTCAGAGCAAGCTATGTATATATATA
>JAOXYF010000028.1:8328050-8346836 GCA_028565775.1 Sternarchorhynchus goeldii
TCATTTGGCTGTGCATTTTGTCACCCTCCAACTCTACTCATCCTCCTCCTGGCGCTAACTTCTTGCATACTGTCCTACATTAGTCACAACTTTGTTAAGCTAAACTGTTAAGCTGAGTATAATTATTTGTTTTAAACACTGTTTCACTGCTTCAAAAAAGAAACATATTTCAAAATGCATGCTTGGATTACTTGCATTCACATAACAGCACAATTGGACAACCACAAGAACCCGGCATATTCAACAGGTTCTGCCTACCGTAAGTTGGTGTTATAATGGAAGACTAAAGACCTTGCCTTGAAAAAGGTAGCTCATTGTAATTTAGATCAGTTTGTTTGCTTACTTTTCAGTTATGAACACTATTTTTTCCGCAGGTTGATTTTTAAATGTATTATTTATTGAATATGGAATGTAGCCTAGCAGAAGCTTATGCTGAAATACCATACCTATTTTAAATGAACCCATTTTACAATTACTATTGTACAATTAGTAATTTTACAATAGTAATTGTACATTTTACAATTACTATTGTAAAATGTACTATCACTACTGGGTGTGCTCTCAATATCCGTGTTTTGTGCTTTGATTGTGCGTCAGTGTTGATGTCCTGCTAAGAAAAGTGCATGCATACATGCCTTTTCTTTTTGTTTCATGAAAAAAAAACCATTGTGTAATTACAAAATTACTTCTCACGTTTTCATCTCTCTCCAAAAGCAGATGTCAGGAAAAATTAAAAGATTTTTTTTAATCATTCATTCACTCACTGCCATAGTCTATGAAACGTTGTCGGGCATTTAAACGGAGCACTGACAAACTTGCACGATATGCGGATAGGTGCACTAGAAAGCCGTTATTCTCCTAAATTCATTTTCTTGGTCCATGCGACGTTCCATACTAAAGACAAGAAACGTCATACCTCAAAAAACATTCTTATTTGTTGGAGCTGGATTCGAACGTCATGACGTACCGTTGCCAAACAATGGGCAGGAAAAAGCCACGTTGACGAACTTGGTTGAAGTCTACGTGATTTTTCCTCGGGAAAACGAGATTTTTTCCTCAGCACGCGGGCTTAGGTATTTTTGTCTCGAACGCGATAGTCATGTCATCGCCGCCAAAAGAGAAAATCGAAACCAGAGCTGGACATCCCCCTGCTGGTATTATCCCAATGTTGTTTTTCTTATGTAAAAACTAGTCTGACAAGGACTAGAAAAGGAGCTAGCGAGCTAACGCAACGTAGGCATTGGTTATCATCTCTGTGCATTAGGCCAACTAACATCAGAATTACGCTAAAAGTGCTTTATTCTCACAGTAAACCGTGGAGATTCAATATCTACTAATCTAAACATCTTGCATTGGTTCGGTTGCTTCCAAACTGTATATTCAAAAATGATTGCTTGGGTATTCTGCCAGATTCACACTGGCTGTAAACAGTGTTGAGGCACAAGAAAGCAAACTAGCTAGCTACTGAATACATGGGCTTGCAAGTGCGTAAAATAGCAGGCTTCCCAAATGTAAACCAGGAACATGTTTGGAACTGTTGTATGTTTATTACGATGTAAGTGCTCCGTTCCAATTGTGACTTTATCTCCCATTGGACCAGTCAAAGCAGGCGGGATGAGGATAGTTCAGAAACACCAGTCCGCTGGCGAACCAGCATCAGACAGGAAGGAAGACAAGGACAGCAAAGAGTTCGAGAGTTGCAGGTAAGAAAGTTGACTTTGGCCTTTCATCGCCCCATGCAGCAGTAGCTGAAGCACGTTCCTCTTTTTGCGTTAACTTTCTACCACTCCCCCCTCAACCCCGCCTCCTCGCTTCTCCGATTACCACTCCCACTCGCATGCTGTTTCCTTTTTATACTCTCGGGCTCAGTTTTAAATTTGTGTGATTAGTAATGTAGGTTTCTCATGATTTGCACAAAGGTCAAATCTGTTAGACATGCCAGGTGTATATAATTTGTTAACCGCTGTGTACACTGACGTGTGTACTGCCTTTGTTACTCTTAGTATAAGAGTAGTGCGAGAGTGCATAGTAAGTACTTTTCCATGAAAAAACTAATATTGTGCAGTCTGAAACAATTTTTCTTTGTAATTTGAAGCTTAACTACAATAAGTACTGCTTGTGTAAACTCTATCCTCCATGTGCAAGACCACTGGGCAATTCCTTAGTCGCAGGTGAGCTGTTCTCACCGAACTGCTGTGTAGGAGCGTTGCGTGTAAAGTGCGTTTTTGTGTACATGTGCGTGGGCATGCGCGCCGCACACGGTGGCCAGCTTCATAGCCGAGCTCCAGGAAAGGAAGGAGCCCATCTGGTGCGCTCGGCCATTTTGCGTTCGGTGTTGAGCGGTAGATGAGTTTTCCGCTCTTGCAGCTCAGAGCGGCTCCCTCTGCGCCGCTCCCACTGCCCAGCTGCTCGCAGGGCAAACACAGCCACACTCGCAACTGGGAAATGAACGTTGTTTTCTGTTTGCTTTGCTATTTGTAGAAGCGTGGGTGTTGGGGTAGGGTCTTGTCCTCTTCTTAAGGAAACACAGCATCGGGTGTGTCGCTGTTCCTGTGACCTGGCTTCCTTTTTTTTTGTTCCGTTTTTTTTTTTTTTTATTGTGGTGATTCAAAGCCACAGGTTTTTTGTTTCAAATGTATTTGTTATTGAGTTGTCCGAGCTTTCTAAGGAGAACCATGTTTAGCGCTTAGATTATTTTTAGCACTCAGCCCCCCACCCCCCACCCTCAATGCAATGCTGTATTGAATTTGCGAGTCGCCATTAGAATGGGCAAGTCTTGCAGGCCAGGATTAGTCATCCCTGGAGAGTGCATCACTTTACCCCATGGTGCCCACTTCCCTGGTATGGCCTTATGAGTGCCCAGGTCTCGCTGGCCCTTTTACCCCTTTCAGGCTGCCCGATTACTCCGTCACACCCAAAAGGCTCTACGGCGGCTGTGGGTGCTCTCCGGCGCCCTGTCATAAACGTGGATGTGTCTTGAGAGTAGATGTCTGAGAAGAGGTTGAGGAGAGACTTAAGATGGCGACTAAAGTCTCCTCTGCTGTCGAGGCATGGCAGTCCCTTACTGGATTCGGCAGGCGGGGCAGGAACTTCATGTGCGGGACCTTCGTGCTTTGGCGGGCAAAGCCTATGTCGCTTCTGCAAAAGGCCCAGCATACCAGTATACAGGGGGATATGGTTTCTTCAGCGATTTGAATCTCTCTTCAGCTGGTTTCTGCAGGCTTCTCCTAAATATAGTAGTCTGGTATTACCATGGAAACTCTGTAATTGCAAAAGGAAGTAGTTTTAGACCATTGCATCAATTTTAAGTGTGAAAAAACAAACGATACGGGCAGTGTTTCCCAGCCCTGTCCTCGGGGGACAGCCATACAGTCCACAAGGCCTGAGCTTGCAAACGCTGATGGAGCAGAATGCACAGCACTCCGCTTGTTGGGATCAGTTTTTATTTTACCCGTGGGTACCATGGCGTGGGCGGTAGTGAATGTTTCATATGCCCCACCACCTGCCCCCTACACACATATACACACACACACACGCGCGTCTTCTCAAGCAGTGGGGAACCACTGTGGGTTCAGTCAGCAGGTGGCTTCTAGTGGAAAAATTGCAGGTTTGCTGCGGTACGTCAAGCAGGATCGTCTAGGGAAGGCCTGCCAGATTCACTTTGGGCCCCCGTAGACAGATACAAAGCCTAAACTGAGATGTTCCCAAGATGCTGATGAGATGGTCCAACAGGCCGGGTCCCAGCCCAGGAGCGCCGTCTTGCCTCCTCCCAGAAGCTCCGCCCATCCTGCCCTTATTCCCAATGAGGGAGTTCACATGGTATCCAGAGGTACCCAGGTGTTTAATCAGGCATTGGGGTCGCTGCCCTGGTGGGTTCCTCCCCATCACAGTGGAACAGCCTGGCTAGACGTACGCCTGTTTCAACCCAGAACAGGGCAGGAGCTGCAGGATTGTCTGGTTAACACAGGCTGGACTCCCAAAACTCTTGCCTGGACCATTTCCCAAGTTTAGGCCATCACTCACCATGTGATGGGGAAGCATTAGCTGACTGACACAGTGCAGCTTGAGGTTGTTGTAGGGTAGGCAACATGGTTTAGTTTCTAAAATCCCAAAAATATTTTGGAAAAAATAGCAATATAGGAGAACTGCCTGTCAAAGTCAAAATATGCAGTTATGGTGCCATATTAATTTGATTATGAAAACAAAATATCAGAGTTGGTATACTGAATTGCACATGTGTGTGCACACACACCTGTGTAAGCCCACTGTGTGCACAGTGAGTGAGTTTCAGAATGTAGTCATTAGCTGAACCCAGGGGCAGGACTGTGTGACTGTTCCACTCCAGGGCAACCTGTTAACACCCTGCAGTCAATTCTCTAGTCCCGCTTGGCAAACTTCAACACAGTTACAGAAAGAAGGGCTGAAACTGACCTGAGGAAAGTCTACTGAAGGAGCTTCAATTCTCACTGCTCTGTTTTCTGAAAAGAATTTGATTATTTTCATGCGATACACATGACTGGCTGTAAACCAACTATTCAGAGCTCGTCAGTACTAGTGGCCTAACTAGTATATGCTTAATTATGGTGTACGTGATGGTAAATGTAACACAATTAAGCTACTGTGCACTTGAACACTTGTACACTTGTTCTGTAATTCACTTTGTGAATTGAAAGAAAACTCTGGCATTTTCATCCTGAGCTCCATCTTGTCTGTATTATGGGGTTTGTTCACCACAGACAAGAAGCTTAACATGGTTCCCTGAACACAATTCTAATTAAAGGCAATTTCAGCAACTGCCCTTATGCCGTTATGCATGTGCTTTGACTCAGTTTGTCTGTCAATAGCCGAGTTATACGCTTACAGATAATACTTTGAAAGGAGTATTCCTTTAAACTCCTAACAGACTCGCTTCTCGCGTGGCGAGTGTTAAGATGGCGAAAACCTTAACTGCCGGTGCTTCGACCATCATTTCCACGCTGCTCTCCTCTTCGCTGACTCCTGCGCTGAAGTGTCTCCGCTGGAATAATTGCGCGGTGGACCTGCTGATCTGCGCTAGCGCGGGTTGGTGCTGGGAGAGGGCGAGGGCTCTGCGGTGGGCTCTCTCGTTAGCGTAGAGGGAGCCTTCACAGGTACTACGTGTCAATTAACCGAGACGCGTGGCTAGGCTACGAGCGAGAGGGAGCCGCCTCGCCTCCAGGCGAGCCTCGCTGGCTGCGGGTCTTCAGGTTCAGCCCAGTCGAACTTTTTTTTTTTTTAGCTCCACCCACTCCCACGGTTCCCTGAGACGGCTTGTTGTGGTTTCACACCAGCGGGGCCACTGTTGCTATGGTGCTGTCAGGTTGGTAGGGTCAGCACGGGCTTATTAATTGCTAATCATCATCATTCCCTAAAGCTGAACCCAGAGGCATTCTAGCCTTCTACACCATCAAACCCCAGCCCCCCTCCCCTCCTCCCCCTCGCTGTCTCTGTCCATCACACACTCAATCTTTCCTACTTTTTACTTTCTCTGTTTTCCCTCCCTCCCTCCCTCTGTGTTTGCCCTTTTCACTCTTGGAGAAACAGCAAAAATATGTAAATGCATCATCTCTGTGGTAGAATTGTATTAATTAGTTTTTTGCACAGACGCTCTGCCCTCCCTAATCGTCCAGCTGCATCTCTGCCTTTCACAGTGCCAAATCCTCTTCCACGACTTCAGGTTTCTGTGTGCTTTTTCCTACAGCCAAAAATTCTAATGTAGCTCACACAGCTAATGTCCTCATTGTTAACTTTGACATTAACTGTATTTCGATGCGTTTTTCTTCACTAAGGTCACAAAATGTAGTGAAACGGTTGGACCACAGTAGCTGTCAGCTAGCACACTGCTGCCCCCCGCAGACAAGAAATGGAGTTGCTCATATGAGATTAGGAAGTTCGGTCACCAAGTGCTTGGCGTTTAAAAAAAAAAAAAATTTAAATAAAAAAAAATCTAAAAATTTCAGGTGGAAATATGGATCGGTGGCTGAGCAGAAAACACAGACTTGAGTCAAAACTGGAGATTCATGGGAGGAGATTCCAAGACTCGCCGTACTTTCGTGTCTCAGATTTCGCCTCAAGTAAACGCGATGCAAAGTTCGACAGGCCGCTGGTTTTCTAGCAGCACACAGAAAACCAACAAACAGTAAAATGAGCTGTGTGTTAATTTCTGAAGATGATCTTGCTCTCATGGTTCGGGGGCAGAGGTTTTCATTGAAGGGTTGGAACGAGAGTCACCGCGGGCCTTGTAAAGATTTCCCAAGCAGAAAAAGGGTTATGACACTGTGGCAGGTTGTGTCAGCTGAACAGCCCTCTCATAGTTCTCCAAGGGATTATCCCCCTTGGCAGCTCTCTCTCTCTCTCTCTCTCTCTCTCTCTCTCTCTCTCTCTCTGCCCCTTCTTTAGCTCGTTGGAGCCTTTTCAGGATCTTAAACTGACAAGACTATCAAAGTGTCACAGTAACAGATCAAGCGTGCAGTATAGATTTTTTTATTTTTTTATTTTTTTCCCCGCTTTGGGGTGCATTGAGACGTGTGACACCAGCGATTCCCGTTTCGCTCCCTTTGCATGACCTCCCCGCCCCACGCTGACCCCGTCTCGCAGAGCCGAGGTCGTCCAGTGAGATGTAAGCGCCTGCCGAGACTCTCAGTCCGACTCCAAAGCAGTGCGCGGTCCGGAACTCGGATCCCACCCCCTCGCGCTCCTTGACTGACGCAGTTTCGTTTCGGGTCATGATGAGAGGATCGTTTTTCACGTCAAGGTTGATTATCGCTCGTGACCCTCACCAGTAGAGAGGGGGAGAGGGGCGGGGCAGCTTTCTCTTCGAGAACAAATGAGAGTAATTTCAGGACCTGGCAGGTGCTCCGGGCCGGAGGCTCAGCGCCTTCCTGTGCTCTTGATCAGGCTTCTCTTCATCCCTCAGGAATCTTTTATAGGTCATTTTGTTTCTTGGCTACAACCCAACACACCTGATGTAACACGGCGCACACACAGGCCCCCTTCACCCCGACCCTGGGCCCCCCTGTGCTGACCGGTGCTTTTCCGTTCCCGCTAGCGCAGAGAGGCCGGGCCAGGGTCGCCTGAGCACACGCAATCCCATCCCCGACCCCCAGCTGTTCACCAGGGCTGGAGCTCTATACGATCATGAGGGTGGAGATGGGCGGAGCGCCGCCTCCACCCGCTGACCTGCACGTAATCAGGCGGTGGATTGGGGTGACTAGCCTTGCCACCCCCACCGGTGACGTCTGGGTGGGAGTAATGAACCTAGTGGCTAGGCGGCCATTTTAGTTTTTCATTCTATGGAAACATTGTGTGTTTTTGCCATTATGATGTTTGTAAAATGATGTATATTTCTGAAACTAATGGACTTCGGTGGTACATTTTTGTTTTTATGCTTTTAATGTTCATTTGTTTTTGTTTTGTTTTGTTTTTTTACACAATATAATTGCCTCATTAATTTTTTTTGTGAGTGATTGTTTCACTGTTGACATTCTGACCCTCATGTGCTTTTCCACATCACAGCCCCCCGAAGCCTGTAGTGGTGGTGTCTGGCGTGGTGACGAAGGTAGGCCAATCACACACACACACACACACACACACACACGCGCGCGCATCTCTTGACCTCCACAGCCTGAGGTTGATTTCAGTTATTCAGGTGGTCTTGCTTAGCATGGCTGTGTTCTTCAGAATATCCTGAGACGTGTGCTCCTAAAAACACACGTAATATGTAACTCAGACGCTGCGTGACATGCCCTGTGGGTCCCTGTGTGAGAGGCTAGGCTCTGTGTGGGTGTGCGACCGAGTGTGGAAATCTGAGTGTTGGTAAGGTTCCTCTCCCTCTCCCTCTCTCTCCCTCTCCCTCTCCCTATCCCTCTCTCTCCCTCTCTCTCTCTCTCTCCCTCTCTCTCTCTCTCTCTCTCCCTCTCTCTGGAGAGTCCTGATGCTCACATGAAAGAACAGGGAAGGGAGGCTGTGCTTCTCTTGATGGATCAAACAAAGCCCATGGAAGACTATGGAAACACACACACACACACACACACACACACACACACACACACACACGCACAGTGCCGGGGCCCTGACTTGCAGCACTTGGAGTTCTCTATTGAACACTGAACAAACTTGCTCAACCTTGTCAGGGGAATGGTGGCTAGGGTTTCTATTGTGTGCCTTCGCTTCTAATCTCGCCCGTTTCCGAACGAAGAGAAGTGACGGTAGCTGGTTCCGTTTCAGAAGTCCGCCGGGCCAAAGATTATGACCCCTTATTCACGACCATTAAAGAGAGTTGGGACGGACAGGACAAACGTTCCTCAACATGGTAATGATATGTTTTGATGTTGAGCTGGTAGGGGGAAAAAAGAAATTAATTAACTAGAGGACCGCCTCTATGTAGATAGACCATGGTGACGCTAATCTCCGCCCCCATCACCTGATTGGCTCACACTGACATGACCCCCAGTAGTTTCCTGACATGCACAGCACGACCTGCTCCAAGGAAAACACTGCCAGCCGTGCTGATAAACACTGGCATTTCCAAGGACAAACACGTTTGGCTTGTGTAATACCAAGTTTGTCTACTTTCTCCATGGCCCTGATTGTTCCAGATTATTCCTGATTGTCCCTGCTGTAATTGAATGAATGTGTTTGTGCAATCATCACCTACGCATTGATAACACCAAGAAACTGACAGTGTAAAGAAACCTTATAACCTTTATCAAACTCCCTCTTTCTCTCTGTCACACACACACACACACACACACACACACACACACACACTCTTACGTATGTGAAACAAAGCCTGAGCCCCTGTGATCCTCCTCCTGTCCTGCTGTGGAATCCCACTGCGTCACACTGAGACTTAATGTTTTATTTATCAGAGGACCTGTGACTCCCGCCCAGCCAAGCTCTGATATTAATTAGGCTGAGGCTAATCGGGCCCTGCCAGTCTGCGTGCGTGCGTGCGTGCGTGCTTCCCCTCCACCGGGGCAGAGAGGATGGACGCGGCTGTACAGCAGCTCAGAGCACCTCCTGGACCACAGTGAATAGGACATGGTTTACAGGGTTAGACACTGCACAGATTGCATGCCAGTGTAAGACAGGAATCAAACCACATAACCAGTAATAAACATGAGCTTCCCTGGCAGGGGGTTTAGGTAACCAAGCAACAGGAGTGTGTGGGGAGTTTGCGCATGAGCATGTGTGTGTGTGTGTGTGTGTGTGTGTGTGGGTCTCTAACCACGATGCCCCATGCGGGTCTCTGCTCCCCAGGGCGACAAGGACTTCACCCCCGCCGCAGCACAAGTGGCCCACACAAAACCTGTCCCCTCCGCACAGAAGCTGCCCCCACCCCACCACATCAACCAGCACATCCACCAGCCGCGCAAGTGAGCCTCCACCCAGGCCCCGGTGCCAGCGCTCCGGGCGTGGCTGGGTCCACACCGACCAGCGCCGCCTCCACCCCTGCCGCCGCCCGACCAAGCGCTCAGGTTGCCAGGAGACTCCTGGTTTCAAACATTCCGCACGACCCCTTATGCCTGTGCCTGCCAGTTGTACTGCCTTGACCAAACCCAGGGGGGGCGCCAAACCTCCTGCGCTCCGAACCCTCCCTGCCCGCTCATTGTTACCACACTAGATTTGAGGGCTCCATCGCCAAATGCAGATCTGTCCGGTTCTGTAATTCTGTTAATTTAATGAGGCGTAAATCGACCTTTATTTTTTTCTGTTTTAAACCAGACGTTTCTGGAATTGTAAAATTGTATAAATCTCTTTTGTGACATCAGTGAATGATGTATATTAAGCATTAGGCACTAGGTGTGGTTGTCTGAATAAAGAGTTATTATAAAATTGTCTTAATTTTTGTGTGTTTTGTGTCATATTGAACTGTGCCTGTTTTGTACTGTTCTACCCACTGAGTTTCCTCTGTCAAAGCCCACAGTCCACAGCTGTTTCAGTGAAGGCATTCGTGATTGGAACACGTGTGTTGAACCGTTTAAACATGAGTGTTCCATCAGGGGGCTCCCAAGAGAAGAGGAGTGCATGGCCTACTTTCCCCTCAGCCAGAGGCACAGTCCCACACCTGTCAGTTCCTATTCTCCCCCCCAGTAGCCACTCGCCCCCCTTACCCCACCAGATGTTCCACCACTCTGGATGCCCCACCCGTCACGCTCCAGCATCATAGAAGCAGGCTCAGGTGCTCCACCTAGCTGTTCTAGCACCAACAACCGCCTTCTACACCCTCTAGATTTCTCTATAACCACTCCACCATGTCCAGCCATCACTCATTCTCAGACCAAATAAAAAAAACAACCTGAAAAGAGTCTATTATCCATCCAGGTCAAGGTCTTGTGGTTCCACTGAGTTTTATCTGGTGTTTACCAGCAATGACTGAAGTGGGGCCAGGGTTACCACTGCCTCAGGGCTACCTGACCCAAAGCTCCTCGTGCTGTGTTTGTTTTTGATATAGCAAAGTTGTACAATTCCCATGTCAATACTCGGAGTGTCCATTAGAGGGTGCTGTGTAAGTGTGTGACTACATGCACGTGTGTGCGTGTGTGCGCTTCTTGGGTCCTCAGCTGCAGAAATGCTGAGCCTGCAGCAGATTTAAGTCAGTCAGCATGTGCTGGCCCACCGAAGTCCCACTTCAAGAAAAAGCTCACTGAAGAAAAGCTTCCCTTCCCTACATTCTGTTTATTTATATATATTGATATATGAAAGAATGAAAGTGGCATCTCCAGTTTTCGAAGTTCAGCAGTTGAAATACGTTTTCCCAAGTATTCCTGGTCATAAATTTGGTTTAGCTGATGCAAACATGGGACAATATTACTCGGTCATCAGAGTAGGTCAAGTTGGCCGGATCTGTATGTGTGTGAGAGAGCGTGAAGAGGTGGGTGAAGAGATACAGTGTTCTACCACATGGATGATGATGATGATAAGAATCATAAATATTCCGTTCGAATGTACTTTATCCATTTTGTGTTCCCATTTATTTACGTAAACATGAATTCCCTCTCCAGTTTTGCGAGTTCAGTACTGCAAGACTTTATTTCACATTTGTCGAAGTGTGTTTTCCTGAGTATTCCTGGTCATAAATGTAGCTTAGCTTACATAAACACGGAATGACCTTGCTTGACGACTAGGTCAAGTTCGCTGGATCTATGTGTGTGTGTGAGCGAGAGAGAGAGAATATCAAGACGTCTAAATATTCTGATCAAATTTACTGTCTATCCATTTTGTGTTCCTAATGATTTATTTTTAGTAAAAATTTATTTGCATACTGTATTTTTTAACCCAGTTGTCATGATGATTAGTATATTACAGAATTCACCATGTGCCAGCTGGAGTAAATAACCACTGTATTAAGTACTATACTGATATTAAGTACTATACTGATATTTATTACATTTCTATAATACTTCAAAGGCAGGGATTTGTGTTCTATGTTCATAAATGCAAGTGTTAACTGTCGCATTTCTAGTCTTTTAGTACCATTTAATGTTAAGTATGCCTGTATATCAGAGCATTGATTACTCTCACAGAGTAAACGGTATCGGTCCATCATTTCTTACACGGCGCAGTATTAAGATCACACTGCAGTGTTTTGCACGACGTCATACTGCGGCGCTACTTAATATGCATTTATTGTAAAAATTTATTGTAGCGTATCAATTAACGTACGTGTTTCTGAGATTTTTCTCCAGACACCACCTTATGAAAAGGTACATCCATTGGCTACAATCCATATTTGTAATTTGTAACCCATTGCCTTTCTTTCTAAGATAACACCTGTTTGGGGGCAGCATTTTATGAACATTTTCTATACTGCCTGTTTTTTTTGTAAGTATTTTTGTAGGTAGTGTACATATTTCAGCCATGGAACCCCTACAATTGAATGAAATTAGTTTTTGACTCTCTGGATCAAACACTCTGGTTATAAAAACCATCTGGTTAAAAAACTTAAATATGAAAATAAATAAACATTAAAATATTTCAAGTATGGAAAAGCCCTGCAAGTTGCTCAGACAGTTAGTGTGTGCACAGTGGTGGCATAACTTGTGGTTGCTTCCGTTTGCCTGTGTGGGCGTGTCTCCTGGTGACCACCTCTAGCTTTCTCTTCTCCACCTCCTCTGCTCTCTTCTTCTCTTCTTTCAGTTCCTTGTACCTCCATTTGGGGACCTGCAGGAACTGGCCGCCCCCGTCGCTGCCGCTCTTTTTCTGCTCTAGCTCGGGCTTGTAGGTGGGCGCCGGAGCCCTGGAGATCCTCAGTTTGGGCACCGCCAGGCCCGGCCGCACGCTGCTCCTCCGCACCAGGTGGAGCGGGAGGAGGCTGGGCCTTCGCGGCACCAGGGTGGAGGCTGCGGGCGGCTGCAGGCTGGCGCGCCGCTCCTGGCCTTTGGGAACGCAGGTGACGCGCGAGTTCTGGAAGAGGCGGGTGTAGCCGTCGAGGCGGGACGGGTCCTGCTCCTTGGCGTGCCGCAGCCGTCGCTGCTTCAGGATCTCCTGGACGGAGAAGCGGCGTTTGCCCACGCGGGGCGGGCTCCCCGGACACACCGTCCGGCACGCCACCGCAACGACAGGGCTGCCCAGCGCCGTGGTCATGCGCACCATGTGATCCAGCACGCCGTCTTCCGCGGCTTCCGTCACGTTGCCGATGCGGAAAACTCCGCGTAGCGTCTCGGAGATCTTCTGGATGCAGCCCTTGGGACTCTGCGCCTTGGCAACCAGGGCCGGCAGCAGGGGCCACGCAGGCCGGTAGGAGTCGCTGCACTGCTCCGGACACGGATGCTTCACCAGCCGGCGAATGACGAAGGCCGTCTCGTAGCGGCCAGTGAACGAGGCCCATTCGTGGGCCGTGAGTCCACGCCCGTTATCTCTGGCTTGCAGATCAGCTCCTGACATACACACACAATGAAGAACCTATGAGTTTTCCAGTAGTCCAGTAGTGTAGCTTGTGTTGAGTAAATCTTACATGAGCTTTTTTTTTCCCAGCATTAGGACTCGTTTTTAGGATGAGAAGCTGTGGTGAAATTGGTAACTGAACTTTGGAATAAAATTCATGTACAGTTTGCACGTGTATACCTAAATTTTAAAAACTATTTAGGTTATGTTGTGATTATGACAAATTGATAAGTCCAGGTAAAGTTTCGCATACCATCTCTGGATGCTCATAAAATGGGCTCTTCTTCAGTGAAACAGAATGAGAGAAAGACTGCACTGGTTACAGTGTTGTGAGAGCTTGGAGACGTCACTCCCGACTACCTGCCATGACGAGGGCGCGGACACAGTCCACCCGGCCCTGCACGGCAGCCTTCATCAGGGCCGTGAAACCGTGGCAGTTCCTTCTCTCGATGTCCAGACACGAGAAGTAGTTGAGAAGGTAGTTGGTGATTATGGCGTGGCCTGCAAACATTGACATGAATCATGCACAAAGTTACAGTAAAGATGCACTGTTTGCAATTTAATGCAGAAAGTGTGTTTTAGAAAGTAAGAAAATGTGTCACCATCCAGTGAGGGACTGGTTATCTTAATGAGATCACCAAACCTTCAAATGGCATGTTAAAAAATGTCCGTGTCAGCAGTGTTAATCTGCTGATGAGCAGATCTTTATTTAGTGACCTAGATACTGTAAATCTTACAGTAAACATTCCTGGAGAAGCCTGGATTAGGGTCAAAAGAAGCTACTTCTAGGCAATGCACTGTTTCTAGGCATGTATGGTTTTGGTATGTCATTCTAGGTGATTATTGGGATGGATAGATGAAGGGTCTTGGGACTGATCGAATGGTTTGAGGTGCACTGATTATGTAAATGTGAACTTTTGAACCTTTACTCTTGTTTCTGATATGTACATTTGAAGTTGTTTAATGGGTATTAAACCCAAACTGAGATGTAAGATGACTGTAGCACAATGATTCTGGAAGTACTGAAGCATCTTGGGTGATTATTTGTATGAAAACGCTTCCAGCCTCACTGAGCTGTTGGTCACAGCAACATAATGGCACAGAACACGGCGATGTTCTGGTTTAGGAGTTTTTATTTCTATGTTCAGGTTCTAAAATGTATTTCTAGTTGCTAGTTTCATTTTGGAGAATTTTTGTTTGCTTGTTTCAGTAGCGAGATTCAGGTTATAAACAGCATTTTTTTTTTTATCCCACATGAATTTTTTTTTTAAATAAAATACCAAGTTTATATTAAGCACAGATTTGCCTCATCACCATTACATCACAATCATACCTTGAGGTTTTAGTTCAAATTGTAATAACCTGTTTTTTTGTTTGTTTTTTGTTTTGGTCTTGTTTTTTTTTAGGCTGGGGGTTAGTAGTGCTATTTTCAGTTTCCATTAAAGACAGCAGTGTAAATCGACTGCGAAATAGAAAAATATTTACTTGAATAAGTTGTTAATCAACTGCATAACCGAGACTTGATATGCCGCGACACTTTGCAGTTTCTAGTATTGCAGAACAGTAATGCAAAACATAATTGTCCACTGATGCCACAAGAACAGTGACAGAACAGTTTTTTGCACAGTACAGCTGATGGTGTAACACAGACACAGGTGCTGTTGCATAATCAGGCCCAGGCCTGGCACAGCCTGGTGGTACCTACCTGCCTGAGCAGCCATAATGAGGGCTGTGTTGCCTTCGTTGTCCTGCCAGTTCACGTCCAGATGAGGACACTGAGAGAGTGCAATGACCACATCTATGTACCCATGGTAACAGGCAACCATCAGCCCAGTCTGTGGAGTCCATAGAGAGACACATGGAAGGCTTTTACTGGCTAGAGTCAATCACGGACAGGCTGCAGGAAATCACCTGAAAACCTCATTATTACAGAGTTCAAAGTTGAAAATGCTTTTTAAAATGTTATTGCAGATGGAAATTTGGCTACTAATGCTAGTAACCCTGAATCCTCTCAGAATACCATATGTTATGATAATAGTGGCTTTTACCTTGCCAGCCTTGGTCTGATTGGTCTGCCTGTCTGAGAAACCAACTCGTCTCCCCCCGTTCCCCCCTTAACCAAAAAAGCACCAGAATTGCCTCCTGCAGGCTGCAGGTGGAGGTCCGTCAGTCAGAGTCACAGTGAGCCAGACCACTGGAGAATGAATTTGTGCAGGTGAAGAATCACTGCAGAATCAGAACTGGGTTTTGTAACAGGATTTTGTAGCGGGATTTTGACCAAAAGCCTCTTCATTATGAACGACTCATCCACCACCAGGAAAAATCGTGTTCAAAGTCTCCTGTCCTTTAGCAATCATGATTTGAAGCCACCTTTGTTTCTATTTACTGATTCTTGAGCTTTCTTTAGGTATTATTAACATTTTCCAGTCAAAACGTTCGGTCACTTGAGGCCCAGCTAATATATATCAGCTTCGCTTTGCTACAAATAAGCTTTGCTTAATCATTTATAAAGTGATAAACTGTGTAGTTTATGTTCACTTATAGATTCTTTCTGCTTCAGGTAACATACTGCATCCTCCGTTTAACGCATTTAAACAAGAAACAACAGTAAATAATACATACCCATACTGAGCTCCACCTGATTATGGACCTAGCTTGGGAAATGTACCAGCAGAATTTGGCCCGAGTGCAGATAATCCATCAGAAAAAGAGCTGAGGATTTGGGAGCCTGAATGCTACAAACAGAACAGGAGCATTACGCCCATGTCAAACTCTGCTCGCTACAGTGTGCGACTGTGAAGCCCACCAAGCGTGTGTCTAACCGTCCGGGCAATCCGTCCTAGTTAAGCGTGCCGCAGGGAACCATGACGGTAGCCTCTCATCACCGACACACAGCTGGAGGAAGCTGGCTCAAAATAAACAGCGGTCGATTGCCACGCGGGCCGCTTTGTGTCATTCCGTGTTTCTTGTCGGTGTTTCACATGTCTAATGCTCACTATGTCACACAGATGTCATGACCGGTTATTCTGTGATGATGTATTTTTGCACAAAATGCATGTTTTCCGTGAACACATTGACGGTGAAGGTTTTTGTCGTTGGTTTCACAGAATCGTAATATAAAGGATTCATTAATGGCCTTTGGAAGTCATTTTGTTAATAATAACAATCTTAATTAGTTGGGAACACATAAATGGACAGACAACCAGGTTTCAGTTTCAGTAGACTTCACGTACACTCAAGGTAATTGTGCTTTAGAACAAAGCCCTTTAGAGTCTTTAGCTTTTAGCTTAGCTGCAGCACAATACACACACAACATCAAAGTGTCCATACAACACCACAGAACCCACACAACTGCACATCCACACAACACTGTAGTGTCCACGCGTCAACAAAACAGCACAGTGCTGGAGGTTTTCTTCCTCTTTGTTTCTGCAGTATTTTTGCAATGTTAGTGTCCTAACAGGATTTGAAATATCCTGTAGAGCAGTAAATCTGTGTCGTAGTTTTTTCAAAGAAATATTTCTACAGAGATTGTTTGTTTTCTTCATTGATTCAGAGAGAAACAGAGAGCAAGAGAATGTGGCAGATTTGTACTGTGGTGTAGGTAGGCGGTATGGTTTGTGTGGTATGGGACTTTCAGAGAAGCTGACAGACTAAGGTGCTTTATCCATTCAATTGTCATTTAAAATGTATTTGAATATCAATTTTACATGTTATAAAGAAATCATCTCTGCAGAGAGTTCAGGTGCAGAGCTCTAACAAGCAAACCATGGAGACAGTCACAAGGAAAAACTCCCTGAGAACAAGAGGAAGAAACCTTGAGAGGAACCAAGGTTCAGGAGGGCAACCCATCTTCCTCTGGCCAACACCAGATGATTAATAACACAGAAGAAATAAAGTTGCTTTTGCTTTTAACTTTAACTTGCTATAAAAAAACCTATTAGTGCAGCTTATAAGGTCATATGAAATGCCAAACAAATATGTGTCAGATTTATGCAGATTATTCACTGAGAACCAATTAGTAGAACTGTTGAGAATCAACACTATAACAACTAAACACAGTCTGGGCATGAGAGCCATCTGTGCAACGTGCGTGTGTATTAAATATTAAATGGAAAAAAACTATATATGTAAAATGGGGGGAAAACTACAATACTGACACTTCTGGGATTCTTTGTTAACTAGGTCTATCATCACTCATAAGCGTCAGTGCAAAGATGCAAAAAATGCTAAATGAGTTGCGAAATAAGCATCTTCCCTAAAGAGGACGCCCTCTGCTGGTCACAGTCCGACGCTTTTCCAAGGATGGAAATGAGTGTGCTTAACACTCCAGGAGCCTGTAAGCTGGTGTCATTCTGGGGCATGGCTCCTCTCGACACCAGGCCCTGCAGCCTCCTCTCTCACATCTGAGTAACACATAGCCTAGTCGGCTCTCAAAATAGAAGGGATTAGACTTGGGAGTGACTGGCTAAGTGGCTGAGCTGTTTGTAATTCAGCTTTCTGAAGAGAGAAGGGCGAAAATTATCGAAATGGCAGCAAATCATTTTTGGATTCATGTTAAAATGGAAATTATTCCCATGAACCGCCCTCGTCTTTGAAGTTTGCAGAGTAGACTTTGTAGTGTAGACAGAGAATGCACCAGTGTCTGGTACTGTTCTGTGTATCACAGGCACAGGGCTCCTCTACAACCATGATGCTGATATGTGTGTGGTGTGGTTGGAGTGAAAAATTACTTTTTCTTGCACCTATTAGAAATTAATACTGAAATAAGGAATGAATTAATGTTTTTGGCTGGGCAAAGATTCTCCAATTTACAACATATGGCCACAATGAGTCATGTACCTTGTCATGTGTGTCTGGGTGTGTGTGTGTGTGTTCAGGGGGGGGCAGTTGGTGTGGAACAGCTTTCTGCTGTTGACTTAACCAAGAGAGTAACCATCCGTATCTGAACACATCTCACTAAAAGCAAGTTATTTGGTAAGTGGCCATGCCCACCTCTTCTAGCACTTTCTGGAATAGACAATAAGGTCCGAACACACTGGTCACGAGCCAAACGTCCTGCTTACTCTGCAGAATCCACCCAGAACCTGGCAGAGTTACACGCACGCAGCAGCCCCAAGCCAGCAGACGCCACGCCGCTTCTGTCAGAGAATCCCGAAAGGCCGAACGTGTTTGCAGACAGACTCGCAAACTGAACTGCAGATCCCCCCTTTGCTCAAGCTGTTTTACAGTCTCATTGCTCTACAGGAAAGTGGTGTAATATGACTTGGCACCAGTGCTAATGACCTTATTTACTGTGTTACACAATGCAGCAAGGGCTGCGTAAATCTCGCTGGCTGGAGAGGCTCTGCTTTAAACTGCGCTTCAGGACGACGGCGGAGCCAAACAGGAGCTGGGTGGACCAGACCACGTGTCGACTGGAGGTCCGCACTGTTGTTGCGCTCATCTTGCCACAGTTGTGATGCAACCTCTTCCTCCCCTCTAGTTTTCTTCAGCAATAATACAGATAACATGGTAATAGGACTGAAGTAGCCGATGCCTAACTCTTAGCACAGCCGTATAAGTGAGTAATTACACCAACTGTTCTGTTCTTTTAGACAATAGTTTGGGGTGTAGTATTAGATATTCACATAGATCCATTCACAGATTCATTCACAGATTTGATATCTATCTATCTGTATATATATAATAGACCATAATCTAGAAAGAATTTACATTTACGGCATTTGGCTGACGCTTTTATCCAAAGCGACTTACAGTTGCGACTGAATACATTTTGAGCAGTTGAGGGTTAAGGGGTTTACTCAGGGGCCCAACAGTGGCAACTTGGCAGAGGTGGGGTTTGAACCAGCGACCTTCTGATTACTAGTCAAGTGCCTT
>JAOXYF010000028.1:8351255-8372585 GCA_028565775.1 Sternarchorhynchus goeldii
TCTATCTATCTATCTATCTGTCTGTCTGTCTGTCTGTCTGTCTGTCTGTCTGTCTGTCTGTCTGTCTGTCTATCTATCTATCTATCTTTCTCTCTGTCTGTCTGTTTGTCTATCTATCTATCTATCTATCTATCTATCTATCTATCTATCTATCTATCTATCTATCTATCTATCTATCTTTCTCTCTGTCTGTTTGTTTGTCTATCTATCTATCTATCTATCTATCTATCTATCTATCTATCTATCTATCTATCTATCTAGTGAATCAAAGATGTGCTATGTTGGATCCTGTAAACAGTGCAATTCATCAAAAACCAGCAGATCACTCATCTGGAATGTCCGAGATCGATCGGTACACTCACACCACACAACAACAAAAGTCCTTTGTGATTTGTTAGAGTTCCATTTGCATAATGCAGCCTTCTGCATAATGTACTGTGGTTACAATTAACAAACGGTATAATGTGCAGCTTTGCAGGGGCATTCACAAAGATCTGTATAGATCCGTTTGTATCATAGTTTGAGAAGCATTTTCTTTAAATTCTTTTTCTAGCCTGTTTTCAACAATTCTCAACATCTCACGCACACCAATTGATCATGTTACAATACCTGATGCTCAGATCCAGAATTATGGACCCATATTCCTGGCTGGTAGAGCAGATCAAAGCCAAATGAAAATGTCTGAACAGGTATGACAGCACCTCAAGTGAAATATAATTACAAACAAACTTTGAAAAGTATTTACTGCTGTATTGTTCATAGACAGTATAAACAAAGCCACTATTATGGAGCAGAATTACTGTTTTGCATATGAGGCACCTTTGAAAATCATAATGAGATGGTAGGGTATCTTCAGTTTTCTGAGTAAAATTAAATGGGCGCAGATGCTAGATGGAAATATTATACTTACAGGGCTACACAGAAGAACACAGTACCAATAAAGATTTTGTTGTTGTTGATGTTGTTTTTATTTGTTTTGTTATTGAGGCATTTTATTTGTCATTTATAGCTCGTAAGTAATTATGAAATCTGATTGGTTGCCAGTTAGATTCGCTTTCTGCAGCACGGCCATGTTGCGTCATTTCTCCCACCTGGCAGTACATGACAGTGCCTGCGGCTGAGTGCTTAACCCTGGGCACTAGCTGACAAGCTGCAGTACAGGCAAGAAGGTCTGTAAAAAGACCAACGATACACTGACAAAACCCTGTGCGCTGCAATGACACAGTAGATGACATTTAAATCTTAACACTTTACTACCTTTCACTGCAGCACTTTGCTTGGAATGCTGATGAAGGAATCGTTGTTCAGGAGTCTTGGCCTACCAGAACGGGACAGTTTCTTGCAGTTGCCGCAAAATGGAGGTGCTGACATGTTCTGAGCAGCTTATTCTACCTCGTCCCAGAGATTATAAGATTAAGATCAGGGGACTGTGAAGGCCACGAAAGCAAGGAAAACTCGCTGTCATGGTCCTGGAACCACGACTGTATGACTCTTGTGTTATGCTGCACTGTCCTGCTAAAAGTGTTCTTCTGCTACTGGGAAAACATGAAGGATGAACTTGGATTGTCTGTGATGCTACTACTGTCCAAACTTCCAACCACAGTTATCTTGCACCAAATTCTGACCCTCCTATCAGTATGGTGCCATTGGTGTCTTGCTTTTCCGTAACCCTTAGACAGTAACATCATTCAAACTAGTCGTTTGTGACATTCATGCTAAGTCCATTCATACTAAGAAATGAGAAGTTCAGCATTTGAACATAGAACTTATGCATATGGAGCACCAGCATTGCATTCATCTGCAATTTGGCCCCTTTTGTTGACAATCCCCAGTTATGTCAAAGCAAAATCAATATTCTGTCTAATCAATTGCAGATATTAAATAGATAACATGCATAAAATGTTAGAAATCTTTATGGCAATTTTAAAAAATAAACAGACTTCTTCAGTAAAAATAATAATGACATAAAAAACATTAATTATTCACTTATTGAACTCTGTAGGTCAATCAGTTAATTAGCAATTACTTGAGGTACTGTGAAGGACCTTCCTGAAAGGGCTAGAAAAATAAACAGTACCTCTTATTTGATTACAATTAGTCACTGGCTGCTCTTCATTTCATTGCACCGCAATTAAGAGGTATTAAATTAGTAACCGATTGTGCTGTTATGTGTTGTAAGAAGGGTTTACCTCCAGCTGTAAAACATATCCAACAAATAACATCTCAAATGGAGGTTAACTTTTATTCCTGTAAACATTATTCATGTAAAATAGGTGAAAATGGTATTGTGTGAAAATGTGTGTTGGTGTGTATGTGTATGTGTGTGTGTGGGTTTGGAAGGTTCCAGAAACCTATTTTCTTATGTTTACTATTAATCTGAAAATTGGTTCATGCTCAAAAATAAATGATTCAGCACATAATTCACACACACACATACATCGAAACCGAAAGTAATTCTACTTTTTAGCTTATGTAAGTACATAAAATTCCAGCAAACAGGTTTTTAGAAACGCAAACTCAAACATAAGAAACCGTCAGGATAACCTTCAGCTATCATAAACACAACAAATAACTCACAAATCATTACCAACTCAAGTAACCCCTATTCAAACTAAAGTCTCGAATCATTAAGGTCTTCCATTTTGTATATAATCAAATGAAACCACATTTTGTAAAGAAAACATTATGACGTTCTTTCAGTATTTGGGTACACGGCTATACGAGGTCGAGCATCAAGAGCACATCTGAGGGCTATCTGCCTCAGATCTTCTTGGCCCCTTCATACCCTGCTGAGGCCAGTGAAATTAGCTGGCTGCACCATACCTCCTTGGTGCTCCCTGAAAACAGAAAACAACATCGTCACCAGTTTGTTGAACGTCGCAGTGGCAGCACACAAGCCATGCCCTGGCTGCCCTGGTGTGTCTGGGACTCTGGGGTTGCGTTAGTACACTTACACCACTGGGGGGTGTGGCAAGCTCGGCTGTTTGTGCGTGCCACATCTGCTGCACTTTCCTAGTGAAATTTGCATACATCCATCAGTGCCAGCAGGGTCAGAGTGGCCTGGCTTGTTTAGCCAGTCCGGGTGCTAGTCTTGTATCACAACCCCCACCCCCCAGGGTGTAGCATGGGCTCTGCCGTCTGCACCCCCCCCCACAAAGAGCCTCCTGGGGGTGCCCATATGGAGGAGGGCATCTACGAACACACTCACATCCTTCCGCGCAAAAGACCAACGCAGAGAATAAAGCTGATTGCAGATCCTGAACCTAAAGCAAGACTCTTTGTGGCTGAGTTGGCACACACTGACCAGAAGTTAATGTTGAAGGATTTTTGACAACAGCTGGACAGTGTTAACTTGCTATAACTTCACCATTGTCACTGAACTGATCATGAATACCCCTGTTATAAATTTCTGGTTACTCTTGGAAATGAGGAGCTCTATTGGGGTGAAGGAACAAACTTCAGTAAAGGTCATGAACAATCTAACAACTATAGTTACTTATTTATTACCTTAACAACATGACCTTTTTTAATCAAATCTGAAGAACTATACAAATGACTGGTGTCCAAATACCTTCCTGCATTTGACAGGACCGTGTGGAATGGATAAGGTAAGAATCATGGTACTGGAAGAAAGAGTTCACCTCTAGCTCTCCATTCATAACATCTAGCAATCTAATAACAATATTACCATTGATTTAAACCAGCAGCAATAACTTCCAACCGCCAACCATAAATGTTCAAACACGAGGTTTTCTTATAAAACATGATGCCTGGTACACGTTTTCTGTGTGGTTCCTCTCTTTTATCCTGCAAGCTGGGAGATGACTGTTTGAGTTCCAATGGTGGGTGTGTGCTCCTGGATCTAAAAGCAAACTTGACACACCATACTGGGGGGGGGGGGGTTTACATAACAATGGCCTTTTTAAGCAATAACATGTCGACATTAGCATCTGCTTTCTGTTTTCAAAAGTGCAGAAAGACACTGAACACAGCAGCCTCCATGCCACCAGGCAGTAGGAGACTGGATAAGTTGGAACATCTCCTGATGTTAGGATCAGTGATAACTGTGGTACAGATCCAGTGTTTGGACTTCAACACTGTTTCTTATCCTATGCATTGATACGTATTTACTCCTAGTCCTCACTGACAGGGAATGCAAAAAAAAATATATCCACAAAATCCATCATTCCCATAAGGAATTATTTTATTTCGATTCACTGTCTCTTCAGTAATGCTGTGAAGTCAGTGTAAATCTTTTGCGACTGTAGAAATTGGTCACTTGAATCATGCCATTTTGTTTTGCCCTGGGGGTCACATGAAATAAGGCAGAGATTAACACTGTTAATAAGACATTGTACTACTCCGTGATCACTTTTGCCACCGCGGTGTAATTCTTACATGAAACCTGCTTTTCCTACTGCAGTATGACTGAACCATACTAAAATAAACCAGACAAAAAAATGAACTATAAATAAAATAATACATTTACACACAGGTGAACATATCCGGAAGCCAAATTAGCATACGCAACATGATCTGGTGGGTTCAGAAATGGCAATCGCTCAGTCAGGGGACCAGAATAATAAGGAATAGGTTCGAGCCAAATCCTGGGCTGCAAGTGAACTTAACAGATTAAGTTCAATTAAGTCAATAAGATATGCATCCTCACATCTATAAAATATTCCACAATGTTATGTTCATGTTCACATATTTTGAGGGTGGAGCAGCTTCAATAATAAAGTCTGGAAATCTTTCATGTCATATTGTACTCTGAGAGACAGAATCACCATCGTTCACCAGGATGGCCAGGACCAACTTTTCATCTAAATATTTTTGTGTTTTTTGTGGATTACTCTGATTTTACGCAAATTAAGACAGCTAATCAATTGACGTTTATTTTAGCTCTTCTCCAATATTCTGACTGGATCTTTAATGTTCAGCAGTATGTGTGCTATGCAGCAGTTGGACCTTCAGTAGCCAGCACATTTCAGTAGCCAGCCACATTTTTTGAGCAGTTGGACCTTCAGTAGCCAGCACTTATCCTGGAGAGGCCACATGCTCAGCACATTTTTTCTCTATGAAAACCTCAAAGAGTATCTGAAGAGTTGAATCTAGTTTTTGTTCTGTTTTTTAGATTAAGGAAAATCATGTAAAATTGCATAGCATGGGGGGAACTTGGAGCAGGAATCTTTGAGTAAGGTCATCATCTAGGCGTGTGTGTACATCTGTATGCATTTACTTACACAGACTCATGGAGACTGGCCAAGAAGCTATCTATTTGGTCCTGAGGGATGTCTCCATCCAGTTGGGCCAGGTATGTGTACAGATTCACGAATATGTCAAAGGGAATGCGAGCTGCCCCACCTTCTGGATCCTCTGTGAGGATGTCACATGCGTGCTTCAGAGCACTAATAATGGTCTGTGGGTACAGGGGCAAAATATAGGCTCTATGTCAATATGTTTTACAAAACATGTTATAATTCAGAATACATTCAGCTTAATTGTTGGTAATAAACTTCTTTGTCTTTTATATTGTGCGACGTTTCTTTATATAGGATTTATTGTCCAACACTGCCACCAAGAGGCCTTTCAAAGGATTATTCCATGTCTGTTCTGATCACATTAACACAACTGGCCCTATACTGGCACAGTATTACATGCATAATTAATAGCCTTATAATTTACGGTAGAATTAAAATATTATTCAAAATATTAATTCAAAAACATCACATGAGCGTATTAATAAATGCCTAGATGGCTACTCACCCCACCCAAAGCACTGCAACCCAGAGCAAAAAACTGCATCCACTTTATTTCTAGGTCAAAGTTACCAAGCGCAAGGAGAGTTTCAAGTTGTTCTGCTGGTAAGCACAGGCCTTTCCACTTCTGCTGTAACTCTTCTTTTGTAACAGTTTCATTAAGTGAAAGCTATGATAAAAAATGAGGGGACACTGGTAACAATGTTCACGGTACACATGATGTGTAAAAGCAACAAAACCATTCTAACACCGACCTGTTTGTGAAGGACTTTAAGCAGGCCCGGAGTAAGCCCAGTGTCTGTCTTTTGTGTTGCTACTGGAATTTCTAACCTGTCTTTGACAGGAAGAGCTTCACCTTTTGATAGTGCTGTAAAATAGCTGAAAGACCGTGGATAAACTTGAAAGAGCACGGATCCATATTAAATACAAACAGCAACAACTAGCATGATTAACACCAACATGTCAGTCTTATTGGCATGTTTACCTGAGTGCTAATTAGTCATATTAATTACATTAATTAGCTGTATTAATCAGTGGGCACATATACTGATTTATAATCTCCATAGTGTCAACAATTCTTAATCCTTGCAAGTTTAAATACTAAGAAATTAACAAACTTATCAGAAAGGCCAGCCCTGTCCTGGGATGCCCATTAGACCCAGTGCAGGTGGTGGGAGACAGGAGGATGTTAGCCAAGCTGGCATCTGTGCTAGAGAATGACTCCCACCCCATGCATGAGACTCTGGGAGCACTGGGGAGCTCCTTCAGCAACAGGCTGATTCACCCTAAGTGAGTGAAGGAGTGATATCGATATTTCAGGCCCTTCCTTCCTGCCGTTGTTAGACTGTACAACCAGCACTGCTCTCAACAGATCATTAAAGACTTTAATCTAAAGTCTTTTACACTAAACAATGTACAATATTTTCTTCTTTCATTTTAATATGCAAACTAAAATTATTTGTGTTTATTTTTAGATGTCTATTTTGATTAGGTACATATTGTTAGGCTGGCAAAGTTTTTAATATTTTATATATTTTTTTTTCTTTTACTGAATGAATTGCTATCCATTGTTGTTGTAAATTTCCCCAGTGTGGGACTAATAGAGGATTATATTATCTTATTTTATCTTAAATGTTACAACTTGTTTGTTGGTGACTGCATGCTGGGTGCCAATGTTAGCAAACTGGAAGTTGGAATTGTATGAGCATGTTTCCAGAGTGTGTGTATAAGACTTACGCAGCAGCCCACTGTAGCACATCATGGGGTTGGGTTCTAATAGCAGCTTTGGTGAATTGTTTTAGAATATCAGGCAGCTCTGGAGGAATGTTGATCTGTTGGGCGCAGTACATTGTATCAGGAGGAGGCATACCTTCTGTCTTGAACTTAGCTAATAGAAAGGACAAACATTAATACATCAAAGATTATGACCACTCCTCCTGCATAGATGAATTACAGGCAAACGCATAATTACCAAACTTTGATTACAATCGCATGTAATGAAAAGAGCATTTTTAAATACTCAAGCATTAACAAGCCTTGACCGTTAATTTTTTAAACCTTTATTTATTATGTTTCTGTTAATAAACTAGAACCTTAGGTATGCTGAACTTCTGGATAAATATTTGATTTAATTTAGACTTTAGTATCTGTATCACGACAGCAGCTCAGTATACACAGCACTTTATAAAGGTATGCAAAATACAGTTTCAGATCTTTAAAAAAATGCATACAGACTATGGACATGGGCATTTTCTTATCCCTAAGTTTGTTTGTTAAAGGTTTTATAAACTATTGGTTAAGCCTGTGGACATATGGTTTAGTGAATTCATTTTTCTTCAAGAAAACCTGATTTTGCTGAGACTGCTTCTTAATGTACCCCAATTTGCATTTAGATATCCAAGTTTACTACCTAGCTATCTAACTAGCTAATGTTTTCCCTCTTTCCAAAGAAACCATAGGCTATCGTTAGATATCTAACCATGGTTAGATGCCTAGCACTACTAGCTAGCTAGCTAGTTAAATAGATAGCTAGATGGTCGAACATCCAAGAACACTTACCAAACTTGCATAAAAATAATTGTCTTTTGTTATTCAAAACAATGTAGCTTGAATTTGGCAGATTTCAAGTAAAGATACAAATAGGTTATTTACTAGCTAACTAAATTGGTTGTGTTTATTTTGCATACCTCGTATTATTAACGTAATGTTTGTATACAATGTCGCTTAGTAACCAGCGATTACGTCATCAGATTCCTTATACATATCGGTTTTCGTTTACCGCCAAATGAGAAGTTTATGTACTGTCAAATATTACATGTAGGGATACTTATTTGAAGGTGTAACTTATATTGTAAAAGTTACTACTCCATGATATTTATTATCTTTTTAGTAATCATTTTATAAATGTTATTTGAAGCCTTTTAAATTTCTATATTAGCTGATTACTTCATTTTGTTGAAAATGCTTCTTGGGTGTTTATTCAGTGTTTCTGATATACATCGATGACATTTTAGTACTACTACATGCATTTGAAGACTTACCGCTATTTATTCCTTTTCCAAGTTACACAAAGTTTTTGAACACAGATGGATTATATGACATACTGGAATGAGGATAGCTTTTTGGGATGTTTCAGTAAGCCTGGTTTATGGTTTAAATACCATCGTTTATTATGGACATACAGAATATAATTTTTATTTGCAATAAACATCTTTAAATTTCAAGGCTTGAAAAAAACCCAAATCACACCTATTAAGACTATATCTGCAGTCAGAATAAAGATGCCCTCCAGAAAATAATGGAAATATTTGAATATTTTAATAACGGTGTCCAAGCAAGTCATAGATGATGTCTTTGCTCATGTTTTACCTGTTCAAACGACCTATAAACAGTCTGTTTTTCAAACAAGAACACAGTTAAGACAACAAGAATTCTAATGCTAATGGACATTGCATTAATAACATATTTGCAGTGCCACTTGTTGCTGTAGCAGCTATAGCGTTAGTAAACTCAAAGAAAAACAACTTATCTACACTCTTTAGAACTTATCTAGACTCTGTAGAACTTAAGAATCCCATGTGAATTAATGTTATGATTTAGAGCAATAAGACATTTCCAATAATTCATCTTTATCATTATGAAATTGCCATTATCCTGACACCTAGTGGCCTGGATGTTTCTGATATTCCGTATTAAATCTATTTAAAACATGGCAATCTCAGGGATTTGCTCTATGGTGCGTAAACTGGTACATTTGAGGACTACAAAACAATGTTTTTTGTCACATGTGAATTGCACTTTATAGAAAAAATGTAAAACAAATAACTCTTAAAAACTCATAAACATTATTACTATTTGGTTGTAAAAACAACTTGTTGCTCCTTTAAATTGATACTTTTCTAACTAGTCACCTAGAATTTCAGAAGCAATTTGCTTCCACAGCTGATGAAGGACCTCTGTCCGAAACTTCCTGTTTCTCCGGAACCCTTGTGTATTTCATAGCAATTTTACGTATTTAACAACATTTCACTGCAGTACTCCCTTAATATAACTTTTATATAGGTTTTCAGGGCCAATGAATAGGAATCAGCGATGTGTGTAACAATCTAATCAGTCCGTGCTTTCCTTAGTGAGCCCCATAAACATGGCGGACTACAAAGAGGCACCTTTGGCTACTCGGCCAAAAACATTAGATCCAGCGGAATACTTTAATCTTTCACCTCAGTATCGCCAGGCTGAAGAGGAACGGGCTGCGCTTAGAGCTCGACTAAAAAGGCAATATCAACTGCAACTTAACAATCCTCATAGGAAGGAGCTGATTGTAAGTACCGAGTACGGAACTGCCTATGAAATAGCTAGCCAGCTAGCTATCTGGTTAGTCTAAAGCTATAGCCTAGCTACCTGTCTTAACTGCATGTGTAAAATGTATAGCGAGGTCATGTTCTTTATTTTGTTAGTGTAGTTAAGTTACTTTTATGGATAACTAATCGCAGCATAATACGTAGTTGTGTGGTAAGAATGTGTTTAATAAACTAGCCACAATGTATGTGACCTTGATGCTTGGCCTTTTAGCGTCAGTTAACGGCGTAAGTGAGCTAGCTAGGTAGCTAATGAGCTGTGTGGTGGTAGTTGACAGCTAGCTAGTTAGCTTGTAAGTGATGTAGTTTGTTACCAGACTTGCATTAGATAACATATCTAAAGAACCTAGTATTTTGGTTCTTGTTTCTAGCTAGGCGGCGTTAACGTCGGGTCCGTTTTGTACATGTAGGAGGACCCTGCCCTTACACGGTGGACATATGCACGAGTCAGCAATGTATATCCCAACTTCAGACCAACAGCGAAAACATCATTGATCGGTGGCTTGTTTGGAGTTGTACCACTCTTCGTGTTGTATTTTGTACTGAAGACTAACCGGGTAAGCTGTCATAACACTAGCATATCTTTTCGCGTTTATGTTGGTATGAGACAAGGTCGCTCAGCATAGAAATAAAAAACATAGAAAACATAGAAACCAGCAATACTGAACTTAGTAACAATTATGTCGCAGAAAGCTTCGATATTCAGTTGAGCCCACAGGAATTATACTTTGAGTCTTTCTGTGCAATCTCAGATATTACAACACAGTATACGTACTGAGAAATCATGACATGTGATGCAACAAATATAAATATTTGGTCAAATATCTGCAGTCTATGTCACATGAAGGGCACCCCAGTATGTTTTTTGATATATTGCATATGGCGATCACATTATGTCCCTATTGTAATTTTGTACATATCATCCAGCCCTACTCCATGCAAACTCCATACTCTTTACATCACTATAAATTTTAATGAACTAAATTTGGAAATACTGTATCATGGTAAAACATTTTGGTTTCTTTTACCTCTCTCAAATATCACGTATGTATTATATAATATACCTGTGTAGCTTTTTGCCCAGTATCATTCAGCCCTAGTCTTTTAAAATGTATATTACTGCAGTCTTAAAGAAAATCTTCTGATTTATTTAAAAACATTTTGAAATCTACACGTCTAGGGTTAGGGTTACATTGCTTTTATCGGCAATGTGCCTGTCATGGTAAAGAAAACAAAATACGACTGAAACAAACTGTTATGATGGCTACAGAAACAAGACTCATATCAGCCCAATACAGTCCTGATCTCCTACATCTGACATATATTTGCAGTCAGTGGTTTGCATGTTCAGAGCCATTGCAAGAATGGGCTTTAGGGAACACATGGTTCTTTTTTCAGTGAGTTCCTGTATAATATGTAGAGCACACATTTCACAGGTCTGTGGATTTGACAATGAATCCATAATGAATGGGTTAATGAAAATGTCTGTGATGATAGGAGGGGGGGGGGGGTGGGGGGGGTTGAAACTTTTAGAAGGCATGATCTAAGCAAACAACTTGGCCACCAGAGTAGTCATAGGATGAAGTGTGTCATATCTGAGATCAATCAGCAGCATGTCCAGAACCTTTGTTCTGTCTCTGTTGCATAAATACAATGAAAAAGTAGTAATATTTAAGAGTAATATTTATTTTAAAAATAGCATGTTATCTCCATATGATCACAACAAGAAATCTTCAAATGTATGACGACAAAGATATTAATGTCCCTGTGTGACCAAATATTCATGAAAGCACTGCAGGGTACATTAAATTATTTGTAATTTTCTATGCAAGAATAGATGGTTGGCTACTGTCTAGAGATTCATCTTGTATTTTTCAGGACGCAAAGGAGCAGAAGATAAAGGATGGAACTTATCAGCGTCCTTTCAGTCTCTCCTACTGAGTACTGAAAGTTGTATTTCACTTGAAATCTTTGTCAAAATGTACCTGTAATTATAAATAAACATCATTTATTGTTGAAACAGTGTGTATTACTGAAACCGGAGAAAGGGGTTCATTAAGTTTTATTATTGTTTTATTGTAAATTTCCAGAGTAAAATATTTAGTTTTGCACTCATAATGTATTTTTTATTTACTTAAGCTCAGCTGTACTGCACATGAAATAAAAGCTATAATATTTCAACTGCACATCCTACAGGCTGAGCAGCTAATCTAATGTTCCACTCTGCCTTATGCTACACCTGCTGCCCAAGCTGCAATGTTGCGAGGTGTAACTGCATGAGCCGTGGCCTCTTCTACTTGCTGCCGGGTGCCCAGTTTGGATTGAAGTGGCTCTTGAGAGGCTCCCAGCATTTGTAATAGTTCTTGTCCAAACGCTGGCAGGTCTCAAGCCCCCACTTGGTGACAGCCATGCTGAAAGACGACTCGAACATGAACGCCTAAGACAACCATAGTAAGAATGTGTTATACCGACTGGTACGAGCCAGGATGAATCAGTTTGAAAGTAAGGGTTTGAATGAAGGCTTTGTGTATGGGTTATACCATGGTTCCTTCAGCAACTCTCTCTGGTTTGAGGTTGGCGGTGCTGTTTTTCTCGAAGCAGTCGGCATCAGGGCCATGTGGGGTCATTATGCTGTGGAGACTCCCTCCTCCAGGCTGGAACCCCTCTTCCTTTGCCTCATAGTGACCCTTGATCAAGCCCATGAACTCGCTCATGCAGTTCCCTTAATCACAGACAGGGGGCATTGTAAGACAACAGTCCATCCTCAGGAGAAGCGATCGGATGAACAGCTTGTTTGGGACTTACTGTGGTAGTAAGGGGGTCGAAACGTATGTTCAGCAACTCCCCAGCGAGGGGGGAAGATTACAAAGTCAGCAATGGCCACACCGGGCCGTGTGGACTTTGCAGTCAACACAGTAAAAATGGACGGATCCTGATATGAAGATTCATGTACACATAAACATTAGTTCATTGAATAAAAATGCATCCCAACCATATAATATCTCGAGCAGAAAATGCAATTAGGCAGCACTTACCGCATGATCAAATGCTACACAGTTAATAACCATGAAGTTCTCCAGGTTATATTTGTAGGGGGTGTAGTTTCCATGCCACGCTACCACGTTAAATGGTGAGAACTCCTGTAAAGCCAGATGTGAATTAAAAAGGATGAAGGCCTTCTAGTACGTTGTGGATGAGCCCAAAATGGTACAGTTTAAATGCCTAAAGAGAAATATTGAGTTGAATGTAATACTGATCTGAATTTAGGTTTTGATTTACTCTATCAATTTATGCTTCAGAGGATTTCTTATTAGAATTTCTCAATAAAAAAAAAACTTTTCAAACTTTTTCAAACTATTCTATCAAGAGTCAGAAAAGAACAAAATTGTAAGGTGGTTATAGAGTGGAGAAATTTTTTTATCTTGATCGTTAAAAACACAGCAATTTTATATAGCCCTCTGTTGATAATGTTGTAGAGAAGAGACATTGAATGGTGGCTGTAAAATCAATATAATTCATTACAGTTGAAACTGCCTGCAGTTTTGACCTTCAGTCACCCCCCCCCCCACTCCCACCCCCAGCCACACACTACCACACACTCGTTGATTCACCAGATACATGAAGCTCAAACTGAAACACATCCCGGGCACAACTTAAAATCATAAATGAACACACACAACGGCATTTTTTACAGTTACATACATTCTCACAAAAAACATACTCTATGCACCCTGGGTGGTTTCCTGGACCCTGAGGTTTGTAATCTTACACACATTACTGCTTGCAGGATAACTCCACCAGACTTGATTAAAACTGGGGGAAAAAAAACACCCGCACAAACAAAATAGAAACAGATTGGCCCAGTCAGGCAAATAATAAGTTAATTTGAGCAATTTCACTGCTCAGCTGGAGATCAAAACAGCAGGACAAAGCTGTACTCTCTCCCTCAAGATAGGGTCTGTCGACCTCTTACATTTAAGGAAGGAGAGACAGTGGGCTACAGTCTCCTAGGAAAAAGAAGGTTTCCTACATAACCAATGTCACAATAACACATGACACCATCCTCTCGGTGTGTTGCTCCTACAATGAATATAAATGTCTCCTACAAGTCAGTCCAATGATTCAACAGGAATATGATTTTGTGAAGGAATATTTTGAACTTAATGCTTAACTTAGGAATTTTTCTCTTGATTAAATGATTTATGCAATAAAAAAAGAGGATATTAACAAAAAAAAAGTGATTATTCCAGGAGCCTGGGAGCTTTTAAATGAAACCAAGTAATGCTTCATTGTTGGAGACTCCTACTGGAAACATGTACAACAATCAAGGATGAGTGAACCTATGCTTTAGCACGAATTTCCAAGAATGCACTGAGGAGAAAGGATGAGGCAGCAGAGGGCGTATTCCCCACTGAGACTGAAATGTCTGAATCAAGTGCACAGCGGCAGTACATAGTAAACACAAGTCTGTCACACTGCATTAGTGCCAACAAACATACCAACCGTAGGTTTATGCAGGACATATAATAAATAACATGGTTATCACAATGTACCTGTTGACATGAGAAGAGCTTTCCCTGGTACTTGTTGATGACGGTGTAGCCAGAGCCCACCGTGCGGTCTTCAAACCAAGCCACAGGTATCTGGAAGTCCCGGGGATTAGCTAGTCCGTTAGCCCCTAATATAAGCATGTGAAACAGAAATGAAAGGCTTCAAAGCCTATACAGAAAACACATTCATAATGAATAATTTACAGAAAAATGGACATTTCAAATTGAAAATATTTAGTCAGGTGTGTAGTGTACAATAACAAATACACTGCAGTCTTGGGCATACCTATGGGCCCCAGGTCAGGTAGCTCAAAATGAGCACCAAACACCTCCAGTATATAACCCCTAGTCTCCCCGAACACATCCACGCTGAAGCGCATGCCTTGCTAAAACGTAACACAATACAAATCAAATGAAGACTGTGGATAGCTTATGATGAATAATGTATTGGGTAATATGTGATTCACTCACCTGAATGACACAGATCTCATTTGGTTCTACCATCATCTTTCCAAACTCTGTGGTGATCAGGATTACACCTTGCTGAGGTACTGAAACACACAGCATTGTCTCCTTTATTCTAGTATAATATCTTGACAGCCCTCACCATGAGTCTCCCCACCACACCCTTCATCATTCAGTAGTAAAGAAGTAAACACCACTTTTGAAAGGACAGAAGTTGTAATAAAGGCTGCTATGGAGACTGACCAATGAGAAGATCACCATCTGAGTCCTGGAAGCACCTAGAAAAGACAAGTCAGGTTTTCGTGTTATCTTGAGGATCAAGATACATACAGCACGCTGTATGCTGCAGTGATGATGTATGACAAAAGTACAACAGACACTGACTTATCCAGCATGGAGGTGTTGCACGTATAGATGTGAATGGCAATCCCGTTGCGAGATTTTGTGTCCCCAGCACCACAGACTGTGTGCAAACCCTGTGACAAATACATGGTATTGTATGAGAACTGGCGATTCTAATAACAAGACAGACAGCTGTGGGACTGGACCACACTAGACAAGAGTTTCACTTGAACTTACCGATACAAAGTCCACTTTCTTCTCCGATGCTTTGGTAATGGTAAACGGCCTCCACCGAAGCTTGTCAAGGAATTATTGATTATTGAAAAATTGGAGTAAGAAGATAAAACCATGATAAGATGCAGGTAGACTAAGCTGCTGTGTGGTGGACTACCTCTGGTGATGGGAGCATACAGATGCACAGACTTGGTAAGTACCTGGTTGGGGTCAGGGTCCACTTCATTCCAGTTATCACTGAGGTTTCCACAGCTCGTGGGAGTGAAGGGCTTGTGTCGGACAGAGGGCAGTATGCGGTACAGCCAGCTAAAATCACACAAATACCTTATCTGGTCTAGTTGACCCAGATATTCTATATTCTACATCACACAGTTCCATGTGATGGTACCACACGTACAGTACCACACATTGTGTATATCATATGTTTATGAATGATATATGTATGAATGATATGTATATTGCACTCTTATATAGAGGTATACCTCCTCTTATTGGTTGCCCTTGGACAAGTGAAGGCAGAGCCAGAGAGTTGTTCAGCATACAGTCCATATGGACATATTTGGGGACTGTTCTGAAATAAAATCGTCTTCAGTGAGTGAATGTCTCGTGACGACGGTAAACAGAAATACGCATGGTAGCAGGCACTCGCGAACACTACAATGGTGTTGGCGTTACCTGTGCTTCAGGCAGGGCGCCAGGACAGCGAGGATCCTCAGAAGCAAATTCATTGCCGAAGCCAGTCAGATACTAAGAACCAAAAACAAATACTTCTCAGATATACTCACTCTCGTCTATTAACATTACAAGATTTTATTGCTGCTGCTGTTTTGTTTGGAGTTGGGGGTGGGGGGTGGGGGCGGGTTGTGTCGATATTCTGAATTCGCGCTGAGTCATCCTGGGTCTGCAGCTCCACCAGCTGCAGGTCCAGTAAACTTCGTGAATAAACTACAGGATTGGGTGGCAGTTTGGACAATACAAAATTAATTCAGTAACAGGGAGATAATAATACTATGTTGGTTGATAAGACTTTTTTTTTACCATCGTCAGTATTCTACAACAGTCAGACTCCTTGAAATATAGACTGAATACACAAAACAACTTTTTTCATTTGTTGTATGAACTCAGGAGAAACTGTTAAATCATTTAAATTAAGTAATTGCTGAAGTTAAGTTTTAATGAGTCTAATAGCATTCTTGCTGTGCTTTGCTTCCGCTGCGGAGCCGAAAGTAGCGTGAGCTCGGAACATCTGGGCGACGCTGTTTCCAGTAATCTGATTGGTCTCAATGGAACGCCCCTCAGATCCTTCACGACATGCAGGACTGTCACTTAAAATGTAATCAAATATCCGAACGGACCTCCAAATGAAGTTTATAATATATTAAAATTTTAACATTTTCAAGTATAACTTTATAATATCGCTGCTAATATAACATTTTTTGCTGATGCGAAAATTGGAATTAAAGCATCACGTATAATAACCCACACACTGACTAAAATCTACAAATTTTAAGCATAACATTAGAATAATACCGATTATAAATACCTATCTTATAAAAATATCTTATAAAAGATATCTTATACCTATCTTATAAAAAAATGTTATATATTTAACATTCATGCGTCATATTAGCCTCACTTACCTTCAGACTAGCCATTTTGCGTTTCTAACTGGGTTAGGGCAAGTTATAATTTAACTTTCTAAGATAACTTTCGAAGTGGGCCAAACCTCATATACGCTTGTTCTGTGCTCCAACAGTGATCAGAGAGAGAGAGAGAGAAACAGACGTCGGTTCAATTTATGCATTTTTTTTCATATGGATTTAATTAAGCTCACAGTCAGTGACGTAACCAAATGTTTGAGCTACGTTTTAGAGGGGAGGAGATGTTGGATGGCCACTCCAGAGGTACGCAAACAAGAGGCCTTACACCGGCCAAGGCAAACTGATCAAAGCTCGCAAGAGACGGAGCTTGATGATAGTCACGTCTCATGACAACGTCACCGATTACTTAACTCGCCTAGTACACAGGCAACTAGAAAAGGGGCATCAATCACGCAATGCTGGAAAACCGGTCTAAACCATGTATGAAAAAAATTTATTTGTTGTGATCCTATCTCGTATGCATAAACCTAATATGATAAAATTGCTTTCATGTCTATAGTGTACACTGTTATGAATTTAATCCCCGTTTCACATGTGCACTCGCCTCTGTTTATGCATTTCTTTTTTCCCCAAAAAGCTAGTCTAATATCTTAAAGAAAAATAAAAAGTAGGAGATCACGCAGAATCAATTTGCCTCTCTTTTTCCACATGCTATGCCTTTCTCTTGTTGTTTTAGGAGGCACTGGGTTGGCGGGGTAAATGATGGCAATTCTCTTAGCGAGGCGCAAATAAACTCGGAGCGGCAGAAGTAACTGTTCTCCAGCGAAGCGTGCAGCTGTGCCGAGACTCCCGCTGGCAGGCGGTTTAGGTGCTGTGCTCAAGACGAGAAAGCCTAATGCCGGAAAATATCTCGACCCAGTCTGCGGAAATTGATCTGCTCCTAGGGGGGAAAAATGACTGATTTTAATCTCGTCATCTTCTTTTTTTCCGTTTCCTTTTTAATATATATAGACTGTATTTCACTGTTTATAGCCTGGAGAAACAAAACACTTTATATACCCCAAAATAGGCGAGAACATACAACACACTCTGGCAACCGTTCCTCATTTGCTCTGAAATAAACCTCTCCTATACGTTGTTCGAAATACCTTGCATTTCAAATAGAGGCATCACAGGATTCAATATCCCAAGCCCATCAGATCAGTGTAATGGGGTGCGTTTACGTTGACCGCACAAAATGTTTGTGGTCATTGCCACAACATTCGAAATTTCGGTACCACAGGTGACACTGCTCGGTTTCTAGTGGATTTCCTGGAGCTGAATCTGAGCTGTGGATACTTACAATCCTGTATCAAGCACTGGCCTTTGTTACTTAAATGGTACAATAATTCTAATAACTCTAATAACTCTGTGTAGTTCTTCACGCCAAACTGTGGCCTAATCTTCGCTCGCCTCCTACCTCACCAGCTCCGCCACTCCGTCCACTTAGTCCTGATTAGATTTGCGGAGACATCCACTATAGCCTTTTAAAATGAAGTGCCGGCGGCCTTCAGAGTGGATTCTTTCCTGCGGAGGCCATAATGTTATGCAAATGCAATAATATGCAGATAAAGACTGTTGCTGCGTTCTGTGCTCTAGTGGTTCAAGCCCTGGCGGATCCTCCGAGCTTGCGCTAATGAGGAAGGCATTATTCTGGAGTCATTAAACGGCACCCTCACTGACATCGCCCTCCTCTGTCGCCCACTCTGGCCATTAAAGCACTGTGTACACACACACACACACACACACACACACACACACACACACACACACACACACTTACTTCAGAGCTGGTTCTTATCACAGACTCCTAGTTTCTTACACATCAGAATGTCACAAAATATAAAATTACACTCTTTCCCTAAAGAGAAAATTGATTTGGAATCGTTTGGTTATAAAGACGCTTTTTGTAAAAGCGATTACTAAACACACATTCACACATGAATAAACACAAATGCACACATATACAGACTCGCACACATACATAATTTCTTGAGATGGAAATCTCGTCGTCAGCTGTGGCTGCTGGCTGTTCCGAAGACTTATCAATTACATTAGAGGAATTTGTGGGACCGTGCGAGCGACTGTATGCACGCGTGTTTGGTGGCATCTCGGCGTGTGCATGACTACAATGTCTTACTTTCCTGTGTCCAGGCCAACGCAGAAAACACAAACCATCAGATTTCTACTAAGCTGGACTTTGCCGAAGTGCGAGAAGACCTCCACGTTCGCGGAGTGTTGAGGGAGCCGAGTGCTCTTCACAGGTAATATCAGAGAGCAGCAGGGATGCAAAGGTGATCCGCGATTCGCTCTAGGAATTCATACCGAAACAGGCACATATATTTACAGGCACCACATGCATCCGGAGCTGTGATCCTATGGTTTCATTGGCACGTAATGGCAAGAAAATGTGGGGGAGTGGGATGGAGGGAAACAGAGGAGACTGCGGCGAGACAGAGGCAATAAGACCAGCAGAGGTGGAAGATGGAGCTTCAGTCTTGTCCATCAGGGGGGCCCCACCCATATGACTGGCATGACCCCTGCAGTCCCTGTTACAGCTTCCTCACCGTAGGGACACTAAACACCTGGAGATAGAACAGGAATAAATCCAATATAGATAGCACAGGTTCATGATGTGCTCCCCACATCCCCTCCCCCACCCTAACACATACACACACACACACACACACACAAACACACACAAACACACACACACACACCAGGTCACTCAGACCAGCTGAGGACCTAAATGTATTTCTTGCTCTAAATCGTTGTGGAGAACTTCAGAGGCAGGTAAGAAATCTTCCCCATCGAGTGGGGCAGCAAGGCCCTAATGATGCCCCTCTGATGCTTCCCTGCACTGGCTACCAAACACACATGACATTTTGATCACATTTCTCGGGGTTGCAAAGAGAAACTAAAATGTCCATATTTACATCATTCATTCACCTCTGCCCTTCTTCTCAGCCCCAGTCAGGTACTACAGGAGCAGAGTAAATATTGTAACTATACAGATAGAGAGAAACAGGGAGAGTGAGGAAGGAAATAAAATACTTCATGTGGATGCTGAGCTCAGAGGCAGGGGCAGTGCTGGACTAACCCAGGCGAGAGCCATCAACACAGCAGTCATTACTGTCACAGCTGAACCCTAGAACAGCTATCTCAGTCCCACGCAGGAAGCTAATTTCATTTGAGATGAAGTCCCTGATGAACCACTGGGTATTATCCCTGATAACTATCTGCAGGTTTCATAAAAGAGCTCCCCAAGGCGTCCATTTCAAGAATTTACCAACATCTTCTCAGCCTTGTTGTAATAGTCATTCACAAGGCGACCTATGTTTCCTAAACAAACTTTGACATTTAAAAAGGCATGAAGTGCTCTAGCATTTATAACACGCGTATCGTCCGCTAGATGTCAGTAAAACGCCTGTTAAAAAGTATAGGTGACTAAATACTCGGTCATTTGTTTTCTCCTACTTGGCTCTTGAATACGATTTTTATTTGATATCATTGCTCAATACTATTGCAATTACTATTTTAAATAAATACACTTAATGAATGCAAACAAAAAGCATTAGGCTTAAACTAGTTCATTTATAAACTAAAAAGTATTTTAAAGAATGCAACCTACTATTTTTTTTTATTTCATACATTTACAGTTACACTATTGCCAAATATAAACTAGGCCAGCTACAATCGGCATGTTTGAAAAGTAGGCTACTCTGAAAAATCTGGCTATATTTTCCTTCGTTAAGAAAACATGTTGATTAATAATTTTTATATGAATATCTTTTAATGCCATTTACTTCATTGTGTCGTTTTCAGAAATTTACATAAAACTCAGACAAGGTCAAATAGCAGCTATGTCCCCAATTTACTCTAATCAACTTTCATTTGCATTGCGATATTTGTGCGCGATATTGACGCTAACTGAATAAATGGACTTCTTCAAACTCGAGGGGAGAGCTTTTGATAAGCTCGTGGTAGAACAAGAATAATTTGCATGTATTATTTTGATTAACTTAATAAAGGAATGTCGTTGTTGAATGTAGCCATTCGTGGTTCATTCCAATCAATAAAGGCCAACCGCACTGAAATAAATATCATTTCTTTTCCGGGGTCAGTGCACACCCAGGTAATACGGTTTTGTGTGATGCACAATGTTCTTGCTGCCTACGCAGTAATGAGTTCAGACCGAGGCACGTCCGCAAAATTGCCCCAACTCAAATATCTGACCTTCTCACCCGAACGTATTCTAGAAAACGCCATTCCACGCCTCGTGGTCCACAAGTCGATATGAATGGTGAATAGGCCGCGCATAGTCGCCCCTAATCTACAAGAATGGCATGTATATGAAATGATGCGCAAAATGAAATCTAGGAAAACTTCCAAGTGAGAAAAGGCAGCGGCTATTCTGTGGGCGCGACGTGTCTGAGATTACTCGCGAAATGAGGGAAAACATTGGCAAAAAAGAATGCTACGT
>JAOXYF010000028.1:8372676-8388536 GCA_028565775.1 Sternarchorhynchus goeldii
TATATACCCACGTAGCATTCTCTCTCTCTCTCTATGTATATATATATAGACAGAGAGCGCATAGCATAGCTGTGCATACTTGCTACTCTTTTGTAGCCGCAGCTTTTTCGATTAGTTCCACAGTTTATCATCCTAAAAGTTAGTGATGAGTCACCTATCCCACTTACCAATACTGCACTAGTACTCTTCGGGATTTTTAGAAGTCTCTCTCGGCCTCCTCTTTATAAAACGTATATCGTGAGGAAAACAAACCGTATCCTTAAGCTATGTGCCTACTACATTTAGGGACCTCGTAGTTTAAACAAGAGTAGGTTAAAATTTCACCCGCCCAAAAGGTGACTCTCGCCAAAAAATATAAGCGTTAAAAAAACTACCAGGGGTGATTTTCAAATATGCAGATACATACCCAGTTCTTTTGAACTGACTGGGGTAAAAGAAAAATACTGCGAAACGTTTTTTTTTTTTTGCTGGCCTGATCACCAGACACCTTCCAGGATGGTGCGTTTGCCTCCTGCCAAAGGGGGGCAAGTACTGTCTCCACAGGGCCACAAGACTTCAATGTGAGTAATTTGTGTATCAGTTTGGACACGCAATTAGTTTAAAAAGGCATACTATTTTCATGGTTATTACTGAGTGAGTAAATAATCTATCCATTCATGTTATCCATTTGAAATGTTCAAGTACACGATTAAACCAGTACTCGATTAAAACAAGATTTTAAACTTTCCTAGATACATGTTGTACAGTGGGAATGTGGTAATAGAGAGCAACTCTGAAGAATAAACAAATAAACGAGCTTTGCTCGCACTCGTGGAGTCTGGCTGAGCAGGGCTGTTTTCTCTCTGAGGGAAGGGTAATCTTGGGTTTAAATGTTTAAGTCATCTTTTTTTTAATAAATTCAAATTATCGAGTCAGTTGAGCGAAATTAGAGTCCTTTTGTTTTTACTAAAGCATATTGCTGTTGAAAATTACGGATGATCACTCTGTTCAGGACTGCCATTGTTGCGGCGATCATCGCCTGTCATTCTAAACTTGGGCTAACAAAGTCATTAAATTGACTCCCTCGCACTCTCATTATGCGGGGTGTTAATAACCACTAATTAACTTTGCTTACGCGCGCGTCGAAAAGCTCGTCTTTTGTTCGCCCTTTCAAGCAGAGCAGCATCCAATTAAGTCAAAGCAACTGGAACGAAGACGCACTGCCACTGGAGCAGAACTGTCAGCTGCGTGACTCTTAAATTCACTGCTGCGTCTAGAAAAGACATGAAGCAATTGGTCAGACATTGGGAAAAAAAACGTCTTGAAGCGTTTAATAACCTCCCAGTGAGCCGGCCGGCGCATGCTCTCTTTTATCGATGCAGATTGCATGTTGCATCACTAACATGCATCACATGGAAGTTTTGTTATTTGTGGGTGAAGTGTCCAATCAGTGCGCTCAACTGTGCTTGGCTAGCAGTCTTAACACAGAGTGTAGGCCTATATTAAGCTAATAAGGATATTATATTTTTTTTCTTTTCGCCATGGGTTTCTACCAAGATAATACATCCCATGGGCGGGTGTTTTCTAAGATATAGATTGTCAATGTTCTGTCATCGAGCTGTTTAAGATAGGTCTGAAGGAACTATAACCAACCAGTCATTAATAGAATAAAATATTGAAAATGTTTAGAACCATATATGTTATTATCGGTAACCTCTTCAAGGTAATACGAATTTAGAGAGGAAAATGAAAGAAAATGAATTTTCACGTGGCTTATTAAGTGATCAGCTTAATTGCTGTGAAACTCCAGTTTCTGATGCATTACATAGTTTTCTTAGTTCCGGAAAGGCCTACCAGGAGATGGCGCCGCTTGAAAAGACGGGCATGGTCGAATCTGTCGGTCATTGGTTCATACAGGCGCGCGCTAAGGAACGTCTGAACTGACTTTTTTGCAGTCCCCACAAGATATATATCGCAACTATGTTGAAGATTGTGCCAGCAGAATTGATACTACTCTACAAATTATCTAAAAAGGTGTATTCATACACCCCACAAAACAGTAGATTGTTGTGGAAATTATCAAGTTAGGCTGTTGTGAAAATATGACACGCAGTAGCATCGGGTAATAGAGGAGCGTGAAACTGACAGGCACCCACTAACAAGTTGCCCGCGTGTATTGCGCTAAATAGCCTACTGAAAATTGAATATGTGAAAATTGCGCCTTTTTCAAATGTGTGCTTGTAATTAGTGCATTTAAACAAAGCGCGGATATCCTGCTGGCGGTAATAGTCCCTGACATTTCTTTTCTTGGGTTAATAACAGAGTGCGTATAAATGAATCAAATTGTGGCCCCAAATTACATAGCGACTTTAAATACGGGTCTGCATTGCGCGCCTGTTTGGGACTATGGAAAAAAGGGTTTTATATTGTTATTATTGTCATTAGTCTGTTGATCTCCTTACAAATGCCGTAGAAGTTTCACCCAATAGAGTATTTGTGGCAACATGCTCACAGATTTTCTGCATGTTTCTCAAAATTAATTTGCACAGTTACTGGATAATTGTAAATGGCGCGCGTGAATAATAGTCTGAATATTAAGTACTACATAATGTCTCACATATTCACAATAAAAAAGTCCTACAGCATTTATACTAAAGTTCGTTTTCATATGGACACTCGATCGCAGTAGGAGCACTTTAATTTAACAGCAAATTAAAATTCATCTGAGGAGACTTGCTGCCAAATTAAGGTCAGTAAATGTGTCAGTATATTTATGTCACGCGTGTAATAACGTGTGGATTTTCTGTATTTTATAATTATTTTATGCCACTCTTCTCAGATAGTAACAGAGCTGTCCGGGTCTCTATAGGCTATTGAGAGGAGAGAGTAAATTGTAGCTTGTAGAAGTTTTGGGATTGAATTCTGAAAATGATCCTTTTAACATTGATGGGTTTGAGCGAGGTCATGCCATTCACAGTAGGTTAAATAGACTTTCATTTAAAATTACATTCTCAATCTACCTCTCCAGTCTGCGGAGTCCAGCTACCTGGGGCACCCTCGCAGCGGCCATTATCACCACCTTCAGATATCTGAGGCTATCTGATCGCTTCAGCTATTTCAGAGAGGACTACCAATTAGTGTGTGTGTGTGTGTGTGTGTGTGTGTGTGTGTGTGTGACTGTCTGTTTATCTGTCTGTGTTCACCTACCTACCTGTGTGCACACTCAGTTGAAGGCTTCTTCCAGTCGGGCCTTAACTGTAGGCTGCATGTGCTGCGATACTCATTTAAAAATGACAATGTTTGATTTCATACAATATCTAACTAACAAAAATTAAAAAGCATGATTGCAAAGACTGAAATGATAAAAAAAAATATTTAAATATACATGTAATATTGTAATATTGTCATTTATCAATAATAAAATATTTAACTTATTATTATTATTATTATTTATTGTTGTTGTTGTTGTTGTTGTTATGCCTACCACTGCTGTTATGATTAATATTATCACTAGCAAGTAGAGGATAAATATGTATTAAAATACGACTTCATTGCACACAGAATAAGATTAAAGAACGTATTCTCGACAGCAGAATATTTCGTTTTATTTGTGGCAAAGGCTTTTATTTTAGCTCAATTTAATTTGAAGATGGAGCGGTTCGGTTTATTGCTTCAGTAGCCTAATCTATCACAACATTCGGTCTGTTCACGCCGGCGAACTTTAATGGAAAAATAAAGATGCCCCTTTTTCCCCTGGGAGCCAATCAGATTGGCGATACACGTCAATGCAACAGAATGGAGAGCAGAGCTATTGCAGCTCGGCGCATATGACATTATCGCCCGTGCTGGGATAGGGAAGAGAGACGTTTCAGACATAGAGTCAGTATAACGCCCACTACTTCAAGCGAAACCTGCGTTCGCTTAAACGATAAAAATGAGCACTCAGTTCGACGACGATACCCATGACCGAAACGAATGCAAAAGTAAATCGCCAACTGTGCTCTCTTCGTACTGTATTGACAGCATACTCGGCAGAAGAAGCCCGTGCAAAGTCAGACTCCTGGGAACGCAAAGTTTACAAGCAATACCCGCCAGAGCCGACCAGGATCTGTCTTCTGACGGTAAGACACTCGGACATTCGGCAAAGACATAAAGCTACCAGCAAAGTTTCATAATTTTCATAAAGAGCGCTGAATAATTTAATATACACTTTTCATTTGGATACAGAGTTCTGTTTTTATCACCCGAAGAGTTTAAAGGCATAGCTTAATGTTGAAACGCGATATTTACCACAAGCAACTTGGGTTAGTTAGTGAACATGCTGTATTTCTGATTAATGTAACATCTAGACTGTTAATCAGAACCGATTGTTTAAGATATTTAGATTGCAGTTAATAAGATTTTCTAATATTCTGTTGTTATAAACACATTGACCTATGACAAGATATTAAAGGTATCCACTCTAGAAACTTCCAAAAGACGTGAAACCTGGAAACTTCAAATGTTATTGTTTTACTTTGATGACGGATTCCACCGGTTTCTTTTTTCAGTGTCTACTAAAGATAACTCTTTTGACTCGGACATGCACCTGCCGCCAAAACTGCGCCGGCTCTACGGCCCTGGGGGGAAATACTTGGACTCCGGCAGGGGGTTTCATGAGCATGTGGAGAAGGGGGAGAGAGAGCGGCTACTGGACCAAGCCTGCGAGAGTCTTAAAATCAACCAGGCGCCACAAGTTAGCATTAGCCGAAGCAAGTCCTACAGGGAAAATGCATCTTTTAGCCAGAGCGAGGAGGGCCACAGCCCCGAGCACGAGGCCCAAGAGCTTGTGGAACTTAGCACGCTTAAGTTTGAAGAGGATGTGGTAAAAGAGGAGGCGTGCGGAGACGCTAGTCTGTCTCCCAAGGACGAAGAAAGCCTGCACAACGATGGGGATGTAAAAGACGGTGAAGACAGTGTGTGTCTGTCAGCAGGCAGCGATTCGGAGGAGGGGATGCTTAAACGAAAGCAAAGAAGGTACAGGACTACCTTCACAAGCTATCAGCTTGAGGAGCTGGAGAGGGCCTTCCAGAAAACTCACTATCCTGACGTGTTCACCAGGTATACCACCACCACAGGGCCGAAAGAGGGATGAAACCCGACATAGTTTGTAATGGATTCACAGATCCAGACAGCATCTCTTTAGTTATCGTAACATCCAAATAACGTCCAAACACACTAACAATGATTATCCACGACAACAATGGCCAACAACGATAATGATGCTGATAATAATTCTAATGTTATCGGCATCATGGCAAAAATAATACGCGTAATAATGATTTACATGAGCAAATCATTACTCATCGAAACACCGAACATAATTTAGCCCACAGGCTAACATTTATTTTTAATTTCATATATACAAAGCTAAAAAGTAAAGTAATAAATAAAATAATAAAATATAAAATTCATACAACTTTCGTTAAAAGAATCAACAGGATAAAAATTATATGAATAAAAAGCGGATTAATAATGTACACTGAAAATGCAGTGTTGGCTTCAAGAATGTAGCAAGCAGATATTCACATTAAATTGAGGCGTATTTCTTTCTATGCATTCAGGATTCCTAAACAAGATTAATTTAAATGAACATATATTTGTGCTTATCTTTGTACTAATTGTTGTAATTGATAGATATTTCAAGAATATTTTTACCAAAGCCACAGTACACACATACAAAACATTTTAAGGCCTTGTAGCTTTGAATACTTGCTGCTTTTAGCTTTGGGTAATCAGTAGACATATTACATGCAGCAATAATACTTTTTTGAATAGTTATTTTGACTATTCATTTTTCATAGCGTAGGCCTATGCATGTATTGTCTGTGTGTGTATATGATGATGATGTATGGGGGACAGAACTGAATGCCGTCTTTACTCTAAAATAAGCCTATAAATATTTAGGCCTTAAAACAACAACAACAACAACAACAACGACAATAATAATAATAATAATAATAATAATAATAATAATAATAATAATACGAAAGAGAAGGAATTATTCATAAGAACAACACTGCCGACTGGAAATTTTAGTCGGTAAAAAAAATACGCCATCCAAATTTGCTCCTTTTCCTGGGTTCAACCTGCAACCAATAAATGAACAGTATAATATTAGTTTTTTCTATTTAGTTTATACCAAAGGCTAATTTTGTCTTATTCTCTCTTTCCCTAACGCAAATAATCATATTTGCGCAAAGAAAAACTGACAGAAAATAAAATACATTTTAAGATTTATTATTTTAAAGGTTTTAAGTTTATAAATTGGTCGGCAGTTTTCGGGAACGTAGGCGTTTTTGTTATTGATGTAGCTCATTTCTGTGGAAAATAATTGCCATCAATTTGACCAGGTGTACTCGTAGCAAACGCTCGATTGCGATGTGGTACAGGCCTAGCTGGGATGTCATTATTTCAGTCATTATGTAGTTAGGCTACAGAAACTAACCATTACAAAAATATAAAAGTTATCGGTTCGATTCTTAATTGTCGGAGATAGTTTTAACGAGTTCTCGTCCATTTCAACATCTATTTTCTGACAATGTTATATAAAAAGTCTATCTTTGTTGGCTTCTATGGTAACACATTTTCCGCTGTTTCAGAGAGGAGCTCGCGATGCGTCTGGATCTGACCGAAGCTCGCGTACAAGTAAGTGCTGTTGATTACAAAGCTACCGCACTCTCGTTTGAATACTACTGAATTACCAACAGCCTACCTTTTCCCCCCACACGAATCAGGATCACAAAATTGCAAGCATGTAAAGGCTATCATTTATAGCTACACGTTAACGGGTACCCCCTCAATATATATATATAAAGGACACGTGATTTAATTAATAAATAAAAACAAAACCAGATTTATACAAAAAGGCCCTGGGAGGATCCTTACAAGTAAACAACGTAATCGTAACTTCAAGCAATATTAGATACTACCTTTATGTCCCGGATTACCTGTCATAATTTTGTATAGCAGGATTTTGAGGTTTCTGAGAATTTTGAATTTGCTAACCGAAGTGCTACAACTAATGGTCTATAATTTAATTTCATTTGAAAGTGGTAGTCTTTAACTTCGTTAAATGACTCTAAACGTCATGGCAAGATCTTTCCTGTTATCGAAAGTTATTACATACAATAGAGCGAACATTTTAACGGCAATTACGCGGACGCCCCCGATTCATAAAAGCGCACTTAGCGAGAGAGCAAACACTGCTATTCCAGGGAGAAAATGGTGTTTGAATTCTCATCGCCGGTGCGGGGGAGAGGGAGGGTGGACGGATAATGCTATTTGATTTCCCATTTTGTGATTGCAATAGACCAGCATTGATCTGATGCTTTGCACTTGGAACGAGTGAGAGACTATTAAAGGTGTTTGTCTCTCCCCCTCCCTCCTCCCCCACGCCTATTCAAAGCGTGGCTTGCATGATCAAACTCAACTCCCATAACCAAAGAGACAGTACAAACACATGGCTGAAACAGGGGTTATTGCCAACATAAAAACAACAGATGTCTGTTTGGGACTGTGGATGAACAAATCACTTAATGGGCTCGATCAGGAGGTGATAAAAACTCATAAATTCCCCAGGGCCCCTGCAATGCAAGAGAGTGTGAGAGGCTGGCTTGGTTCACCACACTGTTGACACTGGCCTTATTGCAAGTGCTTCCCCTGCAGACCCTGGCACTGCTAGCTCACGTCCTCAAAGTGCCTGCAAGGATGGAAAGGTGGCAGGGCAGCCGTGGGAAAGTTAAATACGCTTTCCAAAGTCCCTTGCGTTTTGGGGAATTTAATTTAAAAGCGCAGTGTTATTGAAATTTGTTCAGGCCGTTGTTCTGGAATCCTTTGTTAACGAGACTCTTAATTACAACACTGCACATTGTTTTTCGGGAGCCTAAACCAGATTTTAATTAGCACAGTTAGTCTAACGGAGCAAAAGGAAGTGAGCATAGGGTCATTTAATTACCCCTGAATTTATACTTATTTGTCACCTCATTAAAGCGAACCAAATATTGCACATGGTCTACTGTGTCAAACTTATGCTCAGACAAGCATACAGTGTGTCAAGCAGAATATAAATTGAGCTGTCAAGGAAACTGCACAACAGATAACATAACAGCAATGAGTAATACAGCATTAATTCATATAAACTTTCAAAATGCTAATTTTCTTACTATCTTCAGTGATGCTGGACAATTTTTCTCTTGTAGGTAACAGTATGTAAAGGACCTTTATTCTCCATCCGCAGGTGTGGTTCCAAAACCGCAGAGCAAAATGGAGGAAGCGTGAGAAGGCCGGTGTTCAGAGCCACCCTCCGGGTCTACCTTTCCCTGGACCCTTGGCTGCAGCACACCCTCTGAGTCACTATCTGGAGGGAGGCCCATTCCCACCTCACCCCCACCCCGCCCTGGAGTCGGCCTGGACCGCCGCGGCCGCCGCGGCTGCCGCCTTCCCCGGACTGGCCCCTCCCCACAACAGCTCCGCCCTCCCTCCTGCTACACCTCTCGGCCTTGGCACCTTCCTGGGTACCGCCATGTTCCGACATCCAGCCTTCATTGGGCCCACTTTTGGAAGGTAGGTTCTAACACCGGAAGCTGTACCCCGGCTAGCGACTGTAGAAAGGTTGCATTTAGCCACTTGCATAAAGACTCAGCAAAAGTGCCGACTGCATTCAAGCCGAAAGTGTGAGCATGTGTGTGTGTGTGTGTGTGTGTGTGCTGACCATCCTCGTCACGTCTCCCTACGTGCCCGTTTGCCTACTCAGACTCTTCTCCAGCATGGGCCCTCTGACCAGCGCTTCCACGGCCGCCGCTCTCTTGAGACAAGCCGCGCCCACGGTGGAGGGTTCCCTGCAGCCTCCAACGGGCCTACCAGACCCGTCCTCGTCCTCCTCTTCCTCATCCTCTTCCTCTTCCTCCTCTTCTTCCTCTTCCACGGCCGCAGACCGCCGGGCCTCCAGCATCGCCGCCCTGCGTCTCAAAGCAAAAGAACACTCAGCCCAACTGACCCAGCTGAACATCCTGCCCACCGGCGCCACGGGGAAGGAAGTGTGCTGAACCCTCTGCTCCAAAAATCACAAAAGAAAGAAAGAAAGAAAGAAAAAAAGGGAAAATGAAATGAAAAGAAAGAAAACAAAAACAAACAAAAGCCCTTTTACTGAAAAAGCATGACCAAATTCACACAGCAGCAGCACGTTGATGATCTTTCCTGAGCACTGGAGTCATCACGTGTTGTCCCAGTGCAACCCACCCACCACTGCTCTCGGACTTCCTTCGATTCCCGTTCGACATGCCCATAACTCACCATCGCTCCTGAACCTCATAGTCTGCAAATGTAGCTACACTGTCATAGGCCATGCCACTGCGACTGAGCTCCATAAAGCCATAAAGCCAATTCAACTAGGGCTGTTTACGGTCACGCACAAAATAGCGCCAGTTTCTCCGGGCTCTTTCTAGACCGGTTCCAGCGTCGCACCAGAGGAGGGGTCGATATGCCAAAGGGAACTCCCATAACCTGCTAAGTCCTGTTGTCACTCATCCCAGGTCCCACCCACTACGCAGTGCGAATAGTCACATCCTTTCTGTGAAGATTACTCCTCTGTGTTTTTAAACTCTTATGTTGATTATAATGTTTAGAGGGAAAATAACAGACAACTGATTTGTTACTTAAAAGGACAAACCGTGGAGTTCAGATTTAAATAATTACTTGTTCATTAATCGGTTAAGAGTAGCTTATTTGTATATATATATAGCACTGTAAAAATTAAGAAATGGGGCGGGGGGGTGTCTTAAAAAAAAAGCCGTGTACATTTGAAAACATTTTGAAAAGATTCTCTTGATGTAGTATTGTATGAATGTTTCCAAGTAGAATGCAACCTATGTTCATTTTATGAAATATTAGGTTTTTAGATTCTTATTTATGTGCAGCCTGCAGTGTGAGAGGCAGGGCAGAACGTTTTGCTGTTCAGTGAGAGTCTTCTGGCTTCTTGGCATCGCCAAGTAACGGATGAATAAACAAATCTGGTTAAACGGAAACTCTAACTGTTATTTCATAAAAATGAAAATAAATATCTAAATTTAAAATAATGTTCACACCATATAGCTTATGAATTTACATACTTTTTTCGAAAATATGAACTTTATAGCATCCACAAGTCAGTAATTTTTCTTATTCTGTCTAGGCAACTGCACATTAATAAACTTTTATATTAAAAAGAAAAGTAGCAAAACGCTTACAGCAACTACGCGTTAAATTAATAAACACATTAAATGTTAGTATACGTTTCTTTTGCGTGTGTCATATGAGCATTTTATTAGCAGGAAAATAAATGCTCGTCAACTTTTCAGTTTTTCCATACATCACCCAGTTCTTCCGCGGAGAAGCGTTTTTGTCGTCATTTAAACTATTTATAGCAATATAGGGATTTTTTTAAATTACGGAGATGAAATTGTCAGGTACATTTGCTTTGTGAAATACTGTATGTTATTTTCGTAAATGTTTAGAGAAAAGTGGGTAAACGTGATGGTTTATTCGGCCCATTAGCTTTAGGGTATCGCTCCTGCTTATATTACTGTCGACGGTTGTAAACGTAAGAACTTGACAAAAGCGACGGTTTTTCATTATACAACCATTTCGTCTGTTAACAAAACACGTTTTAAGAAGTTTTAGAGGCGCTAAATTGAACTTAACATCTGTAATACCAGCTAAGTCGAGGCGAGTCCTTTCTCATTAATGAAGTAACAACCAGTTTATCAGAATGTCTTTCTCTCGAATTCCTGATTTAATTCCCAAATCCTCTCCGCTGGATCTCACGAAAAGCGATGCCATTACTGCAATCAATGTGCTCCTTTCAGCTAAGTAATTTTCCCCCATTTGACCCGTCCATGGTGCCGAACCAAATCGCGTGAAATTACCTCTAGGATTAATTTTCCCTTTTTATTGCTAGCTCCGGTGAAAAGATTTCTCTTTCCTTGTTTTACACCCACTAATCCAACTCATTTTGACGCCACAAACAAGCAGGATCAGTGAAAATGGAAATAAAGCGAGTTGAAGATGGTTTAGGAGGATGGGTTAGGAGGTATGTGTGGTGGTGGGGGGGGGTCTCTCTCCATCTGGAACAGTTCTAACTCTTCACAGTATTTACTCTCACGAATATCGTGCGCTAAGGACCCCCCCCTCCCCCGCAGACTTGTGCGAAGTCCATATTAAACATTTGACATGTCACGCATGACAAGCGCAGAATATGTTCAAAGAAGCAGTAGGCAAAAGAAATCAATTTTCTCCCTAGTCCCATACCTCCCCGTGAGGTAAGCGCTGAAGTCTTTTTTATTTGTGGAGACCACTGGAGTGGAGCCTAGACCATGTCGGGAGAGGGGGTTGGGTTATGAGATTTTCCAGAATTCTTTAATCTTATTGTAAACATTAATGAATAGCAACTCAATATACTTGCAATTTCTCGTGAAGTCTTGTTACAACTGTCGACACCTTGAAGTACGTCTGTCCATTTTCACGTAATTTAGAGCAGGTTATCATATTCTGGGTCAAAACAGAGACACTGAACGCACCTTTCTACAGAGACCAAAATTATATATATATATATATATATATATATATATACACTAAAAATTCGTACTACCCAGGAATTACCAATAAATCATCTACCATCAGGTACTTATGCCGAGCAACTGTCTAACCGCGCCTGGTCAACGTCCTAAAATTCATTGTAAATCTCACATCGACACCCCCTTTTTATACTTGATTGTAAATTCTCGAGCTGAGTTTCAACCACGAGCGAATAATCACATGCTTCTCCATCCGGACACGACTCGAGACACCAGGGGGAGAGCACTAAAGGCGCTTTGATGAGCCTCTCGTCTCCCTTTGGAGTCGTAGAGGAGAAATCACGGTGAAAAGGCTGAATGGCGAGCCACTAGCACTCTGTCCCCTTTTGGTGTGCCTTAATTCCCCCGTCTCTTTTACTCTCATCCAATTAGTTCAGTGTATTAAGCGGTTTATCATCTCATAGCCTGCTATTCAGAGAAACAAGGGAAGCACTTTGCAATGGGACCGGCTTTCCTTTTGACACCCACGGGTACTCGCATATTCCACAGGGCTATGAATAATAGGGAGAGAATGGAACACTAATTCCCTCATCAAAGAGAACCTTGTCCACCGCTTTGCTCAACACCACCATTCTGGTCAAAAAGACAGGCAATAAAGCTCAGCATAACAAAAACGAATCATTCTTATTAGCTTAGCGGGCAAATTAATGCAAAGCTTCATCGCCATTGAGTGCCGCAGTTTGAAAACAGCCACCGCTGGCATGATAATGCTTGCCCGGAGTTAGAGGAATGCCTCATTGAAACCGGAGACCATGCATTGATGACTTAATCTTGTAAAGTGCGATAAAAATCCATTGAGTAACCTAACTAGTCCCACAGTTAAGTATTTTGCTCGGCGCACAGCAGATGTGATATAATAAATATATAAATTTACTTAACCGGCAACACAGGCCTCCACACAAATGCTGTCGATCACACTCCGGACTAAACCGCGGGCATAAAGCGACTCTTAAGTGTACAATCTCTTAGGTCGGTGCCATTAGTGGCTGTCGTCTAAAGTGATTTTTCAAGCACGGTATTTATGGAAATTGGCATTTGCAATGATGAAATGGTGTAAGAAAAATCATCATTCACCTGTCATTATAAACACATGGAACAAGCGAGTGAGGCGAGCACCATTTTTAACACAGCCTTGACTGCGGCATTCAGAGACTCGCGTTTCTCTTTTCCATGTCTTAAGCGCGCTTTGGAGAATATAGTTACCAGTTCTTTCGCCGAGAATCTAACAGTCACCTACATCATAAAGTTAAATGAGAGGGAAGAAAGCAAGAACCCAGCATCCATTTTAATATCACTTTATTTTACTTTCGGTATAAAACAATTATTAAACCTCAATTACACATTTAATTAACGACGTTTGACACAAGGATGTAAAAAAAAAAGACATACATAAAGCCAACATCAGGAAAAAAGTAACCATATTTATAGAAGCTCAAAATTCTGATAAAACAGCTGTTCAAAACACAGACTAAGAGTAACCTCCCTTCTCTAAACTGCACCTCAAATCGGCCTGTTTTATAAGTGCTCCAAGTGTCGGTGGAGGCCCAGTTCAAACAAGCGTCCAATCACTTCCGACTACAGAAATCACTGGCCAAGTCTGTATCATTGGCTAATTGCCACGCTGTCAAGGACCAGTGGTGGTGCAGAGAAGTTATTACCCCCCTGATTGTTACCTCCAAAATCCCTCCTCTGTGTGTGTGGCGGTCTTTTGGGGGAGGGGGAGGAGGTGGGGGTGTTGGGGGTGGCGGTGGTGTCTTTAAGGGTCTTTAAGGCCCTCTTCTCATCCATTTTACCACCAAATGGAGATCGATTAAAGACCTGGCCGCAAGCTGAACGGACATGATGAGGGAGTTGGGTCAGCGCGAGTGACAGGCGGTCAATCAAGACGGGTCCTGATGGCGGCATGCAGCGGCACCATCATCTTACCTGACCTCTGACCTTAATTCACACCGCACAAAAAAAGGCCATAACATGGACAGCAATTTTGGAGAGCCAAGACCCAAACAGGAGAGCCGTCAGGAATTCAGGAGGATTTTTTTTTTTTTTTTTTTTAAACGCTGGTAGCAACTAGAAAATGACGATTCAATATATTACAAAGTCACTATATACACACACACACAAAAGAATGAAGGGAAAGAAAGTTGATGGTCTAACTCAAAAAGGAAAACAAAAACCAAACAGTAAGATCAAACCCCTACAAATCTCTGGAGGTCAGCGGGAAGCTGTAGAGAGAAAGCTGAAGAATTCAGTCAGCCAACTGGCTGGCAACGAGTATGGTCACTTCAGTGCTGTGAAGGCCTGGAAGAGCTTTGCGAGGTTGACCTCCGAGTAGCTACTGGATACCAGGACCTGGTCCACCACTCCCTTGAGCCTCTGATACACCGCCACTTCGCTCAACTTCTTTAACTTCTCTGTGGACATAAGCACAGGTTAGAGCTTTAAATGGCCGCACACTAGGAACGACGAGTCAACGTGTAACGATGAGTTTATGTTTCATTTAAGCTCGGTTTAAAACGGCAGATTTTTTTCCAAAAATCTAGATCCATTTACTTTGTGACCCCGATTACCAAGCGTTGTCTGTCACCAGCCTTTTGCAGCAACCAAACCCGCCTCCTCGGAGTTTTAACACCCTACCCTGTGGGACTTGTTTCCTTACCAGCCTTAATCAACTTCAAGTCCTTGTTTTAACGAACGGAGACACTGAATCACATGCACACAGCATGCTACACTGCGACACACAAAAAGTAGCTTACTGCTAATTGGATAACAAACTACCCTGCTCACATACGATTGGTAATTGGGAGATATTCTGTTGCACAGCTGAACATGACTAGTTGAAATGCATCCAAAAACAAAAACCCACTTGGAGTGCTTGTGGTTTGCCTTAATTAAACTGCATTCCGAGCAGAGAATATTTTATGAACCAAAAAAAGGCCCACACGGCAAAAATCTGGCCACGCGCCAGAGAATGTTAAGCTGTGAATGACAAACTAGGCTCCTGATAAATACCCAAACAAGCTTTTCTGTCTGGCTGGCACAGCATGTTGCCACTACCTTTCCAAAACAGTATCTTCTGATGTTTTCTGAGAGAAAGACAAATAAACCAGTTACTCTAACTGCTGACTTGAGAGTTCTGAACACTGGAGTCTCAATTAAAAAAGGTCTTTGGAAAATGGGCGCTTTGAGTAAATGTGGCCGTGTTAATGTACCAGAGTTACAGATCGAATATGTGGCAATATGAAACAGCCCAAGGCAAACCTGAATCAACTTGAGCGCCGCATCTAGAAGCTAGGCTGACGTGGGGCAATAGAGGGGGGTGGGGGCTATAGAGTCGAGGCAGGGGTTAAAACCATCGGTTATAATATCGAGCTCTACTCGCGGACAGAAGCTTGGAGAGGTTTATCAAGTATCATTTCGAACGAAAATCTCAAAGGATCGATGAGACTGCAGTAATCCACCGCTGGTGCAGGCAGAGCGGCGCTTTCGAGGGGTTCGGAGTCTGCCGAAGACCGCCGGCTAAATAAGACGACACGGCCGGGGAGCCACGAGGTCAGGCAATCGGGTCGATATCCCAGGTCATTTATCCCTACGGGAGGGCCTTCAATAACGGAGAGGAGATAACGGAGGAGGCATTGGCAGGATGGCAGGACTGAACCGCAATTGCAGGCCAAGTCACAGCCTTTAACCAAAGTCTTTTGTAAAGGCAAGTCTTCGGCAAGGCGCGCTTCTCCGAGCAGAGCGAGGCTACTCCGTTTCCGAGCGAGGAGAAATTTCGTGTTGGAAAAACAAAAACGCACATTGGTAAAACGGGCGGCGTATGGCCACAGGCAGCTGCGATTAATCCTCCAGCCCTAAAAGGGGCGGTGTGACAAAACGGCTGTTCCCGCGGCGCGCAACACGCAGCCGTGCGCCCGTTTACCCGTTTAAAAGGTCTGCTCTCGCCTTACCCCACCAGTTCGTCTCTCTGGGCTCACACTGATGAGCCCCTGAAGGCGAACAATTTAGGCACGGCCGATGATGTAATCCCCACTCCCACCCCGGTGCCCCCTCTGAGGTCCAGATTTCAATCACAGTCTGCCTCCATTAGCAGGTGGAGCACAAACACAGGACCAAACTCTTGGTGTGGAACAAAGGTTAAACACACACAGGAGAGTGGCCATGTCCATCCTTTCACACAGACAAACTGGGATACCACACATCTCTGGGGGGGGGGGGGGGGGGGGGGGGGGG
>JAOXYF010000028.1:8420862-8444095 GCA_028565775.1 Sternarchorhynchus goeldii
GGGGAGAACTCGCCGAGCTCAACGGCGGGGAGAACTCGCCGAGCTCAACGGCGGGGAGAACTCGCCGAGCTCAACGGGAAGTAACCTTGAGAGGAACAAAGGCTCAGGAAAGGAACCCTGGTGTTCTTCCTCTGGCCAACACCAGATGGCAAACTAATAAAGTTGTTTTTTGTAATAAAAGTTAACAGCAACAACTTAGAAAATGAGTAACCATTAGGCAGAGGAAAACAAATGAACCAGTGAGAGACAATGGTTAAGATTCCACAAAGGAAACATCTAAACTCATGCAGATGGAGCGTAGCTGAAGGGTGGGGCGCACAGTACAGGTCACAGGCTCCGTACTCACCTGTAGACATTCCTGATGTTCTCCGGAGGCACCACGGTCCTCTCGACCTTCAGGACGTGTGCTGCCAGCTCAGTCAGGTGGTAGCTCCTACAACGGATCAGCTCCTTGGCAGAGATCTCCACGTCACACACCAGGCGGCCACAGGTGGCGCTCTTCTCCGCAAATCCGCCGCGGCCCTGAGGTTGAGAGTGCGCAGGCGGGGGCAGGGTCAGAAAGCCATGCTCACCAAGCGCTGCATGCCAAAGCTATGAATCCGGGGGGGGGGAAATTTGTACACTTACCCCAAGTTTGGGCATGTTTGCTCGCCGGAGTCGCCCGATCTTGGACCAGAAGGGAACTTTGGATACCTGAATCCTCTGCAGCAGGACCTCAAGGTCAAACCCCAAGATGTCATGGCCCTGAGAGGTTGGGGGTTTGAGGGAGTGGGAAGAGGACAGTTTGAAATGTCATGCACCTACAGCTGTGACAACTTCGCGTTGCGGACGATTTCTCCTCACCACCAGAACGTCCGGGTCGATCTTGTGCATCTTGGCCAAGAAGAAGCCCAAAAGCGTGCGCTCGGTCGCTGCGATCTCCACGATCCCGTTCTGGGGAAGCAACAGAGGGCAAGGCGGCCCACGGTCAGACGTGGCAAAGCCAAACCGCTCCTGGCAGCATGTGCGAGCGGGGAAGGAACACCTCACCTTTCTCCTGACTGCGTCCTTGAAGTCGTAGGGAAAGATGCAGTCGCTGGGTTTGGTGACCACTGCCATGGTGAGCGAACAGATATACAAACAAATGAACACAGTTCAGTTATTCATGTGTGAAGAGAAGTTTGCAGTGGAGGGAAATCTACACCCGAACGGTGTCCAAATACAAAATAAAGTGCCGTCAACTCACCACAGAAATGGGTCTGGTATGGTACATGTGGAGGAGCTTTGTCCAGAGGGAATTTATAATGAACAAGAGCAGCCAACGCGACGATCTGTACACATATGCAAAAGAAGAGCAAGTCACACGCTGGCCTGTAGGGGGGGCTATACTCACTCCATGAGAAGTGAGCGGCGTGTGAGCTTACCTCGTTGTGATGGGATTTTTGGTTCTGAACTGTCTTCAGGTTGATGGACATGACGACCAGCGGAGGAGGTGGCAGGTCTTTCACCACCATCACCAGGTCACTTTTGAGAGCCACAGCCTCCACCTTACACCAGCTCATAGGCTGGTTGCTGAGCTCTGGGAGAGGAGGGGGGGGTTGGTCAGCAAATATAATTTGAGTAGCAGTAACAGGTGCATCTATGCTAGGTTGTGCTTTTCCATTTAAACTCATTCAGTGTTAGACAAAAAACTTCCCAAAACCCTGAACAGGCCACATTTTCTCTAAGTTCCAGCTGTCAGTCACTCACGAGGGGTCTTTATGTCGAGCCAGCAGGGCCCTCGGATCTTCCTGCTGAGGAGGAAGTGCTCCAGGCAGGACGTGTTGGTGCCAAACACATGAGAGAAGGTGGAGCCCTTCAGATCCGTCGGTAGCTGGGGCAGCTCGGCCTGAGGAGACACCTCAGTGTTAGAACCTCAGACGCACTGATCCCATACTGTACAGGAGACCACCTCTGCTTGCTTTGCTGCATACCACAGCAGCCCAAGCGCATCTACTCACAGAGTATCGGACTTCCAGATACTCGCACTGCGTCGGAACATCGGGAATCTCAAAGGCGTAATGCTTCTCCACTTTCTGACGGAAAACACCAAGTGTGGCACAGTCAGGTTTTTATTTATTTATTTATTTATTTATTTTTTACAAACTTGCAGACCACTGTGCACAGAGCTGTGCTTCTCATGCAGGAGCCCTCACCTTGGACTTGAACCTCATGATTTTGAATTTCTCAGAGAGGCTGTTGAACTCTTGGTAAACATCCATCATTCCAACTGGGATGTCTGTCTCCTCACCAGTTGCCAGGTTTACTTTCTGTTTAAAGGAGGGAGAAAAAAAAAAAAACCTCAAACACACTGTGTTGTATGTAAACACACTCGAAAGTAACTTGAAAAGATATTTAACATGGCTCAAGCTCAGGGCATGTGTGAACTCACGTGTTCTCGTGGTAAGAAGTACATAGTTCTGTCAATGTTCTTCACGGCCACACAACAGCTAACGTGCGCTTTGGCCGCCTCGATCCACACTTTGCCGAACAGGTAAACCACACCTGCAGCCCAGTTCAACATTTAAAAAAATCAGAACACCCCAGCATAATGTCATGGGGATGTTTAACAACTGCCCCAGAGATGACGGGCTTGATTTGAGGCAAGAGTTACTGCCTCTACGTCTCTAAGCACGGTTCTTCAGCACGAGGTGTTGTGAACGGTCTAGCCGCAGATGTGCCAAGAGCGCAGAGCAGGGATGACACTCACCAGGCTGGGTGAACTGGTCCTCAAAAGCATCGAGCCAGTAGAAACGGAAAACCATTTCTCCATCAGGTCCCTCCACCATCGGGAGCTGGGTGGAGTCAACCTGCACCTCCACAGGAGCCTCCTCAGGTTCCCCCTCCATCTTCTCCCAGCAAGAGGCTCCCAGCATGCCTGATCTACAGGGGAAAGAGTAGGATAACTTCAGCTCTCTTGGTGAAGCCCTTCTGGTCAGCTACAGGTTAAGGTGTGTGAGCAGACTCACAGCAAGACCTCACTCTGGGCTTCAGTTTTGGGTTCCACTTTTACACTGGCCACAGATACAGGCTCCGCCTCCACTTTAACAGACACCTCTTCTACTTGTTCCATTGGCTCATCAAAGTCCATCTCATCAAACTCCAATGGATCAACAGCTTCAAGGTGAAAAAGAAAGTGGGAGGGAACATTGTTTAAAAAAAATCATTAAAGAATAAAGCATTTAATGGAAAAAAAGAAAAAAGCTGGATACCTTGCTGCATCTCCTCTACTTTGTCCTTTACAGGTGGGAGGGCGGGGACTGGTTTAGGGGCGGGCCTCGGTGGGACATCAGACGGAGGGGGGCGTGGCACTGCACCGCTGGGCTTCGACACCGGACCCGCAGGTGGCTCCTGGAATGGCACGAAAGGCGAACGTAAACAAAAGAAAAACAGCCATGTTAAGAAAGTACTTGTGATACAGAGCACAAGGACACACCGCCTGGGACACTCGTGGCTGGACGGAAAACGGGTTCCTGGGGGATGTCACAGCTCTCTTTTTCTTCAAGAGTTTGACCGGCGGCGGGGTAAAAACAACTGCTTTCTAGAGGAGGGACAAAAACAATCATGAAAAGCAGGCTGTCAGCTTTCAGCATCACCACCCCCGTAATCTATATCTATCAATATCTATATATCTCTCTCTCTGTCTTTGTCTCTCATAGAGACAGAGAGAGAGACACACATATTAGAAGAAGCACTTTGCTTGCACAGCTGAAGGCCCCATGTCCAAAATGTCCTGTTTTATTTGAACAGCTCATGTACTTCAGTACATTTTTTAATATTTTACTAGAGTACACTGTAGTTACTCACCTAGAATCATCTTTCAATCCATCCACCTAACTAAAGAAAGAGAAACCGTACCACTCACCTCAGAGTGCAGATCTTGCAAAATATCTCCCAGAAGCTCATCTTTTGATAGGTCCACATCTTTCTACATGCAAAAGCAAAGAAAGAAGAGATGAAGTTCCCAAGGAGTAACACAATGACATTTATGATCATCATTTATTAATAATGTGCAACACAGTAGGCTACTCACCTCCACAAGCTTTCTGACACTGCTGTTCATGAACATACTTTTGATACTGCTGGGCTTGCTCACAGCCAACTTTTTAGCATTCTTGCCGTCCTTCGACTCCCTTCCTTTACCACCCGATTTGTCTGTATAAAGTAAAATTAGGTTGCATTGTTATTGCTGGCCACCGTCTAAGACATGAACATGGCTGTTGCTCATAGCAACCTCCATTGCTTACTCCGAGGCCCTTTTTCCAACGCGTCTTCGTCTAGATCGTCATCAAAGATCTCCCTGCCATCCTCCACGTAGCCTGTTCCGTCTGACACAGGGAACATGTACATAAAGTTACTAAACTCACCATAGATTTAAAAACAAAACAAACAAGTTTCTCAAAAAACGTGTCATACACAGCTCGCTGTTTCTCACTGAATTTCTATTCATCAGTGGACACTGTCAGAGGTTTGTCAAGCAAACCCAGGTAAAACGCTTCTTTGTTAATATGTAACCGTTATAAACGTAGCTACTTATTTTCAGGCAGACTCACCGTCATCAATAATCCAGTCATCATCCTGCCTCTGCTGTACCATCTTTGAGTATTGATCTTCATCCACTTCCTCATATACGCTTTTGATGTCCCCGATCTAGATCGAATACGATTTTTAAAACGCACAAAGGGAGACAAATACAACACACGCGAACAATCAACTGTTAGCCAGCTAGCTAACTCACCTCATACTTAACCTTCTCGCCCTTCTTGGCTTTTTTAAGTTGTTCCAAGGCAGATTTGCGGCCCACTTTTTCCTTCTTCTCGCGCCTGGAGCGGGAGGCAGCAATGCCACAACTATCCGCTGCATCTACGATATATAGGAAACATATACTATATAGTTTAGTCGATACATGATACAACGCCATTACAAACAGTATCCCAAGTCAAAAGAGAAAATGAACATGTCGTGCTAATTTTTAAATTAGCTAACCTAAACAAGTGAGCAACGCTGCTAAGGCTAGCAGTCCTTGTGGACTTGTGTCAGAAAGCAAGTATTCTAGCTACCTAGCTACAAAGTGTTAACTTGTATCCTAGGTAGCTAGCTACATAGTTAACTTGCAAGCTAATAGCACTCGTTATAAATGCTCACCGTAATCTCCGCTGTCTGAGTCTTTATCTGGATTTGAAACAGGGGCCATCTGATTGAGCTATATATGATATAATAAACGCAACAAGTTTCTAGCGAAAGGACCCAAAACAACAGACTACGCGCCAAGCCGCTTTCCCGGGTGAAACTCATATGACGGAAATGTCGCAAAAGCCGGACAACCAATCAGAATTCAGATCGAGAACACTGTATTTGGCATGCGCTTCCATGTGACGGTTGTGATGTGCACAGTCAGACAATGAGTGATTTTTTTTTCCATAATCGCCTGACATTGACACAAGTGTCGTACCGATAATAAGTAAGATAAGTAGGCTCTCCCAAATACACATTCGGTTAGCCCAAGTACTTTTCAGATTTTAGATTAAGCCACTATTGGCACAAATATACCGAAATAAAATCTACTTATTCTCATACTTACTGTGAAAAGTACTGTAACCCTTAATTCCATGGAATGTTTTGTTCATGAATCTTTAAGATATGTACAGAACTCAGAACGTGAACGTTTATTCCCGCTGCTGATGCTGGAAGTCAACATGCCAGAATATAGAATTGTACATGATGCATTTGTGAACATTTTTAACGTCCAGTTTGTACTAAAGTCCAATACAGTCGTGGCAAAGAAATATTTATGCGGCTGCACTATTAGTATATTATTATTTTTTACTTCATAAAGGTGAACAATACACATAAAACACTAAACAAACGATAATCATAAATAAAAACAAAAAAACCTAACTTGCTTTATAATTGTCTGTATTAAACTGTTCTGACTTAAACAGAAGGTTCAAGGATACTTACCAGTAGGTAGTGATGGCGCTACAGCCATCCCATCCAATCATTCTCTCCTATGTAAATCAGACAAGAATCCATGTTTTCTGATTGGCTCTCCCCTGTTATGCTTTTGCCCCAATCCACAAGCCTTTCTCTTTGTTGTTGTGATGGTGAGTGATGGTGGTCCTGTATAACGGCAAAAGGCTGCTTAGCTAAGCTTCTGGGTTCTTGTCCTCTTTGTCGACTGAACCAGGGGTGGGGGAGGCTGAGCAGGGAGGGACGGAGAAGAGAATAAGTGGAGTGTGGGCGGGAGCAAGGCTTTGGCTCACAGGAGGACAGCCAGCAACTCGGAGTAGCTGCAGTAACAGCTAAGGGTGGAGAAAATAGCAGCTCCAACTGATGCTGAGTAAGAGACAGGTGGATAGCTGGCCCTTTATCTCTGGAGCCTCTTGCGAAAATGGAGGAGCTGGAACACACCTGCCCCCAACCTCGCACGGTGAGAGAGCCTGGGGCCGTGTGCTGTGTCAGTGTGTCCGCGATCAGGGTGGGGGTGGAGGGTTGGGGGGAGGCAGGGAGAGGCTAGCATATTGGCGGTCTCTCACTCTTTGTCTTTCCCTCTGTCTTCGATGTCATGGGCGGAGGAGTTGGGGACTGTCATTTTCTAGAGGTAGGTGAGACTGGCAGAATAAGAGCTGCCTGATATGAAGTGGTGGGGGCTCCACTAGCCGTGTCCGTGTGGCGGGGCTTAGCATTATGTCCGGATGATCCACGGCTGTTGCCTACAGGCTCTTTGATCTGTGCATGTGCCAAATGTCATTCAGTGCCAGAGATGCAACTCAGTGGCGGTAAAGGCAGCCACCGATTTGGTTTCTTCAAACTGCAGATTGCCCTTCTATCTCTTGCTCCTCCCCCTCACCTTGCGCAGGATTCTGGGAAAGGTCCTTAACGTCCTTTAAGCCCCGTTTCCCTGTTGTTATGGGGATACAGGATGCATTTGTTGACCCTTTTTGCAACGTCACTGGTATCATGGTGATTTGTCTCAGAAGACATTACTACTGTTAATCACATTAAAAATAGTGTAAAACATGTCTCAGGGGAATTAGATGATGCAACCGGGCATGTTTCCTATTGATGCGCTTCAGTAACCAAGTAAACAGACGATCACCATCAAATGTGCTCCCTGCTGAGAGGAGAATTCTGAAGATATCTAGCCATTTTACTTAGTCTGCTCCTTGTGCACAAGAGCGCCAAGGTGCGCACCATTTGAAGCGAGCTGTTTGGATGTTGCCTTTGTTAGCAGGCACTGTGCGTTTTACTGCAGAGACGTCTCTCTGTTGCTCTCACTCCACTTGTGTGTGCTATCTCTGTCCTCCTCTCACTGTTTATGCTCTCTGTTTGTCCGCTGAAGCTTGCCTGGTAATTATAGACTGATCTGTCTGAACGTCCTGGTGTCTTCGTGCGCATGGGTCTTCCTCTCGCCTTGTTCTACCGTGTCATCAGACAACGTCTGCCACAGAGAACCTGTTAGCAAGAAATTCAGTCCACAGCATGGAGGTTCCCTGTCCAATCAATACGGCAGGCACTAATTGCCATTATCTTAGGCATGGGAGAAGTACTTTAGAGTGGTTAATGCAGTATGGAAAGGGTAAAGGCTGCACAGGGTGTGGGCTGGATTAGCACACAGACTAAAGTGCTCTGGATACTTCCATCCTAGACTAAATTCTAGGATCAGAAGGAAGGTTTTGGTGAAATTTATAGCTTACTCCACAATTACTGACTAAGACCAATATGGTACATTTTGACAGGAGTACATACATTAGAATTTGATGTAGAAGGGAAAAAATGGAAAATCATGTCTCATAATAGACAAAAACAAAAAAAAACCAACTGATTAGTGACTAAGTTGGGACCTTTTGAGATTTGAATTGAGCTTTTTTTCTCACACACTTGTCTCATTCATTCTTGTTTTCCCTGTAGAGACTCACAGAGCCTGCTATATTTGCCAAGGAGACAAGCTGCGAGTGTCGTGCGCCCCATGAGAAACTGACCGTGGAACAGGCCCGGCTCGGCACCCCTGGTAAATGGAACCTTCCTCATCCTCAGCCTTTCATCCTCGCCTTTCAAGTCCCATGTCTGTCTTTCCTTTCAGAGAGCTGATTCAGGTCTTCAGGTCACTCAGTCAGGCGCAGGCAGATTTCAGGCGAGCCGAGCCCACCTCTGGGACTGGAGCCTAGGGACGTGTGTGTGTGTGAGGGGGGTCGTCTCATTGGCAGAGGACCTCCCCTCTCAGACCCTGGCCCAGATTTTCCTGGCCAGGACCTCTGAAACAGTCTTTGAGTGTTTGGTTGCACGTGGTTTTTGAGTGTTTCGGGGTGGTGGTAGCTCACTGGTTAAAGCACTTGACTAGTATTCAGAAGGTTGCTAGTACAAACCCCACCTCTGCCAAAGTTGCCACTGTTGGGCCCCTGAGCAAACCCCTCAACTGCTCAAAATGTATCCAGTCACAATTGTAAGTCGCTTTGGATAAAAGCGTCAGCCAAATACCATAAATGTAAATATCAGGAATTAAGCAAGCCAAAAGATAAGATACCTTTATTGTCATTGCACCATGTACAACGAAATTGAGCAGCAATCCTTAAGGTGCTTAAGACATCCAATAGATAACATGAATTAAAAGAAAGAAAGAAGGAAAGACTATAGTACACAACTTTTGTGACTATAGTACACAAAAGAGTGGGAATACAGTTATAGATGTAGGTAAGATATGATATGTAGATGTTGGGTTAATAAATATGTCTATATGTATTTTCTCCACAGTGGACAGGCCTGTGCGTGTTTATGCCGATGGGATCTTTGATCTTTTCCACTCCGGCCATGCTCGGGCTCTGATGCAGGCCAAGAACCTCTTTCCCAATGCCTACCTTATCGTCGGAGGTACGTGCTCCCAACGTCCCACTTCATTGGTTTTCCGTGCTCCACCCCAACCTGCCCACAAACAGGCTTTGTATTGGTGTGCCCAGTGTGTAGTGATGAGCTCACCCACAAGTACAAGGGCTTCACAGTGATGACGGAGGAGGAGCGATACGAAGCTCTGCGCCACTGCCGCTACGTGGATGAGGTGGTGCGCGACGCACCCTGGACGCTCTCTCAGGACTTCCTGGAGAAACACAAGGTCGGTTGAAAAGGTTCGCAATGAGCTGCTCGCATGGACCTCCTCCGATTCACGCCAAGTCCCTTCTGCTACAGTTCATGCATTTCTGAGGGCCAAGATTTAGGCTTGCTGATCTTTTGCATCTTCCACATGTTGAATTATTGAATTTCCTTCTTGAATTGATTTTGTACTGGTGGAAACATGGTTTCAAATGTCCTCAGATTGACTTTGTGGCTCATGACGACATCCCATACTCCTCAGCGGGATCTGAGGACGTATACAAACATATTAAGGATGCAGGTGAGAGAATAAGTTCTTCTCTTAAGTCAACGTGTTGGTCTTGTGCATATGTACGTACGTGTGTGTGTGCATGCATGCAAGTCAAGACTGGTCTAACACATGTGAGTGTCTCAGGTATGTTTGTGCCCACTCAAAGGACAGAGGGGATTTCGACATCCGACCTCATCACCCGCATAGTGCGAGACTACGACGTCTACGCCAGGCGCAACCTGCAGAGAGGATACACAGCCAAAGAGCTGAATGTCAGCTACATCAATGTAAATATAATGGCACCCCTCTTGTAATATTTAAAATAATTTCCCTCCCAATTCATAATTCCAATACACAAGTTAGTGCTTCTTATACTGTCTAGTAGATAGCAGCCTGGGAGGTTCTGGGCTAATGTGTTTCCTCTAAGACACATGAAGCCAATCACAGCATCCTTTCAGGGCACTGCTTTCACACTGTCACTAACAGACTTACGTGGTTGGCTAGCATCACAGTGATAGTGGGAAAGGGAAACTGGGACGTCACTCTGAACTAGCGATCCATGAAGGCTAGGGTGAAACCTCTGAGCCTTTTCTTATGACAGATCAGATTTGGGTTCAAGGTGGGAAAGCTGCTCCGAGGTGAAAAAGATCACTGTCAATCCAATCGCTTGGTCCAGTCACTGACCAGAGCAATGCTTCCGAATGATCTGGCCAGGAAAAGAAATACCGCTTGCAGAACCAGGTGGACAGGATGAAGGAGAAGGTGCGGACAGTGGAGGAGAAGTCAAAGCACTTCGTGTATCGTGTGGAAGAGAAGAGCCACGACCTCATCCAGAAATGGGAAGAGAAGTCCCGCGAGTTCATCGGCAACTTCTTGGAACTCTTCGGCCCTGATGGGACATGGGTGAGTCCTGTCATTCCTCAGCTCCTTGACCATGATCAGACAAAGTCCTGTCATTAGTCAGTTCTTCAGCACTTAGGCCAAGACAGGATACGAGTGAGTGCTTCCGTTAGTCAGAGAGAAGATGCAGGAAAGGCCTGTGAGACAAAGCCCTGCAATGTTCTCCAGTTACATAGGTTGGTATGCATTACTTTACCACTGTAATACTACAATACTGCACTTCCATTAACCAAAATTACAGTATTGAGGGGTCAATATTTTTATTTTTAGACAATAATGTGTAAAAGAGTATAATTTAATAGTTGTACCACAAGTGATACTAGTAGAGATTAAACCACCAAACACAGAAATATGAGAGCTGATTTTTAGCAAGCAATGGACACAGTGAACTGTGCTGGGTTATAAAAATCTGATATTGTGAACACATCAGGTTGAGGAGCACATCTGAGGAACACGTTTGAGGGACTCCTTGGGCTGTCTCTCATGCCCTCCCCTCTCTCTGTCTCTATCTCTGTCCCCCCCCTCTCAGAAGCAGATGTTTCAAGAGCGGAGCGGGCGTATGATCCAGGCTTTATCACCCCGTGGCTCGCCGTGTGGCAGCCCCCCTCGGGAGCTGTCTCCACCCCGGTCACCCTCTCCACCATCTCGTTGGGCGGTGCCCAGATCATCGCCACCCTCGTCGCCAAAGGGTGCCTCCGCCTCCATCAGCAGCATGAGCGAGGGTGACGAGGATGAGAAGTGAGGAGCTGGCTGTCGCCTGGCCTCCACCCGCCACCCACTCCCCTCCCCCACACCCACCCTCTCGTTACCTGTGCACATATCCCCACGGGAATCACAAATGTATACTGATGCAATACAGGATGGACTTGAGTCCTGTGGAGATTTTCCAGTTACATAGAGTACATATGAAAGCCATTGCTAACCTCTTCTCCTTAAGAGAGAGCAAGTTCAAGAGGATGGGGTTAAAAGGGCATGAACTATCCGAATGATTTGTCCTCTTGTGCTCAGGATGGACTGAAGTGTAGAGACTCCTTGAAACGTACTGTACATCCTTGCTTGTCCACCTTTGGGCTGGAGAATATTTTTTATTTTTTTTGCATATTAATGGAACTCTGGAAGCTGTAAGTTTTGACAGCCATGTCTGTCATTGCCCTCGTCATCTAAATGCAACAACAAATTCGTCAAGTGGTAGACTATTAGATGTTTTTGCTTTACTGTATACACCGATCCCTTCTCTAATCGCAGTGCTCCGTCAATGTTATTCCTTCCTCATTAGCATCAAAACGAAATTCGCCTATCCGTGACGAGTAGTGATGAAAATGATTACGTAATCAGAAAACGCTCCCTCTATCTTATCGGACCTTGGTGGGAATTTAATCTTTCTGACTCATGTGACTTTTGGAACTTCCAGATTACACATTTGGTGCCCTCCGACAGGGCAAGCCAGGGCAAGCCAAGCCAAGGGTGTTGCCTGTGAATGCCGGCACATTCCGTGTAAACGCTGAGCTGTTAGGGTCACTGTGCACTGCTGTAGCCCCAGAACCCTCACACGGCGCTCACAAGAGATGTGATATGGAACGCACTCTATGTAACCCTTGCACTCTGTACAAACCTTTTAAAATGTGTCCTATTGTTTGTCTATTATTTTCTACTTCTGGCTTCTATATGTAAATAAAGTATACATCAAGGAGAAAACACAGGACTCTGGATGAATCGAGTGTATAAAAAAACAGATTAACAAAAAATACGAAGATCACTCTGGAATATGGGTGGGAAAAATTTGTTTTACTGAATTTAGATTTCAAGAAGAATAGCTGAACAGATTGAGAAGATCATTGCAATATGCGAGTGGGGAAGGTGAACACCCACTCAATGAAAAATGTCAGATTAGGACGGAACATTTCCAGCAATACTATAAAGTCTGCAAAACAGCAATTCTTCATCTATTGTACAGTAACACGCTGGACCACAGCAAAAATAGAACAGAATAATAATTTATTCAGTCATACTAGGTAGATTAACCATGCCTGCTTTTTCTTTTAAAGCAGTCAAAATGGGAGCAGTGATGATTCAAAAAAAGGACAGTACCATCTAGGGAAACTTTACTATCAAAGTGATTCTGCAATGAGACATCCATGTGAAAAGCATGCTGGGAAAACCAGCCCCAAGAGGAATACATCAAAATGCATTTCTGTTTGGATCGCATACATTAAGATGCTTCTCTGAGTACATGCTGGTTTCATGTTATCCAATTCTTCATCATCTCCACTAATTAGGGACATTAAATAGTTCTGAGAAGCAACTTCACACAGTTTTTCTAAATTAATTTCATTTCAACTCCAGGTGAATGAAAACGTCTATAAAAAACATTGTATGGTCCATAATGATTGTTCATCTGGGACAACAGCAAACGAAACTAAAGCAAGCACTCTATGCCACAAACTAAATACTTATTTCACCATTAGTTGATCTCAGAATATCTCTATAACCTAGAGACATGTTTAAATTACCTTCTTGTTTGCACTGAGGAATCTGTAAATAACTGCCTCACCAAAAGACACTATAGTGGGCTACAATAGAGGAATGCTACCACATTTGTAAGTGTATAATATTAGTTTTCACTAAACAGTTGGAACATCAACTCATTTTTAGTTGCATGATATTTAAATTAGAAAGCTAACCATGTTTAAAAAGATTTGCAGCTGTCAATAAATATCAGAATATCAGCATATTCTCAAATTTTCTTTCAAAAAACAAGTAAAAAAAACCCCAAAAACATTAATCTCAAATAAACGCACTTCCAAAATAACCCAAGAGGTCCCGAGGAAACTCTAAAATGTGCAAATCGGGAAATAAAAACGAGGAGATCCAGCAAGCCAGCAATCCTCTTTCATCAAAACAGAAGGCTAAAGTTTCTGAGGCATAAAAAAGGAGGGAAAAAAACCCTGTTATGGTTTACAAGAACGAGTCATTTACGAATGCATCACTAACCCCTCCCTCCCTCCCTCCCAAACACAGAACACTACCTCCTTCAGTTCTGCATTGATCGTACTGGCATGCTGGTAGTGGATGGAGATACTTTTGGAGGGGGGTGGATGGTGTCTTATACTTCAGTTGTTTTACTGACTCATAAAAATCCCTAAAACGGCCCTCCATTCTGACCATATGGATCTGTAAACACGACTTCATGTTCCCATCATTTTTGAACCAGCTGCTGCAAGACGATGCTTTGATAATGTGGATGCTTTGCTCTGCTGGTGATTTTGTCTTTGCAAGTGTTCGTTAAAGTAACAGGGAGCTTGAGTCACAATGGGTTTTGGGAAGGAAGAACCTTCCTAAAGATAAACAGAAAAACAGAGTCTGAAAGGTTTTTGTTGTTGCCCTGAATGTCTTGGATATTTCCATAATTTTCAACAGTGGCAGTTATATCTCACTAATCTTGCATACTGCATGGAATTACAACCAAAAGTGTATCAAACCAGTGGTTTGTACAAGTGATTTATACTTAGCTCTTAGAATTTTATACATTTCATAGCTAACATTTTATTCTATATATAATATTTGGTTATGCATATTTGCTAAATTTTGCTTTCCAAAAGTACTCCTTGTACCTTACAAATAAAACACATTCCCTCCTTATTTCAATCAGGATTCCCTATTGTCATATGGAATGGTTCTTGGTGATGGTTGTTAAAGAAACAGCAGATTTTATGTTTCTCCTGCTCTCCCAGTGAACAGCGTTTTGTCTCAGCCATCTGATAACACAGCAGCCTACTTTCCCTGGCTCTTCAGGGGAGGCAAACAGGAGCCCAATTATGTGGCCCTTTTCACAGAGATCCGAGGGCCCGGTCGCTCAAGGCACACAGACAACTCCCTTCATCTCCCGCAGCCTCCGGACCACACCACAAGGGGGCACTACGACCAACTTGTCAAGCTGTACTAAGGAGGACGGAGCAGAGGCTGTATTCAGCTCTACTCAGGGAATGCTGATAAGCACAGAACACTTGGCTTTGATGTGTTGTTGCCACAGCAACAGAAACAAGACTAAAAGGTGGGGGGATGAGGTGGGGGGGGGTAGAGGGGCAGCAGGGCCCGGTGCCAGGCAGCGGTGCGTGGGGAAGGGTGACAATTATCTTTTCGCCTTGTATGTGGAGGCATCCCGTGGTTCTCTGCTGGGATTGCTCCAGTCATCTGCCTCGGGCCCTCCTTGGTAGTGGCGCCAGGCCGACTTGTTAAACACTGGCAGTCGCTCGAACGACTCGCTAGAGAGAGCCTAAAGAGAGAAGAATCCGTTAAAAAGCTCGTAGCACAGAGAAAACGACGTCCAAAGCCTGGGCCTGTAAGGTCAAAAGCCACGCCCACCTTCAGGTAGATGACGGCGTCCGTCCCCACCCCTTCCATAGAGTAGAGCTTCAGGTCCCCCTGAAAGTAGCGTGCGTACAGTCTGGAGATGGGCAAGCCATGGCCAAACCCAGCCTGAGGAAGACAGTAGAGAGAATAACGAGGAACAATAAGGTAATTCTGGTTCTTTCGCCTGCTGAACTGAGGGAAGGAATCAGCGTGTCATTTTTATGGTAGCTGGTTTATATGCTTTTCCTTTACCAGGGGAACTCGTTTGGAGTCCAGGCTGGGGGTCGGCGCAGTGGAGTAGGTGTAGTTGAACAGCCTGTCAATCTTTCTCAGAGGCACACCTCCACCCCTGTCACTGATCTAAAGCAAGAAACACACACTTTGATGCACTCGCATACCCGATAATCCCCTCCGCACACAACACTACATGGCACCCGACACATGTATACGACGCTTCAGTGTATACACAAATACACCCATATATACCAACATCTATGAAGTTTGCGCATGTTCACAGTCCTATCAGTCCTATCTATGCCCTTTATGATGCCTGTGGTGTCTGTACACTTAGTCTTTCAAGTTGCTGCCTTTCTCCTCACTTTTCCCTGTTATAGCTGTTACAAATGCACATTTGCCAAAACCAACCCCCCCCCAAAAAAAAAAAAAAAAAAAAAAAAATGGTATATGTAAATGGGGCCGTGTAAACCAAGCAATAATGGTTAGGGTTAGAGAGGTTGGACCTGCTCAGTGACTGACCTTTATAGACAGATCCTCCATCCCTAAGGTAACCTTTGCCTTAACAGGTGGCAGGTCATCTTTGTTGTCTTCATGGTGTTCAACCGTAGCTCGCATTGCATTCTGCACACGCAGATACACAGCCTGAAAAACGGCTAAGGGCCTATGCGTGTAACACATCCAGGTTACGCACAGAACGGCATTACTGTCGTAACCTTACTCACTACAGTCCTACACACCTGGCAAACACAGGAATGATTGTTTTTGGGTTTTTTTTGGTCATTGATTAAGCAAGATCTTCGATATGGAGGACAGTTGTTCGGTGCATTAAATGTAAGGGGAAATATATACATCAACGGAGTAAAGTTGAAAGGACGGACAGCAGGTGTATTCATCATTTGCAGCACAACCACGTAAAAAAAGAAATTCGCTGTACATCGTGCAAAACAAAGAATGACAAATGTACTTAATCTGGTCAGAAACCAGTGGAGATGAAAACGGGCTCAAAGATCTCTCTCACCTTGAACAGTTCAAACAGCATGTGGAACAGATGGGAGGGCACATAAACAGCTTGGATGGGCTTTTGAGAAGCTTTCGCTACAAAAACACAACACTTGCATGGTTATTTTAACAGATGTCAGCGATATACGTATCCACATCAGGCATCAGCTAAGACGCATTTATTATTCATTTACTCTGCCACGGCTTATATAACAATCAGTGCAATGATTAAAATGGACAAATTGTAAATATAAAACTACATTTACACTGCCTCTTTGATGGAGCAATCTGATATGCAGTAACATAAAGACTAGAGTTGAGCAATATGACAATATATTACTGTTATCACAATATATTTTCCCTAAATATATACTGGGTATGTTCAGTACTTGTTACACACCTACTAAATGTATGTTTCATAAAGTATTTATACCAATTACACAGAGCCTGTAAATATCAAGTGGTATTGGGTTACAGCCGTGACTGTAAAATGAAAATAATTGGCTAAAAAGTATTTTTCTAGTTTATTTAGAAGATTTTTATAGCTTTTCATTAAACGACAGGCACATGTTTTGTTGGTATGTTGTATCTGTCCCAAGTTGTTAACAAACCACAAAACTAAACATGATATGCATCACGTATCTTCAAGTATCACGATATAATTTTGCTCGCCGTATCGCCCACTACTACGTGGCTCGTGTACCATTGAACTCCTCGATCTTCAGCTCTGGGGCAGCAGGATAGTACTGTTCACACAGCATCTTGGCCGTTTCGTACGCATCTGAGAGTCAGAGGTTAAGATTCAGATTGTGGTGCGGAACTGCAATTGGCAGGAAAGAAATCAAAAAGGCAGAGCGGGAAGGCCAATGCCGCATCTTACCAGTGACCACGTCAGAGACGCTGCACGTGGGGTCGATGCTGCCGATGTGTTTTGGGTGTGCCGGGTTTGTGTCGTTGCCGAACAGGAGAGCTGCAGCAAACAGTGAGCATTTATTTATTCGTTTATTGTTATAATGCACACCTCAGGCTACCACCGTGATTGTCTGACCGTGGATTTCTTTGTCTGAGTGCTGTGGCATTGGGCCACACCTTCCAGGAACCTACTGTGCTGGTTGATGAGCATGCGAAAAGAGATGCGGTTGGTGTAGAAGCGGTCCAAGAAATACTGGATGTTGGAGCTGACGAACGGGTCGAAACCAAACTTCTCCTTATACTCGATGACGCCCTGGGCCATGGTGGGAACCACGTCATTGTGCCTGTTCCTGACCTCAATAAGGACCTCCAAGAAACTGCATTGCAGAGAAGTGTAGACAGCAGGTTGGTATCGCAATGACATGGAGAAAATTAAACCAAAAGCAATGGGGAGAAAAAAAACTTTGGTTTTGGACATAAGAATGTGCTTTTCTAATGACTAATGATTCAACTTTATGTGCCATAAACATATGGATGACAAAGTATCTAAAGCTCAATCCAAATCCTCTCTGATGTTCTTGTTCGGTTAGTCAGAAGAACCATTCCCCTTGCACAGTGGTGTTTTAATGAAGGTTTACCCTCATAAGTGGAGAACCACACAGGCTTCCATGTCTTGTTTTTTTTCTTTCTTGGTCATGAGTGTAAGGGGGTTTGCACTCTGCTCTAATCTAGACCGCCATCTTTTCCTGTCTTCTCCCCAATATGAGGTCACCCTCATGTAACTCAATATCTACACGGCACAAACTGGATAGACAGCAAAAGCAGCTGGACCCTGATATCTGAAAACAAAACCAGTGTAAACGCAACCGAAGAACTAATAAATAAACAAAATATTGCACTCACTCGTTGAGGGCATGTGGGTCATCTGGGCTCTTGTTTTCATAGTCGAGTAACTCCAAAAAGCTCTGCATGTACCTGAGGAAAAAGTGTAAAAAAAAAAAAAATTACTAAAAAATAGCTAAACAACAGCTGGGAGGTTGGGTTTAAAGCTACAGCAGTGTGTATGACAGTTGCACAAAATATTACTGGTATCATGATCACAATACTGAAAACGCAGAAGGCTACAATATGTAAATTAGCCCTTTAAATCACTACATTTTCATTGGTGTGCTGTGAGAACAAGTCCGTGACATCTCACACACACACACACACACACACACACACATTATATATATATACATATATACACACACACACACACAAGTTTCATTTGTCTAGCACCTTTCCTCATGACCAGGGTTGCTTGAGTTGAAAGAGTAAACAAATAAATAAATGAATAAATGAATAAATAATAAAAAAAAGGATACAATTATATGAACAACTACATACAAGAACATGTTTATAATAATATAAACATATACTTATGTAAATAAGCATGGTCTTAAACGGCAAGTCAGATGGTGCAAGCAAATTTTATTATATTCTACACTTTCTCTATTCCTGATTATATTTTCTAACGTCACTGATTTTAGTTTTTGTAACGGGCTATAATTTCACACACCATGCTTTTTATTGCATAAACAGTCAATTCAGCATTCAAGCGATATTTTATCTTTTAATTTATGATGACATTCAATCTCTGATTTTTATGGAAGAATGTGTTATATTTGGTAACTGATTTGTCATTGCTCTCATGTGACTATAGACAGAATTGTAGATTGTGTTAGTCAAACAAGATTTTAATATTATATGTTTTTTTTATCTAGGATAGTGTTCATGTAATGAGAAAGGCTGGCTGTAACTAACCAGGGAAAAAAAAAAGAAAGTTTGTCGCACTAGAAACCTTCCACTTCATTAAACAGTTTATCTTGCAAGAATGTCTTCTCTGCTAATAGTGTAGACACTGAGTGGGTTCACAAAATAATATATTACCAAGCAAGCTGTAATCACCATGATCAACACATGAAACTGCACAGTCTCGGTAGAGTATTTCTGTCCACGTCCTACAGCCTTTGAGTGTGCCTGAGAGATGCTGAGGATTGTTCATTGGGTGTCACTCACCATTTCTGTACAAGTTTGACTGAGGGCTGGCTCACCAGCCTGTCAGGCAAGAGGTTCACCTCGCGCAAGGTGTTGGCCAGCCTTACAGGCAGCTCCTTCCTCAGGAACATGTACGAGGTCTTCTCACACGCATTGTCCCGACCTAGAGGGTGCATATGTGAGCCACATTTAGGGATGGGGGATTGCAGGGGTGAAAGGATAAAGGAAAAGGAAACTGTTTGCTTGCCACGACCTGATTGCTGACTCATCCCCACTGGGGTTTAGCTTGGCAATGAGTCATCAGAATCCGTGGCAAAATCCCTCCCCGTCGCCCCGAAATAAAACGAATGTGTGACGAAGCGCACGTGGTCACACGCCAATTAGATCCGTATTAAAACGAGAGATACAGCAAGCAAAACATCACACACATCATTTATAGAGCTGTAACAGAAAGCTGCGTTCAATAGTAATCCAATAGTAGGGTTAATCGGTGTTTGTCATATGATACATTAATTATTTTAGCCTGCGCAATGCATTTAACTATTCTTAATAATAAAAATAAAGAAAGTGAAGAAATGTAACATTTTAATTATGTTTGCTTAACATCTCTCAGTGAACAAGATAGCAAAAATTATGAAAATCACTTAGAAGCCTTGGGATTCAGTCTACTCTGTACAACTGAAGTCCTCCGTTTTTTCCTTAGCTTACGTCTCCTTGAAAGGACACAAGGTAAACAAAAGTTCGTAATTTCGCACAACCTGCTCTCTAACCCACCACAATTGTGAATGTCAGTTATCAAAAGTGATTGCAAGTAATCAAAACATGGGAAAGCCGTCCTCCACACACAGGCTCAAAGCCTAATTCATCAAACACCATCTGCAGTAATTACATTTAACGATATGACGGAATCTTAATAGCAAGGCCAGATTGATTCGGCAGAAAACGTCCGCCACTGTATATCTGCTGCTGAGCAAGCTTACTTAATTACGTGATGCTCGTTATTCTGGTAAGAACAAAAGCTATCTGTTAACAACGATGAAAAAGCTCAGAAAACGTTAGGACAGCAACAGGAAGAGCCATGCAAGGACATTCAGTCTAGCAGAGTCCGGACAAGCGCCAGAACATATGCCAAAGCGTTGCCCTAGTGCAGCACCTGTTCGCAAACAAACATCGTATACGTGACTTAAAGCAGGTATTTGATGTCCAGCCTCCTTAGTCTGGAGTTGTGCAAGCTAAGTTTAAGAACCAAATATCTGACGTCAGGATTTGTTAGACAAGCGTATCTTTTTTTTCCTGTCTCATTTATTTCTTCTGCATCATTCTGCGACACTTTCAAAAGGCCGACGCAAACGCATTACTTTGAGACCAAAACGAGTCTACGCTCGCACATACTTTAATGTCATAAATACGAGAATAGCTATATACATACTATCATAGGAGGGTTACATTAGTGGATTATTGGCAACCACAGGCTAATAATACAAAGTCCTCCATGGTAAGACGTCATTAGACATCTAGCTAGCGACAGGAATAATTCATAAAATGTAGCAAGCATCCTTTGTCCGGCCAAGCAACTTACCAAATTCTAGAAACTGTTTGATCGACAGTGGAGACGGCGAAAATCTGGAGTAGTACTCTATTTTTGTTGAAATGTTCTTCAACAGAAATGCCGACAATCTCATGGTGAGATTGGTATGAATCTATCTAAATATCTGGACTGAGGTTTTCTGAAAAGCTAGCTAGTTAGCCGGCTAGCTAGCCAGCTACTGCAATAAGCCAGCACAACAGCATACATGAAATGCCTCTGTAAACGTACACTAGTTTGTAACACACATTTTAACCGATGTTTCTCCGTCGCTAATTTGTGGAATGAAAACAGTAAACGTAAACGTCCAGAAATTTTTTTTTCTTTCTTAGATGACCACTGTCAAATAATATTATGTTTGAATAGCACCCTCACAACCGCACATCACGCTTCAGGTCAGCAAAATGTTTATTGGCTGACTGTGAGGCTGCGAAACCCGGAAATAGCGGATTTTGCTGTGCCATTGGTTAACTTTTACATATGTCACTCTAGGTTGAAGTTCGAAGTACGAAGTTACCATACTATGCTCAGCGCAAAATTCACGATTTTCTTCTACATAGATATTTCCCAGTGCTTAGAGAATAGTAATGATTTCCAGTATTGTGACAGATTGAGCCTGTCTTGTTGAAAATACAATTATGTGAATACCTGTGTGCATCTATGTACGATACATTATTCAAGACTAAAGAGCAGCTTAATAAAGAGCTCAATAAAGAGATTTATTAAGTAGCCTATGGCATGTATATTTTGGAACAACCAATTAACAACATTATTCTGGGTTCATACAATACACTTAAAACAACAAATTCAGTAAAGCCTTACGAAAGTCTAGCGATGGCTCCCATGTGATTGGAGAATCCCGAGGTATTTGCAGTTGTCCTCCAGTTCTCCAGTTCTATATATGGCCTTGCGATAGCTTAGTTCCCTGTATCCTGATGGCTTGTTCTCGTTTTGCTATCAGCCAACCATACTTCTGCAACCTGATTGACATTTCTGTGTCCTCGCTGTAGTAACAATCACGTTGATATCCCTTGGTATTGGCCTTTCCCACCATAAATAACACAATTTACATGTGGAGCGAAAATGCAAGGGAGATCAAACAAGTCGAGTATTCATGGTGAAAACTGAATTGCAGGTTATCAGTTTACTACGCATTTGTCTTTTTGTCCTCATGTGCATTTGCCAGATATGTAGTCTGTTGATGATTTATTTGTTTATTTTTCTATATTTGACTCCCGTTTGTACGGAAAGTGTACATTAATAATGTACGCATTTGATTTTATACATGAAATTTCACACATGAATGGATTTGCACACATACATGAAAAAGGAAAGGGCAGATGTGAGTTTGTACTTTCATTTACTTGTTTTAGTATCTTAATAATATCTTTTTTTTGGCTGGATTTCCCATCACCATGGTGATTTAAGTGGTGATTTAATACACTGAAACTGCCTGGCAATATGACAACCAGAGCAACAGTGTGTGGAGGAAAGGATTTTGAAGGCCTTTTTGAAGTCTCTTTGGAATTCCAGTTTCTTTTTACTTACCAGCTTTTAATTAATTTCTCTCAATGCACTAATGCTCAGAGTGCCATGTTGCCAGGTAGGTTCGAAGTATTAAATTAATTTAGGTCTGACTAAAACAAGGTTTTCCTTAGGTTGGAAACCTAGGGTGGAGACCCGTTCTTTCTTGGTGATCTTTCATTTTTCTGGCTTGACTCGAAGAACGTCTTCAAAATCCCATTGAAATGTCAGTTTCTTATTAATTTACTAGAGTTCAGCAGCGGTGTACCAGGGTGAACCACTGCCAGTGCATTTAACAGGTAAGTGCTCTTAAACTCCTAGGAGTTCAAATGCTATTGATCATGGGATACACACTGAAGAAATACATATATACTGAAGAAAGGGAAAGATTTAGTACCTGAGCGTGACTTTGTGTTCAGAGCTACAGTAGCTCTTGTCCATGTCTGGGTTTTGTTACACCTGTTTTATTCAATTCTTTCCCAGTCTGGGCTGGTCTACCAACAACTCACCACTGACTTACAGGCTGAACAGAAGAGGTATTACTAAATACGAGTCATTATTGCAAGTTGATGTTTTGTATTGTACACTACATTTATCTTACATACATTATATTTATCCTGCATATTGTAACTTCTTGTTTCAGAAATAGACATGCCTTACTGTCCCAGGACTAAGTTGTAATTCAGCACACATTTAATGTGTCTTGCAGTGTATGAACTGAGGATGAGATGTCCTGTGCCAAGACATTAGGGTTTCACATAAAAGCTCAGTTCACTCACGCTGCTTCACCTTTAGGGGTCATTGGTGTTGGGCTGAGTTAAGCAGACGACTCCTCCAGAAGGTTCAACGCTCTGACATTTTAGACTCATCCCTGTTTGAAGCTGTTTTTTAAACAGACATACCACTTACCAAACCTCAGCCAGTCACTCCCTAAATCATAAGGTCCATACTGGCATCTCTAGTGTGCCCAGTGGTACTTGATTTCTTTGCACTACTCAGATGTAATATTTAATAATGTAATATTTATAATATTTGTACCATCATTTCACACCTTGAACTATATCCTTTTTATTCTTCTGTGTTATTCTTTTATTACATTCCATCTTTCATAATTACCATAATTTGTTCAATATTATATACATTTATACTTCTACTGTATCATTGAATAAAGTACTATATTAACCTCGTTTAAGTCTGTGTAATCAAAGCTTCTTTGTCTTGCTTTTATTATAAAGTACAAAAGTCCATTTTGCAGAGTAATAAACTGCATTTACTCTAGATAATATTATCATGTCTTTACAGCTCTTGTTTAT
>JAOXYF010000028.1:8460187-8474940 GCA_028565775.1 Sternarchorhynchus goeldii
TACAATTTTCATAGTCATGAAAATAAAGAAAACTCTTTGAATGAGAAGGTGTGTCCAAACTTTTGGTCTGTACTGTAGACATTCTTTTTCAGAAGCCTCAACACAAAAACTCAGAAAAAATCAAATGTAACAATAATGCTTTCCACATACAAATCTAATTGCACAGAATTAAGTGCCAACAACCACACTTGAAGACCCCCAAAAAACATCTTTTGTCTATTGTTCTCCATTATTGCACATTTAATTACAATAGAACCAACAGCCAGTACCTTGTGGGTACTGGTTATTACAATCACTAAGCTTACGTCTACACAGTGAGGTATTTATAAATAAATAAATCGTATTCATTAGTACTGCTAACAATGTGTTGCTTTACCCACGAGGGAACTGTGTTGTGAGTAGCCAATAAAAGACAAGAGGACCATGACTCACATGTCACATGCAGAACAATGATGGCACCTGTCTGGTTTGATCACCTGGCAGCGATCACAGTACCTGATGGCTAAGAGGAGGAAATGATCAGTAGAGGAAAGCGCTTCAATTAAGCTACAATAACCAAAATGATAACACCTATTTGTGTTGGCTTTTTTAAGTTATGCATATCACGTAGTCTGTCCTGATGTGCAGTCATCTAATATTAGTATTACCATATCTGCATTTGGGGAGAAAACTTGTTTCATTCACCTTTTGCAGATACTAACACCCACCCCAAACAAAAACAGTCTATTTCACCTTTCCTTGATCACACTGCACAACAGGCTACAAACCACAATTTAGAGCCTCACCTCCAGAGCCAGTGCGAGTGTAGAGAGGCAGGCTGCTGGCCACTCGTTTCAGGATCTCCTGTTGCGTCTCTGGACGCTCCTCTTTCTCATACTGCTCCTTCTCAGCTTTAGGCAAGCAGAACTGACACACACACACACACTCCTCTGGTTTACACTTCTGTATAACAAATCTACACTGTATAATACATGTACCAATCGAACAGCTAGCGTTCTAATAGAAAGCGCTGCACATTCATGAAGCCTGGGCAGCACAGAGTCTTAAACAGGTTTGACTGGTGGTTGAGCTTACCTCTTTCGATGGGTTCACTGGTCTTGTGAAGATGGTTTTCCAGTAAGACCAAACAAACATGATGAATGATAGATGAAAGACGACCAAGTAGATAACTGCAAGGAACAAAGTAGTGTTACACCTAAACTGCTTCCAACAATGGCAAAAGTGGTACTGCCAAAAATACCATGAAGGAGATTCAGACATGTTTAGAGTTGCTTGCAAGCCAGAGTCGAATCCATCACTCCTTCAGTCTGGTTTTTGATTACTGATGCAGTCTATGCCCAATACAATTAGGAAATGTACATTCAGCTCCAAGTGTGCCAAACAGATGGACCTACATTTAATAACCACATCAAGAACCTCTTCTGACAGAGGAGTTGTCCTTATTTATCATACATATGTAATGATTCAGGTATTTTTTTTTTATGATCATGAGCAAGATAATGTTAAGATGAAGTTAGAGAGTACATTGCCATCTAGTCCAGGCTGATTCAGTACTTACTTTTTTCGCCAGTGTTCTTAATTGTGACTGAAAGAGGAAGACAGACGTTTGTAAATCGTTTTGTAAAGCAATTCAGCCTCGCCTACTGGGTAGGCGGGGCACAAAGTTCAGCTAGCTAGCTGGTTGGCTTTCCTCGGTCAACCAGAACGTCTTCAACAACTTAGCTTTACTTTACAGTGACAGAATATCTCTCACTTGGCTTTAAATGTGCGTTTTTCAGCCCACAGACACAATGCGTCTGGGAGTGTGAATAGCCCTATAGCTAGCTAGCCAACAGGTTGAGTAGCAACTTGACTCACCCATCTAACCTGAATTGGATAATTTATGACAAAGTGTCACTCTTAGCCAGCTAGCTAATAATAGCTATAATAGCTAAGAATGAAATTGTCTCTCCACCTCTTCGAAATTCAAAAGTTTAGAAACATTCACTTAACTGGTCTAATACATTAAATGGACAGTGCTAACCAAATAAGGCAGCTAGCTAGCTAGCTACTTAGCGATCTATCTAGGCTAGCTAGTTTGCTTTGCTAAGGAAAAAAAACGCAAACGTTACGCCAAGTGTCATGAATACCGCCAGTGCGCGAATAAAACACCCGCACGAATAAACATGACAATCACGACTTGCTTAACGACAAATACACCACAATATTTTCATAGTTTGTATGTCTACTAGTTGTAAGCGAAAACGTAGTTAGCAAGCCATCTAAAGATAGTGCCTAACAGTTCCAATCACTTCCTGGCTTTCAAGTTACCTAGCTAGCTAGCTATCTGTCTGAATAAGTAACAAGACGTCCAAACTAAGGCTGATTAAATGAAATGAACTTAACTTACATATACATAGCTCCACGACATAGGCATAATATGACCAGCATACAACTAAGGCAATAAATATTACAGGTATCCACGCTAGACCCCGCTGACAACATCTCAATACATGTGAAGGCGCCATCTTTTTACTTCTACACCACAAAGCGATGTTGGGCGTCCGCTCCCTTGACGAATTATCCAGACTCAACACCAGGCTCTAGCTAGACATCTCGTTTTCTGATCGAAATGTGAAGTACAAGCCTTGGTTTATGCATTGTCTCCTTTATAACGTTATGTTATATCACGCAAACACGAATACAAAAAGCAAAAATATACTTGTTTTGAAGTTTAGAAGAATTAACAACCAACCAAGACGATGGAGAAATCTTTTCCTTTTATTATTAAACCTCTCAAGTCGAAAAAATACCAGTTTGCACACAAAGTCTAGAAAGTTACTATTTTGTAATTGACAATACAACAGGCGAAACAAAACAGCAAATGGAGGCACACAAAGTAAACATTTTTACACTGTTTGCCATCACCTTCTGGTACACTTCAAGGAGAAAATATGGATCATTATCTTATTGTGAATGAGAAGAATAGTTAACATGCTAGATGAGCTGAGACGCATACAGTCACAAAGTACAAGATCAAACAATGTGACAAAAACACATTGGCTGAGATGGCAAATATTCTCAAAACCAAACATCTCTACATTTGGGCTTCCTCAATATTTCTTCCTGTCTTTCCATCAAGTGTAAAATTCATCCTACATCACGCCAACACTCCTGAGGTTGCCAGTCCAACACGCTAGCAGTGTGTCAATGTAGCATCACAGAATCAGTGAGAAAATACAAGAAAATAATCTTAAGGAACAGGACGCTTTGAAGGGTAAAACGCAAAAACATCAAGTGTGCTATGAAGATGGCAGTCCGTTAAGCACACTCACCAAAAAGTACAGAGACCTGTAACTAATGTTGACTCCTTGTGGCCTAAATGCATATTCCCTTTACCCGTCACACTGGCTCTTCTATCTCTTGCCTCTCTTGTTGCCTGCTGGGGGCTTCTTGAGTTGCAGCAAAGGGCCTCCTGTACCAAAGCCCGCGGTCGGAGTGTTGGACACCCCGAACGTAAGCCCAGCTGACGCATTGATCCCTGGGTTACTGAAGTTAAAGCCTGAGGTACTGGAGCTTCCGAACCCTGCGTGAAGAGAAAACCAAGGTTAAAAAGGTGGAAACTGCTCTTACATGGTTTACAAATTGCTACGATGATTTAGCAAGTGTCTGTTTAACTGCTTTGCAAAACTGAATGAGGCAATTTCGGATGGCAGTGTAACACAAGCCCATCCAATGCCTACCCTCCCACAAAAGCAACAAACAATACGTGAAGTAAAATGCAAACATAAATTCTTTCCAGGGCTGATACAAGAGCAGAGAGGTACTGATTGACAAGAAAAGATGTTAAATGAGATGTCGCCATGTACAGTCTGTGGCGGGGGGGGGTCGTTGCTGAGGAACACACCTGCACTCAGGCTCCCTCCGGATGGCTTGCTAGCGGAAAAACCAAACGACGAGCCTCCAGGCGCCATGACCCCGAACCCCGGGCCACTACCGAAAGCTGTCGAGAGACAGAGCGGAACACGCTGAGCCGAGGTGCCGGCATCTTCGCCAACATCACCCTTTTCACAACAGCACAACACTAAGCCTAAATCAGGTTATGTACACCCACAAAGGACAAAGGAAGAAACTGGGGAAAGGAAAACAAAAATGGAGCAGTGCAGGTCTGTCTATACTGCAGGAGAGGGGAAATCGAACCAGCAGCCTCTCACTCACTCACTCACACCACACTATCTGCCTAATAACTACAGTAGACTCTTTCATTTCTAGCCACTGAAGGCATATCACTGGAAGGATGGAAACAAAGAAACAGTATAAAAGAGGGGGTACCTCCAAGGCTGGTAGAGCCCATACTAGTGCCCATGCCCGAGGCAAAGGGGGCGCCAAAACTCGCCCCCAGGGGCGCCTGCGTCCCTGGGACAGAGAAAGAGAGCAGAAGAGCTTACTCTCCACATAGCTTCATGCGATACAGAGTCGCCTGAAAACCTCCTTTGGAATACCAGACAGCGCGACGCTCGGAGGACTGAAGAAGACACTAGGGTGCTTGTAACGAGGTCCGAGTAGCGCCTGGTGCAAAACGTGCCCGCGCCTTAGCAGCTGCGCTAGCCCTACACGCCTAGCCGTCTGCTGCACGCACCTTCAAGTCTTCAGCACTGCCTCATTACCCGGGCCCGTTCTTACTTACCTGGTGTAAACTACAGCCTACTAGTTTACATAGCAACCCCTTATCGCTAAGCATAAACATTCAAGCATTTCAGGGGAATGTTATAGAATGCTATTTTAAAACCCTGACCTGCAACGTTACCGAAATGCTAGCGCTCCTGTCTCGTTTCCTTTTAGCTGGTTTAATGTTTTTGTTTTAGATTTGTCTTGTGCAGAGATGCGATATCATGTATAATAATTTGCATCTCAAATTGATTCTACTTCATCCAATTAATTTATACGGACAACTTCAGTCAAAAAGAAACAGACAAGGGCTTTTCTTTAAGAAAATGGATTTATTGTCAATTTAAAGCAATCCACTTACATTAAACATGACAGACAATTAAGGACAAACTGATTCCTACTTGCTATTGTAATAAACACAGTTTGATTCAGAACTGAAGCTAATGTTCCAAGAATGCATTTCAAACAGTGACTACTCCTACAGTACATATGGCATCTAGCACAAAATGCACACCATATCATATGCATCGACAAGCAATGGTTTAAATATAGGCTAAAATGCACTTAACTAAAACACACACTTCAAGTGATAAATTAGAATTGACTAATGTTACTGCATGTAAACAGTCAGTCTCTCAAGGTCCTTAAGAGCCAAATGTTCGAACATGTGGAAACTGTGTACCAAAATGAGAGTGATCTACAGGGAAGCCTCCCCTTCAACAGCTCTGACAAGTACCAAAACAAAGGAGCCACTTTGTAAAAAAAACGTGAAAAAAGTAATAAAATAAACGATTGACATGCAAGGTTACTCATATTACTGTTAAGTGAGAATAATGCGAGCATCAGCCTTGTGTGCTCAGAGGTGGGTCTAAGGATTTGCCTGCACTGTAAGACTAATACTGTACTCAACAGCCTACGATTCAGTGTCTCTACCCATGCATTACAACTTAAGAAAAATCACAGTCTTTGACCTTAACTCGTCCCACATAGTGCTCACATTATACTGCGAGTGGAGTTTGTTCCACCGATTCTCCAGCAAAGGTACTCCACAAAGGGTCACCTTGGAAAGCACGATTACCACACATATTTAAATACAAAAATCACAACCTTCATACAGCCCGGATAATCTAGTCGCATCAAGCACGCAGGAGCACCTGTATTAAGGAATATTGGCTCTCAGCAGCCACCCTAGGCAGAGAGATGCTGGACCGAAGCCCAGAGCAGCAGAGGTTGACCACAACAACATGGCCAAAAGGCTAGAAAAGCTGCACTGCTCAACACTGACTATTGGCACAAAACTTCACTGCACATCACAGCTTCTCAGCCTCCGCTCATTTTGCACCAAGGATAAAATACGGCAGCCCTTAAATAGGTGGGGGGGAAAAAAAGCCAATGGCCATACAGTTTTGTACGAAGCCACTGCAGTTTCCTGTACTTATGTTAGGGTCAGGTTCTAATTAGTACGCCATTTTACCTGACGCAGGTTATGCACTCCAGCATTGTAGACAACAAAGCTGTTCTAGTCTGGAAAACATTCAGGGAAGATAAAGTGTCATGCAACCAACTGTGGTATCTGAGGCGCAAAGGCACAAATCAACAACAACAAATTTAAATGAGTGGAAACCACACTCTACAAGAAGAAATGTTTTGCCAAATTAAAGTACAAAACCATCTTAACGGTCATTTTCCACTTTTAATGTCACTGAATGATTTCTATACAGTTACTGTGAATGGGGGAAAGCAAAAACAGCTGGTATGTCAGACAATTCACCTTAGTGTAACTTACAAAACTTTTTTAAGCCTTCACCCATTGGGACAAATGTTTATTTATTTGTTTATTTTTGCATCAAGTGCACAGAGCAAATAGAAAATGGTAGACAAATTATGTATTCACTACCAACTGGCATAAAGCTCCATTAAGGCTTCTGGCTTTTGGCCAAAATCAATTACAGGTCTTTAGGGAGGCATGATGCACACTGTGGATGGCTTCACACTCTTAAGAACCTCTTCAAGGTTATGATTACTGAGAACCACAATTATTCCTCTATGCTATGAGAAGCATCCATCAAAGTTCACACATCTGTAACCTGTTATTGCCATTTCATCTCCAGGGACACCATGAATGCTACCATGGTTACCAGTAAGAGATAACTCTGATTAAAAAGGCAAAGCTACCAAAAATGTGTGTAAAAAAAATTAATCAGTAATCAAGGAATTTAGTCTTCTGCAGACATTCAATAACTAATCATTAACACCCTGTAAAATCAGTAGCATGCACCGTATTCCAAAATGCATAGACAAACCTCACATTAAACGTCATTCAGAGCGTCAGAAACCAGCTTGTGTGAAAAGTCAGCAGTCGTGAATGTGGGATCGAGTGACAACATTCGTCACTGCCACTCAAAACCTCTGTGTTCACTACATCCCAGAGGAAGGAAACGGACACACCCGCACGGGTCCAGTGGGATGTTTTCCTTCCTACTGGGGAGGGGTGAGGAATTCCCCCCCTCCCTCCCGACGCGCAGAAGCAACTAGAACGAGACGGGGCCAGCCTGGCGATGCCAGCCTGGCGGGCAGACAGAAGACGCCAGCGTTATACTGATTCTGCCCGTTTCACAGTTCATGCATTTGACATGTGGTAAGAGGAGGCATGGGGAGGGCCGCACCGTCAGCCGAGAGATGGACAAAACCGGAGGCGGAGCCTTCGTACAAGTGACACGACACTTCAGCCCGCAGCACAAAGGACCACACCACCAACACCCACCAACGAGAGCCCTGCTCCCGATGCGCTACATTCCCCATGACTTCAGATTAGAGTCCATGCATGTCGGGCCTCTGGGATCCCCTCTTGAACATGGACTGGGTTTTAAGCAAAACTGCACAAGAACTCAAACTTACAGCTCATATGCCTTCCCTCCCACAGTTGCACCTGTCGCACAACAAAATCAATGGCACTTCATTTTAAAAAGAAATAAATAAATAAGTCAACAAAAGTTGAACCTACGGTTTTGGGGTTTTGTTTTTTGCCGATTACCGTTACAACTCCCCCAAGTTATATACATAACAGAAAGACAAATAGACAGGAGGAGGATGCGTTTAGTCCCATGCAGATACTGTGTACGTCTAAGACTCGTGTAGCCACAGCTACAGTAGTGCCACTGAAAACACTATAAATGGACAAACGTCTTATGAGAACGAGCAAAAGCTTCTCCATGCAGCGGAAGCAAACGGCGAGCCGAAATCTCGATTAGGTAAAAATCTATTTAGAGTATTTAGTTTAAACTGAAAAATTCAAGGTTTCCACAAAAGGCAAACCTCTGCTTTATCTGGACCTCGTATGTGCACCAATGCAGAGTGAGCACCCTTGCAAAATCACAAGATAACAATAATATTAAAACTAATAATAAAACGAGGCAAGTACCCTGTAAATCAATTAGAATTTCATAAATGACCGCCTGATGAATTCAAATGAAAGCACCCATTGGTACACATTTGCCTCATCCAGAACTGGTAATTTAAGAGATACAACACACAACTCTCTCACACAATCACTACTGACCTCAATCACAGCTTAACACTCGTCATTTGACCAACCTGGAAACATTACCGATCATTTAATACGTTAAATCGATGAAATGAAATGTAACATTGGCAACTCAAGACTAGACTTTAGATTCGAACTAGACGCGTTTATTTTCTTCAGATTCTTTTCTTCCTAACCCTTGCGCGGCCACGAGTGCCATCGCTGGCCTGGGAAGTGAGAATTCGTCACTTTGTTCCTCACAGCAACAGTAGAAAGGGGGTGGTGGGAGGAGCAGGGTAGTCAGTACAGAAGCCTGGTACCAATGAGCAGAGACGAGAGTCTAACGCCACCGCCCCCCCCAAACCAAGAAGGAATGGGGGAAGGGAGGGTCAAAGGACGAAAATCACACACAGCTCTAGCTGCCTTCCAGTTTATTCTGCATCCTCAAGCTCTCTCTCTCTCTCTCTCTCTCTCTCTCTCTCTCTCTCTGCCTGCCTGCTTGCTTTCGCGTCCCTCTCATCTACCAGACGCACTTGTAGCCTATCGGTCAAGCAGAAGGTTCTAGAACTTGAAGGCGGTCAGACCTGGGGCGGGCTGCTGCTGCTGCGCCAAGGTGGCCGCCATGGCGACAGCTGCCGCGTTGGGGACGGCGCCGAAGGGGGCGGGGCCCGTGGTGACTCGCGGGGCTCCCTGTGGCTTGCGGATGGCAGCTCGCTTCGACTCGAACACGTCCGTCGAGTCCTCCAGGAAAGCCCGTCGGTAGCTCAGGTACTGGTGTTTTAGCGCCTGTGGAAGAGGGTCAGGGGTGGGAGGGGAGAGGAGCTCGTCACTGACAGTTGTGCGACAGACTCCGAGACACTGATTAAAGCCCAGTCTTGGACTAGCTGGGAGTACCGCAGCTTGAAGCAACAGCTGGGCAGGACTGGCGAACACGCACCTTTACGTTCTCATGGACGGCCTGCAACTGGGCAGCCAGTGCAACGAACGTCTGGTAAAGCTTCTGCATGGCCTGGGACAGATCTGCACATAAAGCGTCACACACAAATGAGTAGGAGAGCCATTTAAGTTCTGTAAAGCAGAAAAACGAGCAGTGTGATTGGGCGCGAGGTAGGCGAGCAGCTACCCTGAGGGGTGATGTGGGAGCCACTGCTCTGGGTAGTCAGGTGGTTCTCCAGCTCCTCAATCTGTTGCCTGTACTGCTGCAGTTGCACCTCAAACTGTTCCACCAGAGCACGGAAATAACTGGAAAAACAGGGGGAGGGGGGGGTTTAGCCACGCCCACAAGATCTCCAAGCTCCTAATCGAACACTAAGGAAGATGCCAGACCAAGTGTAAGAGTCAACCAGTCAGCTCTGCTTCACATCTTAATCAACTGCAGAATATAAACATTAACAGTCCTGAATAAGTGCATATGGTATTATACACATAATACTATGTACTTATGTATATATTATTATGGAAATATTGTCAGCCATGTGTATATTGCCTAAAAAGCCTCAGCACTGACGAGCGTATTTGGAGCAGGTAGCCCTCGGCTGGCCCTGAACTCACTACATGGTGGAGAACGGCCAAGTACTGCTACAGTGCGCATGGACTCACTCAGACGGGGCACTGTTCTCGTGCTGCAGCCCGGGAGGCGTCTTCTGGGTTCGGAGCGCGATGTCTGCGTTCTTCAGCTCCTGCAGAGGAGAACACAAGTCATGAGTAAAGCACTGGACTCCAAAGGAGGCTACCAAGGGCTTCAGCGTTAAGACAGCAAGAGCTTCAGCGTCAGACTGCCCTGGTCTTTACACTGCAGTGTGTTCTTGTGCCTCATTTACTCCAAAACGTCATTAACAAATCTGGGTGGCACAACTCAAATCACTGTTCTGCTCAGTGACCACACAGAACCCCATGAAATCATGACAGCCAGAAATAACTCAATTAAGGCAATGCTTGACATATTTTCCCCTACAAACTGTAAACCATCTCAGAACATATCCTCTATACACGGGTGATTATATGAATGCATTCCAACCAGCATTTCAGCTGGGGCTTGCGTGTTAAGTCTGAGGGGTGCGAGAGGCGCGTACCTGGGCGGTCTCCATCTTGAGCTTGTCTATAGAGAGGGCGTTTCTCTGCAGCCCGCTACTGCTGACTGCCAACAGCTGTTTGAGGCTCTTGATGTCATCTTGCACTTTGAGCATGGCTTTAGAGGACATGCGGCTGATCTCTTCCTGAACCTGCTTCTGCTCCTTCACAAACTTCCTGCACAGACAGGCGGGAGAGAGGCTTTCAGAACGGCGAGCGCACGCAAGCGCGTCCCGAAAGAACCGAGCATCGCAGGGCCCCAGAACTTACTGGAAACTGTCCACGTCGTTGCAGATTGGACAAGGGAGGTTTTCGTCTTTGAGAGCTTTGCTGTCTCTGCATTGGGAGCCAAAAAGAGGAAGTAGTGGATAGCGAAAGCGTCACAAATATTTCTCTCTCTCATTAAAGGATACTGATTGAGCACATACTGGTACTCACTCAGGTCTAGTACTGGATGATTTATCACTCTTGCTCTCCGATGAAGTGCTGAAATCCACTCCACCCAAACCCATGCTGGGTGCAGGCACGAGGGGGGCCGTCGTTGCAGTGGAGGACGCGAGCAACCCTCCAAGATTCAAGCCTCCCCCAAGAGTGGACTGTCCTAATCCTGGACCACACAGAGACAGAGTACAATAGTTCACAGGAACAAACAAACAAAAAAAGAGATGGAGAGACAAGAACGAGAGCGAACCTGGCATGGCATCAGACCTACCGTTGTACAGCCTCACATCATAACCAACTGCAATCTTAATTTAATCTTATTAACGGTCCTGTTTATAAGAGCCACTATAGGTATGATACTGGCTTACATAAATACAACCATAAATACAGCAAAAAAAAGGATTAACTTGACCAAAAAGGTCACAGATATTCAATCATTGCTTCCTTTAAGAGAAGACATCAAACAATATACAAGAGAGCAAAGAAAGGAAGAAATGGGTTCCTTATATCACTGCAATTTCCCCCAAACACCTCCTCAGCTTAAGCCTTGTGAGTTTTATGCCATGTGTGTGCCATAATATTTTAAACAAACAGAGCAACGCGCAAAAGACGAGTCTGCCGACCTGTTGAGGCAGGGTTGGAGAAGAGAGAGGAGCCGAGCGCGAGACCCGTGGCCGGAGCAGAGGAGACAGGTGCCGTCCCTCCCAGGTTGAGGGAGAAGCCCGTTGAGCCGGTCTGCGGGGCCGCGGAGGTGAGGACAGAGCTCAGCGTCAGGCCAGCGGCCACAGAGGAGGTGGTGGTGGTTGTGGGGGTCAGGGAGAACGGGGTGGCTGAAGCCGCCGGTTTCCCAAAGCCAAAGCCGAATCCTGCCGAAGCGGCAGTGGATGTTGCAGGAGTTCCTAAGAGCAACAGAAGGACTCGTCAGGAACGGGCAATATGCATATTATAAGGAAATAAGGAAGGGGTTAAGATTTCCTAAAACTTTACCTAAAGTAAGGCCAGTAGATGGTGCAGCTGCTCCTAAAACGATGCAACACATGCATGACTTCATGAATAATTAATATGAACAACTTAATCATCAAGCAAGATGTTTCGTACCTGAAGCAGGTGTGTTGAAGGAAAATCCACTTGTTGGTTTCTGCGCAAACAAGGTAGTCCCAAAGCCTAGCGAGGAGGTGGTTGTGGTAGCGGCTGGTGCAGAGGTCACTGCGCCCAGACCCCCAAAACTGAACCCGCCAGTGCCTGTAGCAGGGGCGCTGGGAGAGAAACGCTTCACGTTATGGACATGTTACACCGCTTACAACTTATTCACAAGTCAGTTCGCTTGAAGATTTATAAAACTGGCGTTGAACTATGCTAGCAAGCTATGTGCAAATCGCATGTGGCAGCTAGCTAACTACTGCCTGTTAAGTTACGTTTGAAATTTGTCTAAATATTATACAAATGAACCGTTTTCTGAGACTGAAAAGTCTGCTGATTTGAATAAGTTGTCATCTTGCATGCATGGCTTGATAGCCAACACAAGAATGACACATAGCTAGGTCGGTATAGTTTTAAAAAATAGTTTTTATATTTTCATACCTGGTCGCAGCTCCAAATGAAAAGCCTCCGCCAGTGTTAGTGGAACCCAATGTATTTGTTCCAAAGTTAAACCCCGACATCTTGGGACTTGGTGGTTTATTTGAAGGGTTATAAGAACGAAGCAGAGCCTGGCTAGCAAACCCGCTATCACTCCGACCTCGTGGAGGCCCCAAAACTAAAACATGTAGCTACTATCATTCTATTAAGACAAACTTCACTGATTGGATGCAAAACATTACGTGTATATAATAAAAACAGACATAACTAACTTCTTTCACGGACAGTTGTTGTTTTTCGAAAAAATCTCAAATTTATTTCCGCGCTCGACTATTCTTCTTCCTCTGTTCCCTCTCGTTTTGGCGCAGCATCGGTTTCATTTGAAGCTTGTTCGCTAATACTGCCTCCTATTGGCAGGAAGCTTGAGAAAGCATAAACAGATTTTGAAATGGGGCTTCTTTGCATTAGTAATGAATTGCTACATAAAAAATATAGACTAAAATGTTCAACTCATCGGAGATATTTTGACATAATTATATTTTCAAATCTTATAAACATTTAAACAACTGTTGCAAATAGGAAAAGCAAAATAACATACCTTGGTCCGAGACAACAAATCCCAAAATGCATTTGTATGTTTGTGCTGTACGTGGCGGAGACACGCCCAAACAGGAAGTACGGGGCAGAAACCAGAAACATTAAGATAACAACTGAGATGGTGCATAGGGTGTAGCTTTCAAAGAAGGCAGCTTTTCGTTGCTTTTTGTGTGTGAACATATCTGTTCACACCTTTTTTGGTTTATTGATTGATCCTTGACAACATTGCTCCCACGGTCTCATGGAGCACATCCGAACCCCAAAGGTAACGTTAGGCGATCTGAAGATAAGACATTAAATTATCTGAAGCATTTCTTGTTGAGCTAGCTAGCTAGATAGGCAGCTTCAGGAACAGTGACAGCTTTTATGTAACTAAACTTTTGTGATGCCACAAACGGCATGTGTTAATTAAATAACTGGATGACCTAAAAATGTACAATTTTACTGCGATATTTAAGACGAGTAGGTAATTGTCTAACTAGTTATCATGATGCTAACTGCTGTAGCTAGTCCAGTTGCATTAGCCATCTAGCTAGATATATGATTTGATCTTTTTGTAAGTGGTTTGTTTTCTTATGCACACGATTTAACTAGGTTAGTGAGCGTCATCTGTTGAATGAACTTGTATTCTGACTAATATACAATTACCTTTTGAATGTTCAGCCAATGAGGCCATTTTGTAAAAAAAATAAATAAATAAATAAAACAAACATTCCAGCAACCTAATGATGGGTCTGACGTGATTGGCATGGATAAAGGACTATAGTGTTCAGTAGCATCCAGTTTCATACGCGGCTAACGTTGCTACTTCTCTCTGCAGTAAAATATGGTACGCCGTGATGCCCTGCCTATGTTTGCATTTCATGAGCAACTAGTGGTTATTTATTCATTTCTTTTTGGTAGTGTCCCGGCCTGGAACATCTGTCAATCCTTGTGTTGTGACCGTCAGCTATGCGTGTACTGTGCAGGATTGTTTATGTTGAAGTTTTTCGTGGTTATTATTTTTTTGCTATTGTTCCACTTGTTGTTATCGTTGGTCTTTGGCAACTCTGATTTCTGAACTCTTCACAGTGAATTGTGGGTAACAACAGATTCATATATATGTTTCATATTCTTTGTATTCGGTAGGTTATGTACTCCCTGTCATTCCTTAATAATCTCAAAATAACCAAGAGATAATCAAGAGGGGCAAAGCCATGGTACAACTTTTTGCTAGTGTATTGCATCTTTAATCCATTACTGAGTCAGCATGTCCAGCTCCTACCCAGTTGTTTTGAGTAAGGACAGCTGCCTTCAGTCTGAGAGTCCTGCCAGTGTGATGCTTAAGACCAGTTGTGAGGGGCAGACTGATGACATCTGACTGATGACATCTGAGTGACGACAGAGCAGTCAAACATCGATGTGCAATTGTTTCAGACATGAAAAAACTCCTGCACATGAGATGCTGTAACTCTGTTCTCACTAATGGTAAGGGCCAATGCCAGTTTGCTGGTGCCAAAAAAAATTAAAATTGAGAAAATCAGTCTGCATGTGTTGTGCTGTTTTGTCTGAGTTAAAATGTGACCAGTACCTACAACACTGAGTCTAGTTGTTAGGCCCTGCTTGCTCATATTTAGCCAACAACAACAATAATAATAATAATTCAGTAGACAGGGAGAAATTCTAGACTAGGTCTAATTACCTGAGAGTCAGAAGACAGGACTGCTAACAGTCAAGCTGATGAGGACATGAGAGCGTGTGTGTATAGGGTATATATGAGAGCGCGTGTGTGTATAGGGTATATATGAGAGCGCGTGTGTGTATAGGGTATATATGAGAGCGCGTGTGTGTATAGGGTATATATGAGAGCGCGTGTGTGTATAGGGTATATATGAGAGCGCGTGTGTGTATAGGGTAT
>JAOXYF010000028.1:8514959-8545975 GCA_028565775.1 Sternarchorhynchus goeldii
GGCGGTGCCAGAGGAGTGTACCGTCCTATCGTAACAGAGCTGGCCCGGTGGGGGCGGAGTGAGGGCTGTGGGTTATTAAACACCTTACAGAAACACCAGCGCTCTCTGTGAAACAAGAATTCTGGAGTTGTCGGTCGACAACTGACAAACCAAATGAGCTATGTGAATGGGAGAGAATGTTCTAGAAACTCGGCAACAGGCTTGTGTTTTGGTTAGTTGGTGTGGAGCTTTAAAAAGCCTTGTTCATTGTTAGAATTTGTCTTTTTTTTTTTTTTTGGTCAGATAGTGGTGATTCAGGTTGGCCAACACCGCCAATAAAACTATGCTAGAAATGGAATATAGAACATTCCTGCACTGCGATATTGCATTACCTTAGGAGTGCTGATGTGTTGTGTGCATGTGTGTGTATATGTGCATGCGATCGTATGTGTGCATTTTTTTCTCCTTCACCATGATATTGCTACTAAAAAAACTCCCAGCTCATCAGGAAAAAAGAAAGTAATAAGTTTGGCGTGCTGAAGTTTATGAGGTTTATCAGTCTTGTGTCAGTGAGGCAACACATCTCTGCACAAAGCCAATAGGAACGTGCGCACATGCACCACATGACCACTTTCTACCTATCAGCAGAGGCCTGGGTCCCGTTCTCCAAAGTATCTCGAACTGCTGCATCAGGCTCTGCGGGACCGCGTTGTTGGATGCCTAACAACAGGCAAGCACAAACCGTCCAAAATCCATGGCCAAATCAAATCATTTCATTCACTGCACTGGAAAGAGATCCCCATCCACGAGAGCTCGTTAGTGTGTCCTCGTTAGTGCACGATCGCTAGGGCATGTTGGTCTAAAGACTAGTTCTTTTGCCCCTGCATGTTTCTTGTTGGCTTTAGACTGTTAGTTTCTCACTCTCCTGGTTGTTGGGCTTCTTCTGATGCAGTTTACAGGCAGAGTGATGATTAGTCTGTGTGTACTCAGTTTATGTATGTATTGTATATATATGTGTGTGTGTGTGTGTGTGTGTGTGTGTGTGTGTGTATGTATATATATATTTATATATAAAATATTTATTTATTTATTTTTGTGTGTCTATATACATATAATTCATTCATTCATTCATTCATTCATTTTTTTTTTTTTTTAAGTATGAACTTAAGCTCATGAACCCCAAAGCCATTGGTCAAGAAAATGTGATGTCAGCGTATTATAGCATTATAACTCCCTAAAGTGTAGAGAGCTGTTCTGGAGCCAAATCACTGCGACAGGTTCTCATTAATATTTAAATGCCGTCATTACGAATACATTTACATGAGCCATTATTATGAACTGCTTGTAGCAGTGCTCCGCCTCCACTGTTGTGCTGTAGTAAAGCGTGCGGGTGTACGTTAGGTGTTTGTACCGTGGCTGTCGCTTACTGATCTGAGGCCAGTTTTGCATTTCATAGGTGTGGGAGCCGAGTTGGAAGTAGAAGCTGAACCTTGGAGCGTTTCTTTGGTTTGAAGTTGATCTTGGAACACTTATTTTCTTTGCACTTATGATCCGGCATAAGCTTTTAAGCGTGTTTATCGTTTTTAGCTCGGGAGTGTGATCAGTTGGCTCAGGTTTAGCTGTGGAAAAAGAAAGGAGAGAGAGACAGGTGTGTGTGTGTGTGTGGGGTTGAGGGCTTTTCCCCAGAGTTTAAGTTGAAGAAACTCCCTGGATTGCAGGGCAAGATGGTAGACACACTCCGAATCTCAATAACTGTGGAATCCTTCCATGCTCAAAGGCTTTCACAGACATGCACACAAACACACAAACACACACACTGTGCCCACTGAATACCACAGGGGTCAACAGACACAGACTCTAGACCAGCAAAACACTCACACAGAGATACAGCACAGTGAAGCAATAGCAACAATCGAGGAGCAGGGAGATCTGGGGACCTCACGTGTGGGTGTGTGGGTGTGGGTGTGGGTGTGTGGGTGTGTGTGTGGGTGTGTGTGTGGGTGTGTGGGTGTGTGTGTGGGTGGGTGGGGTTGACAGGCCCGGGCAATGACATTTGGCACAGAAATGACAAGAAACTGACGCACTTAACTAGAGCAAAGGTGACTGTCAGAAAACACACACCCAGCATATTAATGTCATCTCTGATTGGGAGAATTCCCAGGAGAGCCGGGGAAAACAAAAGCCCGTCACCCCCCCCCCTCCCTTTGATGATTTAAAGCCATTATATCACACTCAGTGATGAAACCTAAATATCACTGTCTGATCACTGATAAATTATATCTTGTCATGAGTGTCATGAAACTCCACACACCCTCTACCAAAGCAGCAAGGCGGTGATGTTTGAGAAATGTTTCAGCCTCCTCCTCCTCCAACCTGCAGAACATTCTCTCATCTTTCGCTGTGTCTTCTTTACTCCAGGCGTGTCCTTCAACAGCGTGTACACTCAGATATGGAGGGTCCTGTTGCACCTGGCTGCTGACCCCTTTCCCGAAGTGTCTGACCTGGCCATGAAGGTCCTGAACAGCATTGCATATAAGGTACAGCACGAGACACCATCTATTCATATCTGCTCCTATAAGGTACACTGTGGGATCCCCTCCCCTCTTATCCACTTTATAATGGTGCACCATAGGACCCCCTCCCCTCTTATCCACTTTATAATGGTGCACCGTAGGACCCCCTCCCTTCTTATCCACTTTATAATGGTGCGCCTTAGGACCCCCTCCCTTCTTATCCACTTTATAATGGTGCGCCGTAGGGAGAGAGAAAGTGAGGACAAAAAAATACACAGTCAAATCCAGTCTAAGGCAGGCAACAGTTCAGACACTTGTAACCAACTGAGCCCATCTGTTTGATGTGCATGTTTGCAACTGGGGAATTATTTAAGAGCTTTGGTCACCAACTCCAACCAAAACCAAGAGAATTAAACAATGCATCAACTTTCCTCAAACTCATATCAGGGTCATGACCTCAACCTGACAGAGCCACAGCTGTACAAACACCTCAGAGGGTGCACAGAGCGCAAAGCCCAGCTATAAGGTCTCGTCAGTCTTCAACACAATCATTCCTGAAATGAAGCAGACACACGGACAAATGCTCTTCTCTAGACACGTCTCCATTGATCATTCACATGGTCTTCAGGGTTTACATGAGCGCCATCCATCTTTTTCATGGACTGAGGAGAGAGACCAGCAAACTTTTGCCATTGTGAAAAAGTATGGGACTAGTCAGACACTGGTTTGGAGAAAGCTTAAGACCTACATCTCTGTTTTCCACCGATTTGAAATCAGTGACCATGGAGACGCAGACGGATTGGGGCTCAAGGGGAAAGAAAAGGCAGTAGCAAGCGGAATAACAGATCACGGAAAGTATTTGGGACCTCTGGTCCGGATCCCCACGAAACCCCAAACCTCTGGCTTAAGGAATCTCTGTTCCGCTTGTTCAGAGATGGGGGGAGCTTACACTAACGAGTGAAAAGTACAGTAAAGAGCTTCAGCAAAAGAACATTTTTATTAACTGAAGGGATTATTTTTTTTTTTTTTGCCTGTGGCAATTTAGTTTGGCGAGTGGAGACCCATGAGTCCGATTCTCACTAGTGTTCCAAATCTGCGGTTGTTATACCATAGGTGTAGGGCGCTGGGTAAGATGGCAGCTTCCCAGCCATCTGTTTAAAGAGTGCTTGAGTTGCTTTTCTCCAACTCACTGCTGAACCAATTCTACATTTAAAAAAATAAATAAATTACTGGCCTGATCATCACACCATCACTCAAGCAAAAATTGTTCTGCAGGTACATAAGCTGGGCTGCTTAGGGTCTACCTGAAGTGCTTAACTGGGGGCTTTGAAGAAACCAGCCTTGGACAGCTAGTACCAAACTAGGGCTAAACTATCAACAGATTTCATACTGAAATGTTGATTCAAAAGAAAGCATTTTTTTTTATTAAAAGAGACATCAAAAGTTTAAACTTTAGAAGTAGTTTATAATATTAATAAGCCTTAATGGCACTTTTCCAAAAACATACTGTTCTATGTCAATGTACAAAAAGACACTAGAAAATATGTACAAAAACAAACCAATATTTCTCATGTAGCTTGAAAGGGAAAGTGTACAATATTGGGCCTTTCACATTTTTGCATCGTATACATTTTTTCTCTTTGCACTAGTTAAATATTGGTGCTGTTTAAATATGAATATATGACCTGAATTTACAATTACATAGCACCTTTTCTCAGTACCCAGGGATACAGTCAACACACCACACAATGCTTTTACCTCCAGTCTACATACCAGTGAGAAGCAGCAGCCGAACACACATACACTCCGTCTGTAATTGTGACTAAACTGTGTGCATCATCTGTTATGTTCACGAATGTGAAGAAACCCATGTCAATACATAACGTGGTGCTTTTTAAGGTACGACTTAAAAGCTGCATTAAGTGTGGCTCTGACAGACATGGACGATGTTGTGACTAGAATGGCACCTCTCTATTTGGATCTGGTCTTGGTGATCTCACAACATGTATAGGCTTTAATGGTTTAATTACTATTATTACAGAATCCATTTTAATGGGTTGCTCCCGTAAGGAATGGCGTGGACATAACCGGGCACATTTCCTTTACTGACAACACTTCTGAATATTTTTTCATTGGCAACAAGTCCGACGACATCAGAGAATGAAGAAATCCAGGATCATGTCAAATCGCCCACAACCCAATCTAATTAATTTAGTAATAAAGTCCAAAGACCTATGCCATGGGTGTTTACTTCCAGAACAATCTAAATGTAAGTGGTAATTTCAATAGTAGCGCAAAGCAAGAAAAAAATCATCACATTTACATATTTTCCCCAAATATCTTGGCCCTAGTCCAGACTGTGTTTCAGTGCCCCAAGATGAGAGGCGGGAGGCTTTGTCAGTCATTAACATGCCAAAGCTCTGATTCTACCTCTTAAATCTGTCTGACACGTTCCATCCTTTGGTACATTGGCCGTCTGCTCCTTTAAGGTTCTGGCTGACTTCTCCTGGATTTTTCCGTGTTGCCAGAGGCCCGTTCATAGAAAAGTGAATAAATAACGAAAAAAGGACAAAGGCTGTGCAGATTTCAAAACGACACAGATGGAGACAACATGCCTGATGAATGCTTCATACTGCGAGACATTTCATCATCACAGAACTCCCCACAGTCTGTCAAAACAGTGATCTGAAAGATAACGCTGTCAGATAAACACGGTTTGGTTCAGAGACCAAAACACTCATGGCAGGAAGGCTTTCAGCAATGGGTGTTTAGTCTACACAGCTGTGTACCTGTGACTAAGAACCTAAAGCAAGTGCAAAGCTTGGCTGACACTTTATCCTATGTCTGAGTGTGCACGTTTGCTTTCGCAGTTACTACCTAATGATCATCGCCGCAATTACATTGGAAAATACCCAAGAAGCACTAAAACTTGTGTGTTTGTTTGTTTATGAGGGCGTGCAGCAGTGCTGGGGGTGCCATAAAACTATTTCCAGAACTGAAACATTACCACGTCACTTTTAATGAGTTTGCACTGTTTGTTTATTATGCTTCTCTCCAATTACATGTACACATTCATAAATTTCCTTACTACCAGTCTACCATGGATTAATAAGAAAGCTTTTTTTGATCTTGTAATTAAATGTGTGTGACACTTTATATGCCAGCCTTTTACCGTCACCGAATTCATTCTACCCCATATGTAGTCATTTTATAGTGCCTGCGACAGATTTTATTTGGCTTCAATTTACACATTTTCAAAAGGTTTTACTAACTAATTATTGTCTCGGGCCCGCCCCACATTTCGGATCAATCGGGTCTTTTAATTATCTCACTTAAATTGAGTCAGAAAACTCAACTGCCCGTGTTTACAGCTCGACTTCTCCCAATTTAAACCAGACCTAAAGACACAATGGTACCGTGTGACTTGTTGCGCCTCGTCTTCGTCACGTGCATCCAATTTATCCCGCCACTCGTTAACTCAATCGTTAACTCAGCAATCTCAGGCTACGTGAAGCCGGCCGCACCTTACAATACTTAAAGTTTCTGTAACCATTAAATCTAAGCAGATAACTGGGAACACTTGGAAAAATCCCTCACGTGTAATTCAGAAAAAAACTGTTTCATAAGATTCATAACCAAAAGAACAAGAAATAACAACTTGGTTTAAAATGGAAACAACAAACGACCACATAACCAACTAAAAAGGATGCAATACACTGATGCATGTTTGTCCATATGATTTAAAAGGAACTAACCTTTGAAACCGTCCCATTCAGAGAGTCCCGTAAACCTCTAGTTTTCTCCCCTACGTCCAATACTCGCATCCCGGTCTACGGCGTTATCAGGGGAAAGTGGTGTGAGCTGTCTTCGTTTTCTGTTGCGATACAATCCGTCTTTGTATCGGAGTTTATTAAAACGCAGTGTGTCAGCTACATTCAGCAAGTTAAACGCATCATTCCGTAAGCCAATCTCTGCAAAAGTTAGTAATCAAGCTTTGGTATAGTAAGAAAGGTCGCCTGCCAGGAGTTGAGAGGGAGTCCAGAGAAGCCAGACTTAATCTCCGCCCCTCACTTTTCTTCCTTCGTCTACCTCGCCTATTTAGGAAGATTTAGGAAGGTAAAATACCTGAGCAGTCAAGTTACTACACTGGGAGTAGTTTTACGAACAGGTGGTGAAAACCAACGAATACTGTTTTCAGAAGGGATTTTGAAAATTATACAAACGGAAAAGAACTTTGCTCCAGCAATCAGGTTTGCTTTAGCCCAGTGCAAGCAGCTGTTTCTCAATCTCGCTGTTTTTCGTGCATTCTGAGTGCCCTTTGTGCCACTGTGCGCTCTAACGCAAGTGTGGTTGAGAAACAAGAAGTTGTACTATGATTCTGTCTATAACCTGTTTACAGAACTGAGTTTTTCAGCTATTACCTCATCGTATGGATCATCTATATGACTGAAATCTGGTAGGGAAAGCTAAAGGGAAAAATCGTTAGAAATTCTGTATATGTTATTCTTGCATGAAAGCTGACTTGCACCTGTTAACGTGGTGAGAATGCTGTGTCCGTCAGGTCACCTGAAGACCGTAGGTTTTAGAGTGGAGATATATAAATAGACGAATAACAGGCTGTTGAGTTTTGAAAAAATTACTTGCAGGTGATTGGTTTGAGAATGATACTTTTAATACTTGAATGTAAGACTGTTTTAGGTGATTGAGAACTCCAGGGTAGCAGATATTAAACAAGAGACATTGGACTATGAGTGGATTATTAAGTTTTAATGGGCAAAGATAATACACGAACAGCTGGAAGGCAGGAGCCTGGCACTTGATAAATTCCTTCTCTCTCAATTTTACCCATATTCTTGAACAAGAGAAGTGGTACTAAAGAAGGTTTATTATATGGTATATAATAGCGCAAAAGTACTGTAAATAAGATATCACTGTAAACTGATCTGTAGTACAACAGTACCTCTGCACCAGGTTTAAACCATAATTCACCAGCATTGTGTAGATCTGTGTGTGTGTGTGTGTGTGTGCGCGCATTAGTGTGGGGTGGGGGTCATAGCCCGAAGGCTGTTTCCATTTCATGCTCCCTTTTTGAATCCTATTTTGTGTGTGTGGTGCTTCACCGCTCTGCAGATGGTTGATGTGGTTGTGAGGTTAACCCCTCCAGTTTCGTTCTCTTGCCATCTCTCCCAGTCTCCCAGCCTCTGCATCACACTCTCTCTATGAACTGCTCCCAGCAGCCTTGTGAAAATGTGACTCCCTGCTCTCTCTGTAGCCTCTGTGTGTTCTACACTGCTTGCTCCTAATCTAAGACCCAAGGAGAAAAAATAGTTTCTCTAGTGTTTCAGCACCACTGGCTCTGCCCATTCCCACCCCTACAGAGACAAACACAAAGATTTAAGACCCAGCGCAGTCAGCATCTGCAGAGAGTGTAAAACCAAACAATGCAGGCAAATATTTGCGAGAAGCACTAAGTCACTCCACAGCAAGAGAGACAACACTGAAGAACAAGCGATGGGAAGAGTGAACAGAGGAAAAGCAGTGAGAAAAATGAAATGGTTCAGGCAATAAAGCAAAGCCATCAGTTCTGCTATGGAGCCTGTGGAAGCTATGAGTCACAGTGTTACAGACAGACAACAGGGCTAGCTGCTTCCAAAACCACTCCAATTAAGCACCCTGTGACGTTCAAATCTTACCACTGGAAAAAGACACACAAGTCACTTTTCCAACAAACAACAAGCCTCAATGCAAGGCCATAAACTCTCCCCCGTTTCACACACGTTTCTGAAAAGCCGGATGTCATTAACTGTAATATAGACCAAACTCCGTTATTTTCAAGCATGCCAAAAAAAGAAGGTTATGTGATAGGGTTGCCTGATCCGTGGTGAAGAACAACTGTAATGTACATTTTAGCCACTAGGGGGTAACAGCAACTTTTAAATGTAGCTTCACATCAAGCTGTAGTTTAATTGTTTCAAAACAACGTTACTTAAAAATGACCTTAACAAGATTTTTCAGGGCAGTTTATAAAGAATACCAATAGTAATAAACAATGGATCAGATGTTAACAGCCAGGCTACCTTGTGTCAGCTGGGTTGGTTTGGTGACAGAGACTCCATCAAGTGAACAGAGGTGCCCACATGGGTTGAGGGTGATGACTCCCCCTCGGTTCTCGATAAGACAGTGCTCAGCCTCAATGCCTGGACCTTCGATCGTGATATCCTGTGGTACTGGAGCGTCATCACGGCCAATGCGTGTAATTCCTACAACACGAGAAAAAAATTCATGAAACTTTATTACCTGGGTGTGGAACTGAGCCGTGAATTTTGCTGGATTGTGCACCAAAACTCCCTTTGTGACAAAGTTAAGTGATGAATAATTTTCCTTCAAATAACCTCGTCTATATGATCTGAAGAAGCTGTGCCTGCTATGATAAAAATGAATGTAAAAGCATGACTATCAGCTGCCCTCTACACTGTACGAACTGATACAGGGTTTTAATTTCATTTGACTTTACATGGAATTTCCCACCAGCTGAAACACTGCAGTTTTCCGCAGTTTAATATCAGGCCAGAAAGTTGCTTGTCTTTAGACTAAAGCTGTCGGTGAAACAGGTAGCCGCGTGTGAAGGAAACGTGGTAACGGTGCTCTACTCTGCTACCCAGTTTTTCCACTCTGGTCTGACTATTACTGTTTCACCCACACAAATGCTTCAAACTCCCTCCAGCACACCTCACACAGATCCCAGGTCAGATGTTACAGTGACTATCAGACGTCTCTGTTCTGTCGATATGGACTGCGATCAGCAGTGTAATACTCTTCCAGTAAGCTCCAGGTTAAAGCATGACACATTAGTTCTACTTTAACTGGCCCCCACAGGGAGGAAACAAGGTCACCTCCTTGTCCTTTCTCTCTTCTGATAGGCTGCATACTTCATTTCCTCTCTCCGTGTCCGTCTGCATTCCTGTGTGTCCCTTGACTATGGTGATAACATAGGTGGGCAGTGTGAAAACGTGTGTGCCTGGCATGTGAAAGGACCGTATCTGGGAAACCATGTGAAACTCAATCGAGGTGAACCGTCTTTAAGACATAGGGAAATGCGTTCCGCCCTTTTTGTGCTGTGGGAAAATAGGCCCCCCCGCTTCCTCTTTGATAACCTTTTAGCACTGCGTTCATCCTCAGTGGCCCTCAGACCCTCAGTCTGCACTAACAATGGCAGTCACATGCATCCCTGGCCCCGCCACGCCTTGCAGGCGGAGCTGCACAGACAGACGGCCTCATTTGTACACCTGCAGCTGACAGATGCCCTTAAAGTGAACTGTAATTGTGCGACCCTGGGCAAATGTTGAGTGTGTGAGAGAGACTTACCCTCCTTCAGAGGTAGTACAGTGATAGCCACGCTGAGTCTACCGCTCCCAAGGCTGACCAGGTGAGGAGTGGAGGTCTGTACCTTCAGGCCTTTCCCCGTGTCGATCAGATCCAAGGGAGAGCTCTGCGCACAACATCTAAGCGTGAGCTTCTCAGCACCGCAGTCGTACGCTCTGAACAGTACCAGCGGCTGCGTGACCAGCTGCACTGTAGTCAGAGAGGAAGAACCGAGGGACCGTCACTCACCTTGGAAACCTCGTGGTTCTGGTCCGACTCTGGCTGCAGGATGTTGTCCATACCATCTGTCTTCGTGTTCTGCAGAGCAAAAGGGGCGAGTAGAGTACAAAGCTTAAGATGGACGGGCAGAACATCACATGCTCGTGTCGTACAACCAGCCCGCCGCCCAGATGCACACCAGCCCTGGAAGGGCCTGCTGCCAGCAGATGGCGGGAAGATTGGAGGCTGGAGCTGTAGATCATCTCGCTGACATCACAGAGCTGTGCAGTGTGAAACTGGATAAGGGGTTGGTGATTATGTTTAAAGACTTTAAGTTGACCAGCATAGTTCAGCTCTGAGGCTCTCAAAAGTCCACACCAAAACAGTCACTTTCAAACTGGCCACAATATACTGTATGGCAGAATGCGTGAGTGAAAAAAAACATTCTAAAAGGATGGGTGGAGGTGGGGAGGGGTAGGGGGTATATGGCAGCAAAGCAGAGGGTGGGAGGAACCGGCAGGAATGTTCCGGGCCTGCAATTTCCCACGAGTCACTGGGAGTGTTTGGCAGCGGTGGCAACAGAGGATTGGTGAGAATGGACAGCCCACTGCTTCGATCCAATAGCCCTTGAACTGACAGTTACTATGGCGATGGAGCTACATACAGATCAGTCTTGCCTACACATGCCCCCTCACTTCCATAGCTGGGGTAGGGGCAGTGGGGATGCAGTTAGAACTTGTAAGGGCAGTGGAGGTTGGCTTGGGCACAGCTGGGTTTAGGGGTCTAAACCTAAAGGGTTTTTACATAAACATACAGTAAATTATATACATCCATAAATGCACAGTGGTGGAAGACTATAATGAAGTGGTTTAAATGGCTAAGTGGTATACAGGGTATATAACTAAATAAATAACTTTTCTAGCTTGTGAGCCGATGTGGTGGCATGAAATAGGTGAAGACGGGGGAATAGGCAGTGCAGCTGGAACAGGGTAGCGAGAGCCATCAACAAACAAACCCCACTCTGCAAGAAGCCAATTCAGCGCATGTGTGTTTGTGTGAAAGCTGGGCTGCAAGACTCTTGCACTCCTTAGATCACTTGCCAAAAAGCAGCCGTCCAGAGGCTGGTGCCAATCCGGCGTCGACCCCAGATGGAGCACACTACAAGGCCCTGTGTGGAGCTGACAAGACCTAACAGGGGCACGTTCTCCTGCTCTTCCTCCTCCTCCTCCTCCTCCTCCTCCTCCCTGCACACCACTCAAAGACGGCGCTCCACCTTTCCCTAAAACTGAGGAGGAAGGCTATCTCACACCCGGCTCGCAACACCCCCGTTTCCTCAGATTGAGCGCCCACTTCCTGTATGAGGTCAGTGCTGTTCAAACACTCTAGTCTCTGCTTGCATGCTGGACTTCGGGTGGCTCAGCCTGTGTTGCTTATTGCACTAACCTACTTCCCTCTATCACACAAAACACAATAGACATATTATATTTCACCTCTTAAAGCTGTACATCAATAAACAAGAAAATGACCAGAGAAGACATACAGGTCTAGTTTGCCACTGACTCAGCATCTCACATTTTTTTGATGCTAGTAACTAGTTTCAAAGGAAGGCCACTGGCTCCAGAAGTTCATGTTTGTGGCCCTCTCATGAGGGCGCTCAACAATAACATGACCTACTTCTATCTAAAGGCCCTCTTCAGCTCACCCACCTAGCGGCAGTGCCCTCCCCCATAGCAGACAGGCTTGTTCCTACATGTCTGAGCCAGCGTTATGCATCTGAGAGTCACTCAGGTATGTCACCCTAGGATGTGCACACTGCCTCTAGACATTCCTCAACACCACGGCTTGATCCTATCGACCCCCTGAGGGGGTCGGAGCTACATGACCAAGCTTGGAGTCTAAACGCTGATATGTGTCTTCTTCATGGTGACACTGCCAGGGACTTTCTCCATTAAGAGCTTCTGCAGGTGAAAACCTAAAGGGAGAAGGCATTTGCAAGCCACACCACTGAAGGAAAACAGCCTCTGATGACTCCATTACACAGAAAATGGGGCGTTGATAGCAGGGATAGAAAATGAAGAAGGATCCCTTTAATCAAAAACATTCATTTATTGATGACGAGACTGGCGAGAGGAACGGAAGGAAAAGAGATAAACAGTCACAGAAACACTTTAAGACATGAGATACTGGACAGAGAGGCAGAAGAGGAAGCATGACTGGGTCTGTGTTTTGTTTTCACCAGGGATGGAACGTTGGAGGAAGTTTTCAGTTCGGCAGGACAGCAAATGAAGTGATCAAAGGATATATGTGAAAAGTGTGTGTTCTTGATTAGAAAGTGTAAATATTCAGAAAGAGTTGTGGGTGGGGTGTTAGGAGCCCCCCACAGGGTTCCAAGGCCAGTGGGCTGAATGGGTGGGGCATTCAAGGGAAACTATCTGTCAACTTGCCTGTGTTTTTTTATTCCTCCCCCTCATGCAATCTAACACAAACACAGGAGTGAAACATGACCTCTGTCTAGGTCATTTCAAATGCATTCAGCATACACCAGTCTTAGTCATGGCTTTCTTTGTAAACTATAAATTCAAGATGAAGGAAATGAATATATTTGTTCTGGTGGTCGACATCGAAGCAGATGTTTGCGATGCTGTTCTGATGATCACCTCATTCACTGTCAAATGGCAGCTTCCCTGCAGAAACATCACGCTGTGCCCCAAACTCAAACAACCCATCAGGTGTCACAGTGTTTCCATTGTGCCAGACCCACAACTCGTTACGGGCTTCCCTTGAGCATGGCCCACATGCCCTCAGCTTCCCATAGACACTCTCTCTCCCCCTCTGTGATCCAAGGACCTTTAGACAGACAGACCTCCTTCTGTTCTGGGCCCCGACTCCTGCAAAGCTACTCTCACTAACGGGCTTACACAGAAAAGAATTATGAGGCATTAGAACAGAGACCAACACAATGCTGTTTGTACTGAACTAGTGGAGATTTTACGAAGCAGTGGAAATAAGGATTATGCACTGAAAATAGCAACTCAAAGCTAATAAGATAGAATGCTGTGAGACCTCAATTTGATGCTTTAAGACTTTTTTAAGCCTTTAACATGAAATGTTTTGAATACCAAAACTGTCTCTTGAAATCGAACTACGTCATTTAAACTGTTAAACCCTAATTCCAATGTAAACAAATGAAATGGACAGAGATTGTTGTTACAGCTGTGTGTGGTTCAAATAATAACAGCCCAATCATTTAAGATCCATTAGGAAATCTAAAATACTCCCAAAAGCCTACATAATGCCGTGGTTATGACTTCATATACATATGCATATCACATTGCTCTCATATTTGAAAGATTTCAAGAGCAGAATCACTTTAGGATGTTATTGTAACTGCATACTGTTCTCAAGACTCACTGTACTAAGAAAGGGGTCTCTCTCTTTCGCACTAAGCCAGGGGTCTCTCTCTTTCGCACATGTTCAGCACATGTACTGTAGGGATAGCATTTAAAGCCCTCTTGACAGAAAAGGAAAAGTTCCATCTTTGGTGCTAGACGTAGTTTAACTCACAGTTGGTCTTACACCCAGTGATATTTTTGCATTTGCCTTTGTTCTACTGTTTTATTCTGTTGAGACAATGGCATGACATAGGTATATCTGCAGTATGGTCTCGTGTGATCATTTTGATCAGTGCTTTCATAGTGTTTTTGTCTTATAACATAGGTGTCGGATTGCACACAAAGAATACTTCCAATATGCCACCATAATTTCTCTTCGGGCAATGCCACAATAATTTCTCTTGGGATTTGGAAAGATATGCAGTGCTAAGTATTTAAGAGATGAAACGGGACGAAGAGGTCATTATCTCTTAATAAACCGTTATAAGATACTGTTTACATCACAGCGGATGGGCGTCCAAAATTAAACCATCTGAACGACAAAATGTAGTTTTATATGTGCACCATATATCTCCTGTGGCTAACCTCTATAGTAGGTGTTTTAAAAACAGTTGATAAGCTATCTGATCATCTGGGCTGTACAGCATAATGGAGCGCACGTGACGAATTCAACAGGCGCAATCTCAGATCGTGCCAAGGCTTGCGCCAAGAACCTGACCAAACATCTATTGGTATGCAGCACGACTGAGCATACAGAAAATAGTATAGCCATCATTTCTCCTATGTAATGAAAAAGAAACCCCACCAAATGAGATCAAATGTAGCCTTTAAATAGTTAACAGCCATCAGAAAATGCGATGTGCCCTTGAATACCAGCTGTATCTGTAAGCAATTTTCTTTACAGTGCTTTGCAGTAAATAGTCATTTACGCCATTCTAAACCGATTTCATTTTACTTTGAATAGAAGAAAAGTCTCACCACGAGCGAACCGACGCCTGTCATTGTGGACGATACTGCCAAAACAGTTATTCTACTCAGGTGTGCAACGATCCCGTTTCCAGAAAAAAAAATCCAAGAGGTACTATCGCAATGCAGGAATTCAGTATCTATTGGATACGTTTAGCAGGATAAGCTACGTTTCAAACAATAAAGAGAAAAGAAACATAAATTAACTAGCGCTTGTGGCTTTTCCGAGACCAAAAGCGCTTTCTTGTACCACTCCGCCAGCGGCGACTTAGAGCTTTGGAATGCGCAACAGCTGGAAAGGGACCCTGGACATAGTTTCCGCCTGCGCAGTTAAGGGTGGTGGGGCAGACTAAGTTCGGCCAGTGTTGACTGATAATAAGGATAATAAGCAGGTGTTAACAAGACATGGTGTTTTAAGTGGACTGAAATAAGCTCTCCAGGAATTGTTTCATGACTGTACGCCTCTGGTAATGGCGAGTCGGCCCATATTTAAACTTAGGTTATTTGAGGCGTACTAAAAAATATGGACAAGATCACATGTAGCCTGTATTAAGGTTTCAGTCTTTCTGCAAAGCATCTCCAAAATGTTAAGGTCCTTTGACTGCCATGCTGCTTGACCTCAGATCGGTTCTGGATTTTATTTATTTATTATTTAGTACAGACAAAACATTCTTTGCTGAGGTCAGAACAATTTCGTCAATTTCGACTTTTACTCCGGTTGTGCGCAACTAGCAGAATGAGGTGGTTGATGGCTCTGACTTAACAGTAGCGAGAAGTTTCCTAGTAAACAGGATGCACCAGAGCTTGACCGTTTTCTTGTGATCCTCGTGCGATCACTCGAATATCCGAATCCACCAAACCTGCACCCTAACAATGCTGTATGTTTACGTAAGCCTGCTAAAATAGTGTAAAGCTAATCTCATTTTAAAATAGTAGGTTATGCTAAATCAGGAGATATGCATAGGGAGGACATAACACCTACAAGGAGGTTTTAAAAGGAGCATATAACACCTCCAAAAGGAGGACATGGGGGATTTGGATATAACACTACAACACACAAAATTAAAACCATAACCTCTCTACCTAACTGATAGATTTGATGTAGAAATCTGACAATAAAAACTTGGCACCTACATTAAATATTTAAGTCAGGCATAGTGTACAGAGAGAATTTATTCACCTCTCCTAATCTTCTAAAGGAAAGGGTGTGCTGACCAGTAACAACTGAAGTCGTTATTTTTGGTATTTTACACCATCGCAAACATTCTGACTGATTAGCATTGAGAAGGTACAAGGCGATCTGTTAAACAAATGAAATACAAGGTGTTTGCTTTGGCATATGACCAGTGACTTGCTAAAACAATACTGACCAACGGAAAATTACTGATCAGCGGAGCAGTACTGATCAACGGTACGTAACTACCGGCTCACTCCAGAAAGATGACACATTGGTGTCCATTCAGGTATTCTGCGGAGCCGAGACCAGGGAGCTGAATAAGTGGACTGTCCGACTTGAAAGTGGACGTTTGGCCACCCTATATATGCTGACAAAAAAAACAAGATTCTTGCTTAAATTCAAACGAGTGACAATTCATTTGCACCATACACTCTACATATGATGGTCAAGAAAACATTAAAAACAACGTTCTGACTGCCATAAACGTATTCCACGTTTATTTGGTTTAGGATGAGAAGTTTGGGGGGAGGCTTGTGGTCAACTACCTGGAAATGTGAACATTAATATGGTCCAAAATATTAGTTAAAAGGACAATTATCACGGCTTCACGTCTCAAGCTAACTACATTTCCCAGAATCCGCCGGCTCACGTTCAACCCCCTGAAGATTAGTACCACCTGCTTCTTATTGAGTCGTGATTTGTAACGTTGTATACGCTTCTGTTTCAGTTAGTATTTGCCAAGTGTCGTTCTGGTATTTACATAGTTTCTGAGCCTGCTTGAATGCTTACACATTTTGTGGTTTTTCTGAATGTTACCTTTTTTTCTATCGGTTTATGCTCTTTTCCCTGCACCGTTGGACTGGTATACTTGATCGTTTTTTGCCTTTACTGTTACCAACTGTGGCTTCTCTTACGGGGACTGTGATTTCTGGAATTCCCTTTGGTTTGTTGTTTAGTAAACCTCTTATACCTACTTGCTAGCGACCTAAGCTGTATTTGTCTTGCTGTGCAGTGAGCTCATTCATGCAAGAGAAAAACTTTGGGATTGTAAAGAGTCTAAAAAAATATATGCCTTTGCATTGATGAGCAAACAACTCCAAAGAAATTGAAAGTTAATTTTGTTCCAAACATTTTACACAAAATAATTAAATTCTCTACATATAATTCAACAAATATTAAGCATCATAAACAGAAAAATATATGTTGCGAATGAAAATAATTAAATAAATTATATCTTTATAACGATATAGAAATATAGTTTATAGTCTATTAAAACACGGGAATGTCTCAAAAACATTACTGAAAAACATATTACTGAGTAATATTACATATTACTCATATGTTGTTGCCAAGTCGATAGTGTCAGTGTCACATATGTTAAGGACAACCAACGCTGGAAAAAGCTGCTATTTACTCACAATTCTATGTATTTGTTGATTTAATCGGACCTGTCATCGCTAGTGATGGGAAATCCGATTCAATTTACCCAACTGTTTCTTTTGTGCTGTCCATTGCAAAGAATCGATCATCAGAATCGAGTTTTATGTGCTGTAGTATGTTTAGGGACGTAATGGATTCAGAATTTGAACTGTTTAATAATGTTTCAAACCGGTCAAAAGTAAGCAACGATTGATAGCCTAGCCTACTAAAAGAAGCTACATAACATTTTCACTGTCTTGCCTTTAACAGTGCTGTGAGCTCTCCTGCTGCGGACTGGTTTATGAATTTAGGCCCCTCCAGCTCTCATAAAAAACAAGTTCTGGAAATATGTTTGCATACGTTTATGTCTGTCTTAAATTACTGCCTCGCACAACAAACTCGCCTGGCTTGGCAGTGTTTTGGGATCGACTGTTAGTTCGAGTCGAGACTGACAGAAACCGGTTTGGCCGAACCGGTCGGACTCGGTGAGTTCGGTGATTAGTCTACATTTAACTCGAGGGTGAGTCGGTTGTCGGTTACTGGTCCAACCTGTGTACATTGGCTCTACAGTGTCCTAATCATAGCTCAACGCACAGCTGAACTGCGGGCTACGAACGTAAAACAGCAAACGTAAAGCGAATTTGAAATAGACGTTGGTGACATGTTAATGTTTGTCTGACAATTTTAATTGTTACATTGATATGAAAAAGTATAACTCTTAAATAAAAGCTAAATGCAAAAAGTTCGATTGGGGCAGGAAGAAGTGGATAGATCTGTTCATTAAAAAGAAATGGTTCAAACGAACAATTCGCTCACGAGTCGGACATCACTAATCATCACACACCATTAGCCTGAAGTGGGCTCAAACAAAGGCGGTAAGAGCGATACGCAGAGATGGGCCGCGCTCACTGGAGCGGGCACGGGCAGCCCATTAAGCCTTGCATCTCCCTGGAGACCGGGAGAGCCAAGCGGTATCCTCAAGTAAAGAGCGAGGGCAATAGTCTGCAGGATTATAAGAGAGCGCGCGCGAGAGCGCTCCGAAAACAAACAAAAGGAAAAGTTCTCATCTGGCTGCATCTGCCGCACCAGTTCAAAACCCACAGGCCTGGAGTCGTATGTGTGTAATTACAGTGTAATTAGTGTCCCTTTATATAAGTTATTGCCTCGCCGACTGCAAGAAACAACATCAACATCACTTAAAATTCTTTTACAATCTGGGTCCTGCTAGTTGCACGCAAAAACACAAAAGGAGAGAGACAACAGGGGTGGCAGGGAGCAAGAATGAGTGGGAGTGACAAAGGAAACAGCACAAGAAGGGAGAGGCTGAAATGGAATCAACTTTCCCACTGTGTCACCCAAGAGGACTTTTTAAAGCTGGGGTTGCTGATTTTAGAACTGCAGAGTGGAGGTCACAGAGCTGAAGTGGCATGTTTACCTCTCAACTACTTACAAGTGGTCTGTCTATAGTAAAGCCAATAATAGTGCTAATAGATCAGCGTCACTACTAGGAATCAGGTTCAAAGCCGCATCATACCGTACACTCTACATATGATGGTCAAGAACACAATAAAAACAACGTTCTGACTGCCATCAAATGACAGGGCTTCTGTCCCTGAGTCATGAAGCCCTGCTCGGTTATGCAGATTCTAAAGTGCTGCATTTTTAAATGGGAATTCCATGTCATTATTAAGGGTGAAAATAAAAAGCAGAAATTGAGGCATAAGACCGGTGCCAGTGACCGATGCAAGTCTTGATCTTACAGCCTGAGTAAGAGAAGGCAGCTGTGCTGATTAAATCTCCTTCCTCTTTCCTGTATGTCCGTACCTCTTTGTCCCAAGACTCACTACATTTATTCATCCTGTTTCTTTCTATGGGCTTCTACAGGCCAGCTGATTTTCCTTTCATCATGCTTCTGATGTGGGCGGCACTGAAGAACTGCACATCCATCAGATGTGAAAGAGAACAGAGAGAGAGAGGAACGTCACAAAGAGGGTTAGGCAGAGGCAGACAGTAACACAATGCATCACTTGTTTATTGCTATAGCAGGAATTGTTCTTTGCAATACTGATGTGGTAGAAGACAGCAGTGTACAAATCAGCTCTGGTAAACTGCAACACGAGTTATATTGTTGCTTGTGCATGCTGAGTCTAAAACACAGTTCTAGACTGTGTTTCTGTCTGTGTTTTACGGAAACAATTATTTTGGCCAAAATAATCGTTAATCCTTATCCTTGTTGAGTTATGAGTCTTTCACTGCAAAGGATATTGCAATTACAATGTCTAGCTAGAAAACAGAATTCCAGTATAGGACTTTTTGCCTGGTCCTTCCATCAGAAAGAAATTATTGTGGTTTGCATCAACTACTAAAACCCCCAGAAGACATACATCAAACATTCCAAAACAACATAGTTCACATGAAGCAGACCAATGTATCTGACAATGTCTTTTGCAGCTCCAAACTCAGTCAAAACAAGAGCAGCCTGTGTAAAAGGACCACTGCAGAATGACTCTGCTTTCTGCTTGTGTTTGTTCCAGGCCTGGGCCAAAAGCACATACCTTTCCCAGCATAGCATTTACCTCCACCCTGCCAGAGAGGGAAAAAGAGGGAGAGAGAGACAGGAAGGGAAAGAGAGAAAGAGAGAGAGATGGAGTGAGAGAGAAAGAGAGACTGGATGTTTAACCCAGAATTATGGCAGAAAGACGAAGCACCCTCCAAACTCCACACACTGGTCTTATGCTTCGCCCTCATCTCAGATTACTGCCATAAAAGCGGCAGTAGATTTTTTTAAAAAGAGTAAATAGTCCTAAATATTTCCAAATAGTACAATCATTGTGAGTGTGGTGAATGTTTAAATGTGTGTGAATTACAGCATGTAAGAACATGCTCCCCTGTGGCTCACATGTGAAGAGGTTCAACCTGACCGGTCTGAGTTGGCGTGCACAAACATTCATGTGTGCTGATTCTATTTCAGACGGGAACTAAACGCCCCCTGAACATAGAGCCTTTCCTCTGGCACGCGCCAGCAACCGCAACAAAACCAGGAAATGGGAAGTCTGACTGGAGTTTGTCCTGGAATAATAAATAATTCCACTTCCACAGACAGGCAAAAATTATGGCTCTTCCTGCTAGATGGCTGACTGGCGAGGGGCAGTCAGCATGCCGGTCAGACCCTCTCCCGTTCCCGCACACTAACTGTGAGGACGACAGCTAAGAGGTTCTTGGATTCTGCAGGTTCAAGTCTAACCTACTCCACAAGACAGTGAGCCAGGCTTGAATATTCAGAATATGTTATACCATACAATGGAGATCGAGCTGCTTTTGTCCACTCGGACCCTCCTCTTCGGGTCTTCCTGTGTTGGTTTTGTATGGCAAAGGTTTTTCTAAGAAACCTAATGCAAAGCTACACTGCCCTCTACTGGTTACTTGGAAAAACAGTTAAAAACATATCTGCAAAGCATATCACAAAGCACTCAGTCCCTTTTTAGGTAATGAGCTGTTGACTGTAATGTAGCTGCATGTAATTTTACTATTTGATGAGTTGCCAGATTGCACTAAAATAAGTAATCTTTTTCTTTTGGATTGCTTCATTTCTGCTCTACTCCACTGAAGGAATATACAGATTTAGATTTTCAATTTTATTTCTATTTTACGACAGGAAGCTATAGCATTTGTATAGCATTTGATAATGTTCTCCAGCCTTGTGCAACAAATGGCAATATTGCCTCAAAACAGTATAAAAACACTAAAGAGACACAAAAGGTTCTCTCTATCATCATAATCTTATCATCATAAGTCTCTATTATCATAAGTCTTAATATAAAGATTTAGATGCTCGTCTTTTTTATTAATTGAAGAATACTTGAATTTGATGATATTCACATTATCATCTTGTATCACTTCCTCAGAAAGCCATGATTTTTATCCTCAAACCCTCAGACTGAGCACTAGTGAGCACTTTTGATTCAGTTAATCTTCTGTGTAACTCTGCAGTTCTCTTGTGTAACTCTGCAGTTCTCCTCTGTGTGTTTCTGTAGTTCTCTTCTGTGTAACTCTGTAGTTCTCCTCTGTGTAACTCTGTATGAAGTAGTACTTAGACTCTCCTCCTTCAACCCTAACAGCTCTTTTCTCCTCAGGCACTAGGATGGCCCAGGTTGTGCAGGAGCTACCATACTTTGGCCTCTTGTCCTGTGTGGTGTCCAGGAACTGAATAACCTTGGTTGTGTCCATGGTGATGGCCCATGGAGAGCCCTCAACAGGTATGAGATGTGTCACCAATTTCTCCTCTCACCAGAGGTGTTCATCGCCCAAATACTAATACCAGCTCATTTTGTAATTACAGACACCTGTCACCCATTCAGTTCCCTTTTTAAACCCTCAGCTCACCCCTTCTTGTTGTGAACTATTGCCACTACTAGGTACTTCTGCGCAACAAGCCTTCTTTCCTGTATTCTGCCTGTATGTTTTTAGATTTTTAGCGGCCTAGCCTTAATAGAGGCCTAGACTCTATTAAATTCTTCTGCTCATGGATCCATCTTTTGAGTCCTCTTTGTCACAAGATGATAGAACATCAGGACCTAAGAGACAGAGCCAGGGAAACATTCCTTATAACTGAATGACAACGTTTTGATTGATCTTTTTGTCTTCTATTTTGGAGCCTACAAAACAAGGAGTAACCTATTTCTATTTAACTCTCCCTCTTATATCTATCTAGTTCTAAAACAATTATAAGTTCCTTTTGCTTTAATACTATAAATATAATCAGGATTAGAATATAATTATAAACTTTGTTTGTTACTGTTAGTTGATGTGGTTTCATTGCAATGAGTGAATATCTCCTTGATTAAATTTTTCATACAATGTATCTAATATGTTTAGAAATTTACCAAAATATGTACAACTCAGTGATGTAATACAAAATTCTGGGGCCCTACCACAAGAGGCAAAAGCCCTTTTTGAAATGATTTATTTAATTATTTTCAATCCTCTCTTGGAGCCCCCTACCCTTGGTTCAAGGCCTCCTTTTATCATTAATAAAATCCTGTTTAGTTATATAAGATGGAAGTGTTGCATCTTTAATAATCTCTCTAATAATCTCTTACTACTATGAAAAAAAGGTTCATTAATATTCTTTAGAGATAAACTTCCAATATAGACTTTATTATAACAACTATCCCATTTCTACCATCATACAATAATGTACTAAAAGTGACAGGGAAATAGACAAACTGATTACATTGTTCAGTAACAGATATTAACCAATAATCCAATCTTGACATGAGAAGTTTAGTAGAACTTGTATTTTTGTGAAGCCTATCAAATTATTGTGGACCATGCTAAAGTCGAAATACTAAAATGTGTAGGAAGCCTTGTCTTAATTTATTGTAAAACAGTGTACATGCTATTGTTGAGACTATTCTAGCCATAAATGTTGCTCAGATGTATCGCGTGGTGATAATGAGGAGGACGCAAGTGTTGAGATGAGCGAGATTTATTTAGGGCAAATACAAGATCGTGGTTAGGTTGACAGTCCAGAGTAATCAGAAAAGCCAGCCAGGGAAACATAACCAACACAGAGACTAGACATGATAACAGTAATAACACGAAGAAAAACCGAGACTGAAACTTAGAACGACAGGCAAGCTAAACAGCATTAAACACTCCAACATACCAAGCAACCAAACTCTACACAAAACCACAATGATCCGTAACGAGAACTGAAATCGACGAAGACTTTATATCACATGCAATCAACAGACAAGGAGGAACAGGTGATCAAGGACTGAGAAAACCCAAACACGGACAGGACAGGAACTGAAACAGGGTAGCTAGGGAAACAGCAACGCTAGGGGAGGGGCGATCGTGGCGCCAGAACAATGCTTCTGTCCATTTCAATAACCCAAAAAATTACTCAGTGACCTTGTCAATCAATTAATCAATATTTTTTTCTAAAACAAATAAATAAATACATTTAATTTAATTTATATTTCTAAAGCACATTTTAAAACAACAGCAGTTGATCAAAGTGCTGTACATTCAAAATTTGTTACAGTCATGCACAGGGAAATAAGACATAAAATCAACTATCAGCAAAGAACAAATACCAAAATTAAAAGAAAGTGGCACTGTAATACAAAATGGAAATAAAAGCCAAGCGATAAAAAGAGTCTTAAATCAAAACCTTAAAAATAATATAATATTTCGACCAGTATAACATGTAAGGGCAGCTTATTCCAGAGCTTGGGAACTACTACTGCAAAAACTTCAGTCTTGCCTTAGGGAAGAAATACAAGAGACCTGAAAGGAACATAAGCAGTTAGAAAGATCAGACCATTCAGGAATTTATACACAAATAATAAAACTTTACATTTAATTCTAAAATTCACAGAAAGCCAGTGAAGGAAGGCCAGTATGGGGGAGATATGTTCAAGCTTGCGGGCTCTTGTCAGGAAATGAGCTGCAGCATTCTGGACCAGCTGTTGGCGCATGAGGGAAGCTTGACCAATCCTGATATAGAGTGCATTACAATAATCAAGTCGGGATGTAATAAAAACATGTATGACCATCTCAAAATTGTTAAAAGATAAAAGAACTTAACCTTAGATAACAGACTCAAATGAAAAAAAGTCTGGTTTGATCACAGAATTTCTGTTTGTCCAGTTTAAAATCATTATTCATTATCAACCCCATATTTTTTTTACTGTAAGCCTTACAAAAGCTTCCAATGAACAAATATCTGTCTATGGGACATCACAAGTACTCCTGGGTTAAGTATAAGAATTTCTGTTTTATTTTCATTCAGATTTAAAAAGTTTAAGAAGAGATACAGTCTCACCAAGGCTAACAGAAAACGTCAGTCAAATAAGATCTTAACCACTGCAGTGCAATACCTCTGATGCTCCAAACGAGAGATAAGACTGCGATGGTCAACTGTATCAAAAATAAATAAATAGTTATTGAAGATTAGAATTAAAAAGTAAACACTTATAATTCGACACACATCATCATGTAACATATGCTAATTAGATTTAAATAACGTTCTGTGATCTGTGTGTTGAAGCCTGGAAGTTCTCTGGAATTTCGCAAAAAAGTGTGTATTATCCCTGGCCTAGATAAACAACATCATTAGACATCAATTCAGAACGCGAAGACTAATTTTCATTGTTTATTAGTAGATGTCCTAATATAATGGCACCCATTCATCTATACAAATGTAACAGCAATCACATTGGAAACCTGTTGTAGCTACCTAACTTCCAATGACAGGAGCCGAATGACGGTAGACGTTTAATTTGACGTATTGGACCGCCCACGGGGAGAAATGCCGTGTTTTCAGGGAGTCCCCCTTCGGTAGCGAAGGAAGTACATTCTCGGCGTCCTTTAGATTTGAAAGTGTTGTTTCGTTTCATGTTAGGAGAAATCGGCCCACTCCGTGCTGCACACAACAGCTAAAGCAGTAGAAATAGTAAGTAATGTTTTGACTCTTTGCTTGGGTAGGGTAGGGTAAGCATGCATTCAATTTCCTCGAACTATTTTAGCTTTAAATGTATTCTTATTAGTTTAACCCTGATGACGAGTGCGCTAAGGTGACCACTGTGTAAGATATCGTCAGCCTAGATAAGACTGTGGTAGCTAAGTAGCTAGATGGCTAACTAACAGGCTACAATGGGTATCTAAGGTAACTAGCAAGCCAGCTAACGTATTTAAAGGTTATATGTTAGGTTTGCTCCCAACCGCTGGGGAAGACACTAACGCATCTAGCGTTATAAAGGTAACTTTGGCTTAGCGAGCTAGTTAGCCAAGATAGTAGCTAGCTATGTTTAGCTAGCTAGCTAGCGGTTGTAACATTATACGGTAAATCGATCCCAGGCTGTTCTTTGTGAAACAAACTTATCAGTCGTAGAACCAGTGATCGTCTTGCGACGTAACATGCTCACTATTTTCATTAGCTGCATTATTCATTTTTATCACATCGAATATAGCCCCAACCATGGCGCAGGACAAAAGTGGATACGTTCCGCTTGTTGAAGACAGCGCGCATGAAGTCCATGGCTTCGGCCAGCCACATCCTCCGGGATTCGTCATTCCCCCTCCAAACTATGCAGGAATGTCCGGGGTCCCTGTACCTCCTGGCACATTTGGGCAACCCGCGTATGGCCTGGCAGGTCCTGGGTTTCCCCACGCACCGTTTCCACAGATGGGTCCAGTCCATTACCCAACCAGTGGTAAATGCTCTTTGTAAGACTTTCAGTCTTCAGTGGACATTTTTTTCTAGTTCCTGGTTGACTTAACCTGTGTGTTTTGTAAAAACAGATCCATTAAACAATCCTGCTCGAAGTGATGATCCTCCTCCAGTATATGACAATCAGGAGATCACTCTTTCAGGATTTGATGACAAATCAGTCAGACGAGCTTTTGTTCGCAAGGTAATTCCCAGCAGGTGTTTAAGAAAGGGGTGAGCACACAGTATAATAAGCAAGTCTCATTCTCTGATTGGAAATCTCTCTCTTTTTTTGTTCTCCATCTTTCTATGCAGGTCTTTCTTGTGCTGACTGTACAGCTCACAATTACATTCTCCTGCGTGGCTCTTTTCACCTTCAACACAAACATCAAAACATTTGTGAGGGAGAACAGCTGGACCTACTGGGTGTCTTATGCTGTCTTCCTTGTCCCGCTCATCTGCATCAGCTGCTGTGGAGAGTTTCGCCGCAAACATCCATGGAATCTGGCTGCCTTGGTAAATCCCACAGGACACACTGTTGTGACTTGTCTGGCCTTTTTATTTAGCCCTTTTGGCCAATATGTTTGTGAAGAGTGACTTACATTTAAATCTGTCTACTTGCATGAGAGCAATGAGCTTGCTTGCCATTAGCTGGGTTTGAACCTCTGGGATATTATACCCCTTAATTGATTGATAAGACAGCCCCTTAAATATCTTATCTGGATAACATCACCTATATGGAAATGTCATTATTCATGATTATTCTGTTTTATGAAGAGCTATGTGCACACCTGTTTTATCTGAGCTCAATGGAGTGGAATCAGACCAAAGTAGTTGATACAGTATTTCTTTGTTTCAGTCCGTCCTGACTCTGAGCATGTCGTATATGACGGGGATGATTGCCAGTTTCTACGATACACACACAGTGATTATGGCTGTTGGTATCACGGTTGTGGTTTGCTTCACGGTGGTAATCTTCTCCCTGCAGGTCTGTGTTCTCACTTCACACTCTTTTGTCTCGTTGAGCTATAAATGCCTTATTACCTGTTGTTAATGAAAAGCGTTGAGGTCAGACGGACAAATCGCTAACGTACCTTTTAACCTCTGAAATTCCCGCAGAGCAAATATGACTTCACTTCCTGTTTTGGGGTACTGTTTTTCTGCATGATCATATTGTTCGTCTTCGGCATTCTCTGCATCTTCATTCGCAACGAGATTTTGCAGATCGTCTATGCCTCGCTGGGCGCCCTGCTCTTTACCTGCGTAAGATCTTTCTCCCTGTCTACGCCCTTTTGCTGGGCTTCCTTATTTTTATGCATGAATGCCATCTGTAAATAATTGAGTTTGTGTTGCAGTTTTTGGCTGTGGACACCCAGCTGCTCTTGGGGAACAAGAAGCTCTCCCTGAGTCCTGAGGAATACGTCTTTGGAGCACTAAACCTATACTTGGACATCATCAACATCTTTTTGCTCATTTTGCAATTAGTTGGCCGAAGCCGCAACTAACGGTAGACTTCATGGTTCTGGGTGGTTATGTATGCAATTCCATTCAAGCCTTAAACCAGATTCCTAAAGAATATTTCTGATCTTAAATCCACTACAGTGATTCTAACTTCATTGTGTATTGTGTAAAATTGTATGAATATTTTCTTCAAAAATTCTTTAAGACTCTTGCTTTCAGGTGCATCAAGAGCTCTAACAGATTACAAAAAAACTCCCATGAAACAACAGCAGGAAACAAAGCAAATACACAGTATGAAGGTCTGTAACTATAGTTTTTCCCTAGCCATTCACTCCAGGCAAAGCTTCCAATTTAGCTGTATATCAGTTCATATTAAAAGGTCACCACTTTATCATAAAATCAGTGTGTGCCTTAAACCAGAGTTTTCCATTTTCCTCTTTTGTGAATGTGTTGCTACATTACTGTAAATATGGATTCTTAATATGATTTCTTCACACCATTTTATTTTCTGTTGTGATATTGTTGACGTATACTTCCTGTACAAACAATATAATAGTTTACCGTTTGGTTTTTGACGTGACGTGAAGACAGCTGTACTTTTAGTATGTTAATCTTTGATTAGCTTTTATTACTGTATTTCAAATAATGTATAATAACTGTATTTTAGTCTGTGTCCGATAAAATATGTGGAACAATCAATTTTTCTCGTCTGTTTGTGAGTTTGAATTCGCCATTATATATAATTTACGTGTTTCTTAAAGTGGGACTGGAGTTGATTGATGACGCCTTCCCTGTGATCTCACAAAGGCATTTGCGTTAATTTTAACTTTCTGTTCAAATAGATAATCGAACTACTTAGTCAGGTGAACTTTTTAATTCCCTCTGGCCGATGTGGGTTTCCGTTTCACCTTAATGGATACATCGGAGAACCATGAATTGCGGATTCAGAATGAGAAACTACAACACGAGGTTGATGACTTGAAAATGATGTTGAGTATAGTGAAGGAGAACTTCGACCTACGTTCTAAACTGGACAGTTTGTCACTTAACGGCAGTGTCACGGAAAACGCAGGTAGCCTACAGTGCGACAAGTTAAGGAGATCAGGAACGCTATCATGTCAAACGGAAAACATGGGTACTTGAAACAAGAGGCGTGCTCCTAACATTTCACCGATAAAATGTTTTTTACGGATCCCATTAAGGGCCGTGGTTAAAAATGTAATGGAACTTGCGTTCCCATGCAGACTGTTCGCAAGCATATGCTTCAGTCTTGCACAATAGGCATACAGACGTATAAAGCTGTTATGTGACCTAAATCAAATAAATATGCAAATATTTAGACTTTTAAAATATCTACAGGTAGAGAGTAGCTCGCTGATTTTGTATTGGAATTTATAGTGTCATTTTTTCTCAATAAAGCATCCTGTTAGCGCAAATGAAGGATTATTATAGCGTTGATTGTGTAGATGGCTACATTGCAGCTCAGCTTTGCGAGCCACCGCAAAATATCTTCCACGAATGACGCAATGTCATTACATGTTTTTAACCACGTTCCCTTAGTGGCTCATACTACGAGATTCAGTTTTTAAACGCAGGACAAGTTTCCATTGACCTGAAATGAGGAAGAGCGAACTTAATAGCTATGGAAAACTGGCAGGCGAAAAAGAAGTGTGTTTCTGTGATCCAGGCAAGAAGATGAGGGTTCAGTTGCATGACTCTGTTGATGAAGGCCATTTCAGAAGTGGACTTCTTAAAAAGCCTCGTCGCACATCATCTCCCCTACGTCTGTCATCTGACATAGATTCACCAAACAGACCTCCATTTCCTGTCGGTGAATTGCCAGGTTTCTCTTCTTCATACCAGAAAGTGGAAGGTTGGTGAAACTACCCCCCCCCCCCGACTTACACCATACAATAATTTTTAAAGTACAATGTATTTTTTAATTAACACTTACAATGAAATTCAGAAAGAACTAACTTTATGCACAGATATGCACATAGATAATATATATCATAATATCATGAAAACAGGCATAATATGAAAAGTGATATTATTGCTCTGTTGTTTTGTGTTTATATGTGCAATCAGATTTGCACAGAAGACAGGAGAATTCAGCTTCTCATGTTTCTTACACTGATACATGTGACTGGCACTGCCTGCTGACTAATGAACTGCTGCCTAATTTGATCTGCAGATCCAGAGCGGCTGGTCGGGGAGATTGCCTTCCAACTGGACCGCAGAATCCTCTCCTACATCTTCCAGGACCAGCCCAGGCTGTATGGCTTCACCGTGCTTAACATAGGAGACAAGATTGTACAGGTGGGTGGACAATGCAGCTGACCTAATGTGGCAGATGAGTGTAAACTCTGGATTAACTTTCTTCAGGAGATGAGTGTAAATTCTGGATTAATTTTCTTCAGGAGATGAGTGTAAATTCTGGATTAATTTTCTTCAGGAGATGAGTGTAAATTCTGGATTAACTTTCTTCATCTTTGGGATAGCAAAGAGACAAAATGAAAGCATCTCCTATTTAAAAAGGAAAACTAGGTGGGAATTTGGTGAATATTTACAAACGCTTTGAGCCATGCATAGAACCATACACAATATTTATAGAAACTGATAACCCCATCGGGCAAAGTAGGGAATCGAAGAAAAATGCTCAAATATTTGTCCACATTTGTCCATATAAAATTATGAAGTTCCATAATTACTGCATATAGAGTGACTTATTCGTGAAAGGCATTTGATCTTAAACGTTGTTTTGTCTGATACGTTTCTTGATTTATTTGTGTATACTTGTTAATCAGTTGTATGTATGCATTCATATGTATTTGCAGCCTTCAGTTTGTGAATTGTAACTCATTTTGGGTTGGTAATAATTGTGAATAATTACAGACAGCAAAACATCTGTAAAACAATTGTACACATTCATAGATTTAATGACCATCTAATTCCTGGGAATTAGCTGATAGGGTCAAGGTTATCTCAGTCATCCTAAAGCACAGTCATTGCCAGCCATATTAGTTGGCCTAATTAAGGCTTATCCGGTTTCCTTACACAGTGGGTGAATTAGTATAGTTTGCAGTAATTTCTGCATTAAAGTTGAAACAATCACAGCAATTGACTGCACCAATATTGCTGTAACATCTGCAGGTGACAGTGGCGACCCCCTTAAGAACTGGTTTCTTACCTGCTTTCGTAACTCATGTAGCACAGAGGAGTGACACTATAGTGATGCACCACTGGTGCATTTCGTTGTGGAGCATGAACTGTTTGAATGTGTCAGGAAGGGGATTGTTATGCCAGCCTGAAAAAGTCAGTCAGACTGTGTGCTTTTCCTCATTGCTTGCATTAACATGGTTCTTTGAAATAAAATGAGAACACTTTTTTCACCTTTGTAACAGTTTGGCTTGTGGAATTAGTACTATTGACTGCTGCAGCTTCAAGCTTCGCTTGGCAGTTGTAACCACGATCTAATACAATAATAAATTGGACAGCCCACATTTAAGTATTCATAAGTTAATTTGCATGAACCTTTTAAGGATATTTGTGGGCGGTAACAAGATGGGATATGAGTCTCTCTCACATGCACATCTTTTCAAGTAGACCGATTTATAAAAATGTGACTGGCAAGCAGATATGCGTACACAAGTTTTATGAATCTCAGTTCTTTGGGCATATGTCATTTTCTATGGATGTATACTCTGAAATCCATGCAATGTTGTATAGATGAGACCACGCGACACTGCCTATAGTGCTCTAAAACGAATACTGTCTCATTGTGATGACCTTGACAGGTCTCTACACATCCTGTCACAGGAATGGTGGAGGAAGCATACAGGTTGGAGCTGGCCAAGCGTTACACGGAGCTGATGGACCAACTCTGTTCACTAGGCTACAACAGGAAGCTTCATCCACCATTTGCAGAGTTCATCATCAACACGTATGGCATACTGAAACAGCGTCCAAACCCCACCATGGCCTCTGAGCTGAACAGCCCGGACTTCCTGCGACGGGTGTTGGTGGAGATGGTCACACCAAGCCTCTTGAAAGACCTGCTTCTCCTGTTTAGCTGCCTGTGCTACTTGGCCAGGAGAGACGGAAAGCCACTCTTCCTGTGGTAGCCGTCAACGTTGGGAAATAAAACGATTCACTGTGTGCCTTCTTGTTTTGCTAAGCAGGAACCATCATAAATAGCAAACCATCATAAATAGCAAAATTGTCATTTAAAAATATATCCTTTAAACAAACACACATCATAAGGCAGTGTTCTTTATTACTCATTTCTTTTCCTTTTTCCTCAACAGTAC
>JAOXYF010000028.1:8555537-8578440 GCA_028565775.1 Sternarchorhynchus goeldii
CAAATACATACATACACAATAAATAAGAGTGGTTTGTTGTTCAGAATTCGATTTGTAGTGCATCAGGGGGTGGGGCAATTTTGTTCTTAGATGCTAGTAACAGTGGTGTGAAGGAAAGCCAACGAAACAAAACTGTAATTTTAACAGTGGTTTGGTTTCAGATTAGTCGACTTTTCTTGGTGAGACTTTGAACAGAATAGTTGTCGAAATAGCAATCGTTTAGGTTACACTGTGGCTGTGTTCACACTGCTTCATTGACGGACACGTCACGAAGGTCGGGCTATAGCTGTTGGAAAAATGGCGACCACCTACACAAGCCTCAGTTTGTAAGTGTCATGCTGGCAAATTCGTATTAAATTTAGAGTTCATAACTTAATGGCTGTTTGTATTTTGCTGTATAATCAGATCTTGCTCATTCCGAAAGCCAAAGTTAAAGTTTAACTGCAGAAACACTCCTGTGATTTGGTGTCTCATATCTGCCTTAATGTTACGAGCTAGCTAGCAACCAAGTTATTCTCCACAGCTGTAATCGCATTCAGATGGTTTATCATAACTAGCTAAATAAATGAATGATGTCAAGCCCATCACGTAATGTTTATAGTTAGGTTAGACTGTTGTGTGGTAGCGAGAGACATCGACTATTTTTATAGCCTGTAGTTATTAATATTTAGTCACCTTATGCTTGTTGGATCGAAGGTTAACTAGCTAGAAAACACTAGTTAGCTAGCTGTTTCTGAATCAGTGTGTCTCATAAAATATCTCTCAGGACTAGCGAAAATCTCCGGATATCGTTATGCCACTGTTATGCTAGACGCTTCAGAAGCAAGCGTCTAGCATAACAGTGCTATGCCTGCATATCCTAGGTATGTAGTAGATCTTAGTTAAAACAACTAATGAAAGGAGTCGGAACAGAATGTTTGGGATAGGGGGTAATATCAGATAAGAAATGTATGTAGACTGAATGCTTTGTCACAATTAGGAGCCTAGCTTCTCTATTGTATCATCGCTATTTTTTTTTTTTTTTTTTTTTTACATTTTCAGTTATTGCGCAGCGTTATGGAGAGACGATATGTTCATATGTAAAATGAATGCAGTGTTTCAGTGTCAACTACTTGTATATCATTACGTCTTGTGGAGCCTGAGGGGGGGGGGCTGTCAAGTTAACCCAGTGAAGTTCTCAAACGATATCATGTATGCCTAAAATAAACTAATGTAATTATTTGCTTTATTGATTATAAAAGTTGTTTTAAGTCTCTTTAAAGCTACTTTGCTGGAAGTTCTCTATTGATTTTATAGCCACACGATTCTTATAGGTGTTTTTTGTTATTGTTGATCAGTTGCGAGTTTATAAATTACTGTTATACCTTAACAATTTTATATATTATAGCACATTCTTTAGTGGTTCATACTGGCACTTTTGCACAGAGAGTAAGTCATCATACATTACACTCTATAGGCTAAATAAAGTGTGTAGTAACTATTAAACACCAGTTGTGCTCATTGTTCTTTAGGTTACTTGAACTGTGCTAACAGTGTTTTCATGGTTCTAGGTTTTAGTGTGAAAAACGTTGAAAACACCGCAGCAGCCTTGTACATAAGTGTTTGTTATTTGCCCCCTCCTTAGGCACACCACCCCTGAGAAGTTTTACGTCGAGGCGTGCGATGATGGTGCAAACGAAGTCCTCACTATTGACAGGGTGTCCACTGAAATGACCCTCATAGGTACAGCAGGAGCAGTGCTCTGTGGCTGATGCTCTAATGAGACACAGCACAGCACTTCCCAGCTTTTGACATTTCCCCTCTGGATTTTCCTTGATTGAGCGCTTGGCTTGATAACGAATGGATGTGTTGAATCAGCAGAGAATGTGCACAGTGCTGTGGCCCTGCTGGACTCAATGACTCCTCTGTAGGAACACAGTAATATTCTAGACTTTCATTGTTGTCTACCATAGTTAATATAGATGTAATATTGATGCGGGCCATTTAGTAACATTGCGGAATGTGTTAAGTTCCAGAATGTTCCAGCTGTTGTTTTTCCCTTGTGTGTTAAAACCGTGTTCTGCAGTCCACTGCTTCACATTTGGTTTGCTTTCTATTGATGTTTTGCAGGCAGGAAGGACATCCCCCCATCAGCTGTGACCCGTCCCATATGTGGCATCATGGGAACGATACGGCTGGTAGCAGGTTAATGATACATGGCACTTACATTTGTAAACCAGTGGCACTACTCCATGGGCCCATCAGTTAAAAAACCCTAACACAAGTTACCAACAAATGAAAACCGATGGGAAGAAGTTAGCATAATGGCAACTCAGTAATGCTAAGAGTCCCCCCCATTTGATTGCACTTGCTGTTAGCAACATTAGCATGTTGCAGATTCACATGAGGTTTTGTCTTGATAAGAACCGTAGTGTTTTTTTCAACGGCGTCTCCGTTTGCCTCACGCCCTTTGTTTTAGGCATGTACCTCATTGTGATCACAAAGAAGAGGAAAGTCGGCGATCTGTTGGGTCATGTGGTTTGGAAGGCTGTGGAGTTTGATGTGATCTCCTATAAGAAGACAGTGTTGCACCTCACCGACAACCAGGTTTGGCTGTTTGCCCTTGAGTGCTGTGTTCTAAAAACTGCCTCTCCCAGTTTTTGTCTCAGTACCTGGTAGTAGTGGCGTTTGTGGTCTCATTTTTCAGTGCTAAATCATCCACAAGGCCACCCTACCACAGTGTTTTAGTGGTTATCCTATAGAGCAGAGATGCACACTTGGAAGATGACCTTTACCAGTAGACTGAGGGCTTGCGTTTAGCACAGAGTTTGATGTATGACGTTGATGATCACACTGTGTGTTTGAGTCAGACCTGATATTGTGACCTTATACATGTTAATGTTGGTAGATTAAATGGAGCAATGTTGTGAAAGGGGTCTTACAATGAAATGTTCGAATGCACATTTCATAGTCATGGGCAATCAAATATAACCTGTTTTGACTTCACTCTTCAGATGCAGGACAACAAAGCATTCCTCGCTATGATCAGCAACGTCCTGAACACAGACGGTTTTTACTTTGCCACCGACTATGACCTCACGCACACACTGCAGCGTCTGGCTAACACTAGCCCTGAATTCCAGGAGATGAGTCTGCTGGAGAGGGTGAGTGGGTGGGGGGTGTTTCTAGTGGCATGAAAGATGGATATATGTATTTTGAGACTTTCAGCTCATCAAGGAAGCCTGCTTTTAAACCCTGCTTGAATTTTGTGGTGTTGTAGGCCGACCAGAGGTTTGTGTGGAACGGTTATCTTCTGAGAGAGTTTAGTGCACAGCCGGAGGTAAGTGAAAAAGCTCTTATAGTCATCTGAGCAGAACTGAGCCAGTAAACTATAGCCTCTTATCAACTGAATTAAGGGACCTTGGGTCTAGGAAAGGTGCTGTCTGAATGAAAGTCATCATCATCATTTTTCAGACACTAAAGACACAAGATATTCCAATGCCACGCCCCCCCCAAAGTACATAGTCATTTCTTGGCGCGTTTAATTATTAACACTGGGTTTTCTATTGCAGCTACACAGGTTTTCCTGTCCCGTTGTCCATGGCTGTATCCTTAAATGACTCTGTGGAAACGGTAGCTTTCAGTTTGAACTTCTCAACTAAAGAGCAATCAGAACACTATCTGCTCTCTGGACAGGTCCCTTCTGCTGCACCTTTGACCTACTCTTTGCTCCGCCACACCTGACTCACTTCTCTAAAACAATTAAACAAGTTGAACAGTAGTAGTACTTGTTTTTTTTGCTGTTTGGTTTCTATTTGGGACTGAATCAAGAAAGTGGTTCCCTCCCAGCTAGCCTATGGGTAGGGCTTTTTTCTTTCAGACCTCCTTAACCACTGCCCCTCCCAGTCATCACAATGAAGACCTGTTGCATCAACGGCAAACACTTTGACTGGAACATCATTTCAAGGCGGAGCTGTTTTCGCGCCGGGGTGCGCTACTATGTCCGAGGTATCGACTCGTAACAACTAACAACTGTATCCACAATCCCATGGTTTAAAAATGCTTTTTTAAAAATTTTTTTTAATTAATTTATTTATTTTATTTTTATAAACTATGGATTACATTGTCCAAGATGATCTTGCTCAAGTCCCTGAGAAACACCACCCACTTCATATTTTTGTAGTATTTAGCCTTCTGTCACAGCTGAGCCAGGTGATCGGTGTCCTTACCTGATCTGGGAGCAGAATATAATTGTGGCCTGGCTGTTTTTGTTTTTTTTTTCCTTTTCTTGAAGCTGAATTCTTACAAACATCGTCCAGCTAAGCTGGTAATAATTATCTATCGTCCCTTTCAGGAATCGATTCTGAGGGTCATGCTGCCAACTTTGTAGAGACAGAACAGATTGTTCAGTATAATGGTGCAAAGGCTTCTTTCATACAGGTGAATCTCATTAAACACAACCCATACACTTACATGGCAGATGAGCTGTTCTCTCCCTTAGCAGTAATGCTGTTTAGCATTACTCAGGTTCTCCTTGTGCTGTCCTCCAGAGTGTGATAAGCAGCCAAGTAACATCAAATTAAAGGGCAAGCACAAAGCACAAGTACTGAAGGGGTTGTAGGCAGAACTTGGAAGGTTCTGGAAGGTTCTGGAGCAGCTAGAGCTAGTTTAGTACAAATGGAACCCTGATTCAGGGCAAACCATTAGCATATCACAGCGTTGGGCTGTTCTTTCAGGCCTCAGAGAACAACAGCAATAAAAGGATTAACACTGGTGACTTTATGATGCACTTCCAACTCACCTCCTTATGTGAAAGTATTATAGACTGGAGATGTATTATATTACAGTATATTTTATTTGGAATATATTGACAGCATATTACAGTACGTGTCAGTTTCGTACAGGTAATGGAGCTGTAAGAAGTGCTTTCTTGGCTCTTGTCCACAGCCCGCAAGGGCAAATATAGATGAGCACGGCAGTGGAATTTCCTCCCTGCTGGTCTTCGTACACGTTCGCTACTTTGTGGAGTTTTTTTGTTTTTTTTTAATGGCGCACAGCTTGCAAGCTTCCTACTGTCTCTCCTTGAACTGTGTGGGTTTGTTCCTCACATCTCTGCTCAACTCCTCCAGACACGAGGGTCCATTCCTTTCTTCTGGTCCCAACGGCCAAACCTCAGATACAAACCCAAACCACAGATCAGCAAGTCTGGCAATCATGTGAGTTTTGCATAATTGTTAGATTTTTTTTTTAAATACTGCTCCATAGGACTGTTCTTTTCACAGCGAGTCTGTAATGTTCTTTCTCTAAATTCACATTTAAAAAATTGGATGTCAATGTTGTAAACAGCTTGTGCTTTTAACCACCTCTCTGTTACAGCTCGATGGATTCCAGAGACATTTTGACTCCCAGATCATAACCTATGGCAGACAGGTCATTTTAAACTTGGTGTGTACTTCATTTTGGCCTTTAAGTGTTTACTTTATTCCCTATACAGTTCTCAGAGAAACAGTAACATTTTGTGTCTGTAGTACAGGATCAGAAAAAGCATCATGTTGTGACATAGCTCTGCGCAGTCCACCCTCAGTCTTAATTATTGCACGTGTCAGGCAAGTAGCACAAGCTACTTCCATCGCGGATAAACATAGGGCAGCTTGTAAGAAATCCTTGACCTCGTCCTTGTAACTACAAATGTTGTAACTTTTTCTTTCCTTTCTCCGCTTGCTGTGTGTTGCCACGTATCTATATATTCATCTAGGTCAACCAGAAAGGCTCAGAGAAACCTCTAGAACAGGCTTTCGCCAAGATGGTGGAAAGCCTGGGCAACGGCATGGTCAAGTGAGTGACTCATGGAGAGCTATCTCTAATGGCACAAGAGCTCAGAGCTCCGTGTGAGTGCACTGGAGTGCCTGACTGTGCTTTTTTTCCTGCAGGTACGTAGCGTTCGACTTCCATAAGGAGTGCAGCCGGATGAGGTGGCATCGCCTGAAGATCCTCGTGGACACGGTGGCCGACTTACAGGATGAGTTCGGGTACGCACATCATGAGAAACTTCGGGGACACTGAATGGTCAGATCCTGGCAGGACACGTCCAAGCCAAAGGCCAAGGCAGTGTGTTATGTGTTTGCTGTGATAAAGTGTTAATAAATGAAGGCTCAGTGAGTTGTGGTCCGATTTGAGTCCAGACCAAGCTCAGACGCTTGAAGCTCTTGTGCTTGATATTGACTGAAACCCTGGGGGTTTGGATATTTTGGTAGGTTTCATTGTAGTTGTGTTGACTATATGTACACAAACATGTTTGTGTAACATTTTGAGCATACACTGCAGTGTGTATGTGATGGGTTATCAATTAGCTATGAGTGTTCCTGTCATGAGGCTGTCTCTGTGAACAGCTACTTCCTGGTGGACGCAGATGGAACAGTCCAAGTCCAACAAGAAGGGACGTTTCGCAGCAACTGCATGGATTGTCTGGACCGTACCAATGTCATTCAGAGTCTGCTGGCCAGGCGGTCACTGCAATCTCAGCTAGAGGTGAGGCAACTAAAACAATGACAGATTACCACACGAATGGTGCTACATCCCCCCATGAGTGCCTACAGCAGTGGTCTAGTGCTAAGTTCAGATGTTCATTTCACAATGGTGGTTTTGCAGTGCAGCTGTACTGCTGGGAATTGTTGATGCTGGGCAGCTTTGAATAGTGCGTTTTTCTCTTTCTTCTCACTGTTTACTTTACCTGCAGAGACTGGGGGTCCTTCATGTTGGCCAGAGGATTGAAGATCAGGCTGATTTCGAAAAGATATATAAGAATTGTGAGAGCTCTGACATTCACTGAAAATGATCTTTGCATGCTAAAAGTCTGTGAGTCTGTCTGTCCGAGTCTCATATGTCTTGCTCACTCGTTCTCTCTCTCCCTCATTCTCTGCCTCCCTCCCTCCCTCCCTCCCTCCTTCTCCAGCATGGGCTGACAATGCCAATGCCTGTGCCAAGCAGTATGCAGGTACAGGAGCGCTAAAGACAGACTTCACACGGTGAGTGCACAGTCAGCCCGACTACAACAATCAAATTAGTACCACCAACAGTGTCCAAAGAACCCTCAAGAGTCTGGGTTGAGTATGAAAGTGAGTGAGATGGATAGATGGTTGACGTGGCAGTGTAAGAGGTGGGTTTGGTCTGTGCTCAGGACAGGAAAGAGGACACAGTGGGGGCTGCTGATGGACGGCTGGAACTCCATGATCAGATACTACAAGAACAACTTCTCTGATGGCTTCAGACAGGTGCTGTCATGATGACTTCATAAATTGCTTAGTAGGATGCAAAACACAATCCAACATCAAGATTCTCAATCTGAAAGGGTTCATCCATACCATTTCCTCTTCTTTTCATTTTTTCTTTTTTTTTAATCCCTTTCTATCGATCTTTCTTTCCGCTCTTCCTTCCCAGGACTCCATTGATCTGTTCTTAGGGAACTATGCAGTGGATGAGGTGGACATGAACACTCCTCTTCATGAGCCCAAAGACTGGAAGTTCCTTACGGTGAGACAGAGAGAGAGCGAGAGAGATGTACACACATATAGAAAGTTTGGCCAGATGTGTTAAACGCTCTAATAAATGGCTTTGTTTTTTTCTCTCAGCTGCCGATCATCATGGTAGTGGCATTCTCCATGTGCATTATCTGCCTCCTTATGGCTGGTAAGAGGAGCTCATTTTGTCTGCTGATGTCGAGTGCTGTCTACTGTGTTGACTTTGAAGCAAATTTCTAGGCAGCAAAATGAAAGCTGTGAAAACAAAATAAAATTCATTTTAACATTGAATAGAAGGTTCAGTTGTAGTCACAAACCCCCATGTTAATGTTGGCATTTTTGACTGTCCCTCGAATAGCCTAAGAATTGATGTGTGTATTTTGCCAGGTGACACTTGGACAGAGACACTGGCGTATGTGCTGTTCTGGGGCATGGCGAGCGTGGTCACAGCCGGCGTCATCCTCTTCAACGGGCAGGACTTTGTGGATGCTCCTAAGCTGGTGCAGAAGGAGAAGATGGACTGAGTGTGCGTGTGTGGAAAGCGGCTAGGTCCCGTTGACTCTTCTTCATCCTCGTCCTCATCTTCTGTCGTATCCTACTCTCGCCCGCGCCATGGCTGGAGCCTGTACTGATGCCTCTCCGTCATCGTCATCGTCGCACGCCGCGAGAAAGAATGAAAGGAGGAGGAGGAGGAAGAGGAAGAGCAGAGGCCGGGCGGGGCCACATGGGTGTGTGTTATAGAGACAAGTGGTGTTAACCACACACGCACACGCTGCTCTCCACACGGCTGTATCATTGCAGAGGACCAGCTTGTCTCTCGCTGGACAGAGGGGGGCGCTATTCCTTAGCACAAAGCTACACTGTCAAGACTAGACCCGTCAAATCCTTTACCTTTTGAGGAGATCCCCTACACCAGTTCCACTCCTAATGCCGTGTAGTACATTCTAATAATAATGTAGCTATTTTTTAAATTCTAGAATCCTATTGACAATTCTAGTCACATGTACAAAATAAGGGTTCTCCAACACAGTTACGCATTGCCACAGGGTTCCCGGCCCTCACCTTTATGGCACTTCCATACTAAACGCAGTGTTTTGGTGGATGCATGTTTTGGCTATCGTACCAGTAGCTGGCATGCCTGTCTGCTGATTCATGCCTCTCATTATTGTCTGCCAAATATATGTTAAAGATGATTCTCTGCCTCTGTCCACACATTTACAAGATTGTTGAAGAGACCTCAGTCAGTGGTAGGCTGCATCTCCGATGGCCAAAGTGTTCAATGTGTGTCATTTTGTCTTATCATATTGCCGTCCTTCCATGAGTTTTTGTCTTGCCATGAGTTTGAATCAATGAGCCATTTTATCTGAGCTCCAGCAATACCATGACTTAGTAGACAGACAGAAAGTCAGACAGTTAGACAGTTAGACTGAACTTGGCCTAGACAGTGGTCTGAGACTAATTATTTGAACCACAACATACACTGGGACCAAGAGTCTTAATGGTGGTGGTGTCAGAAATTAAAGTAGGGAATTAGAAATTTCCTGCTAATTTAAGAGAGGTGAAGGCATCTCCGTGGCACCTGAGATTACTGATGGTGGGTAAAATCGCTTGCCACTGACCAATGCAGCATTTCTCTTGCATCTCTCTCTCTATCCATCCGTGCAGTGCTCCTGTTCCTCATCCTTGTACACTTTGCCCTTATCGTTTTTACTCATTCTTTCTCTGGGTTGTTTGTAGCCTTGTCAATTCCATATGGGATGATTGTTTGCCTTAAACTGGGGAAGGGAGTGCCATGCATGAGAGAGAAATGTACATAAATAAATAATATTATTCTGTTTTACAGTGCAAGATTTCCTTGGTATGTCTAGGATCTGCCTTATCGGAGAATGTAAAAGTAAACCCGTTATTATTGTTATTAAATTGATTATCATAATTTTGTATTGTTCTTGTATTCTGACAATATGCTTACGAAAGTCTTTTTTCAACCAGCCATATCAGCTCAGTGATAGATTTTATGCAGAACTGAATCTACAGATCAGAAAAAAAACGGATTGCTGGCAGTTAAGCATCAGCTGATGCAATTTATCTTGTCACTTGTTTCACAAAATTAGTTTCATATATTCACACATCAGTTTGTCTACTGCATTAAAGAACATTAAATTAAAATACATCTGTGGATTTGTCTATAAATAAACGCATGTGTGGAAAAATAGAGGGAAATAAATGTGCAAATTGATCTAGAACTTTTAAAAAAAAGCTAACCAACTTTTCTGTTGCTATTCAGTTGAGTTAATCGTGTGAAATGTTTTTTTTTTTATTCAAACGTGGGCGGACGAAACAGGCTGGCAACTCATAATCGGACATTTTCATGCTTCTACAAGAGAGAACCCGACTAGCGGATTAGTCAGATGTTTTAAATAACCTGATTAAATTCTGGAAACGTTGCTAGTTGTTTTTTAACCGTTGAGAGGGGACTAGCTGAATCTCGTGCAATATCTTCTTTCAAACAGATAAAAGACCCAAGTGTGTTGTTTCCTAGGTGCAATAATGAGTACTTGTACCAAAGTACTTTTTTTGGTGTTTTTTGCGTCAACAGTGACATTCCTGTATTTAGGCATAAAAGAGATATCGGTGAAACAATTACGTAAGTAATTTGAATACCTGTCTAAACTTTAACATCAAACGCTTTATCGTAGCTTACTAGGTTAGCTAATTAGCTATTTTAGGTCAGCTAACTAGCTAGCTAACACTAACGGTGCCGATCTTCGCTGGTGTAGTGTCGATATAGCTAAACGTTAACTAAATTTTTAACCAATTAAGAAACACAAAATTTAACAGGGAACAGGGAGCGAAGTCAACTGATACACTTTTGATCTGTGATTTTAAGTGGTACAATACAAATTAAAAATGGTGACTAATTGTGCTACAACGTCGATGTTGGCTCATAGTTAAGTGTGGCGAGAAGCCAGCGAGGCCAAGGCTGCGTAAACGGTTTGTCGGAGGATCCAGCGTTGATGTCGGTGTTTGGCCATGGCACGTGGCCATCGTTTACCGGTCTAACTCTACAGAACCGTTCAGGCACCACTGCGAAGGAGCTATCATTCATAAAAATTGGGTAGTTACAGCTGCTGCGTGTGTCTTTCGTGCAGAACATGTGTAAGTAAATGTTTATTACTTCTTCAGTAGCTAGTAAAATCATAGTTTGCTATTTAGGTTTAGTCATCCTTGAGGTATTACCAACTTACCAATAGTTACAAGTTTCTTTAAATCACAGTTGTTTGTATTTGGGCGTGCACACAACTAATATTAACTACCCCCAACTGCTTGCAGTACAGCCTCAGTTTTCGCGTGTTGCGATTTTGGAACCACTTTAACAAGACTGCATCGCATAACTGTTGCAGATTCGTCAGATGCTCATTCATGTTGTAAATCTCCTGTTTTTCACAACACACTGCTTGAAATTTGATTTTATAGATCACATGGTCCGTCATAAATCAGGGCACTAGGATTGCATACTGTAGAATAATGAGTTAAATACACATTTACCTGTACTGTACACAAAACAGTTACAGAATGCTAAAGTCACCAGAGGGAATGTAAAAATATAAAATATCACGTTATAAAATTAACAGATTGCATGTGCTGTTTAAAGTTAGAAGTTACTAACCTGATGTAATTTACCTGAATAACATTTTAGCTTGTTAGCTGCCAGTTGGCTTTATTTGGTTGACTTGTTTCGAGCTGATGTTGCAGCAAAACAACAATTCCAGCTTGAATATATGTGTTTAACTTTCATGCAGCATTTAAATTAAAATGTGTCTACATATTATGTTGTATTGAGAGTCACTGACTTTGTTCTCTGGTTATCCACCATTCATTCATTATTTATTTATATATGGGAAGAACTTTGGAAATGGCCACATTGCATTTTTGGTTCACCATGAATAAGCTTTTCCTGCTTAATGGAAGGCTTGGCCAGAGTAGTATATCATCCAGGAATCTTTGGAGTCCTGGAGAAATCAGTTTTGCTCACATATTACACTATAGTACTACTAAGTAGTTTTTATGGCCATAATTAAAATGCAGGTCATTTTATGCAGCATGCCATTTTGAGCACAACCTCTTTTTTGTGCCACTCTTAACTCCCACAGTCTAACCAAGCAATCTAACACCTGTCTACAGAAAAGAATGAAAGACAAAGAGAACATTTCCTCACTTCTCTGCAGTGTAAATGCACTGTAAGCCTTTGGTTCCATTTAACGTCGTAATAGAAAATATAACAAACTACCATTCCATCAGCACCTGTGAACACAACTTACCTTGTGCCTTCACAATTATTTGCTTTGGTATTGTCATCATAAGTTTGTTCATGTATGTTTATATACTCTGATTCACCCTTCTCGAGCCATTATGTTTAGCTCTACAGCTCTGTCTGGCTGGAAGTCTGTGACAGTGACAGACCTTTCTCACCAATGAGCCAGTTTGGCGGGTCTTTGACCTTTATTTTTTCATATTTGTGTTTCTTTAAAATTGAATTTGCTGAGTATTAATAGTAGTCCATTTTCCTATCAGACAAACAACTTTAATGCCTTTCAATATGTTTCTTGGATTTTTGATGTTTTTTTTTGCACCTTTTTCCATAGGGTCAGAGCTAACTTAAGAGTCAAAGCAGGAACAGTGAATTTGCGAGATGATGGGCCAGAAACACAGGAAGTAGGCGTTGCCAGAATAATCCGTCACAAATATTTCAATCCCATCTCTCTGCAAAGGAACATTGCTCTTCTGGAACTGGAACCCCCTCTAGAGTTCAACAATTACATTTATGAGATCTGCACCCCAAACGAATTCGCAGTTTCCCGTGTTTATGGACCTTGCCACATCAGTGGCTACAATGAGTCAGGAATCCTGCAGGAGACATGGGTGGAGGTTATACCAAGTTTAAGATGCAATATGAGGACGTGGTGGAACTTCAGAGTAACTACTGACATGATGTGTGCCGGCCGGTTTGAGGGAGGAGCTGATGGTTGTAAGGTAGACTAGTCATATTTATGTGGTCAGTTCAGACGTGTGTTTTATGTGTGAGTGTACCTTTAAGCTACTCTGTTGCTGAAAAGCAAGGGCAGGGTAATTTTAGCCAGTACCCAAAATCAGTCCCTTGAGATCTGGGTCATTATTGTACTTGATTCCATCCTACATAATAAATACTGTAGCCACAACATGCCATATTACTATTTATTCAGCTTTTGAATCCACCATAAATGTATCTTAAAACTTTGTCTAAAAGCCTCAGTGAAAGAAATGCCAGTAAAATTAGGTGACTTCTAGGAACTGCTGTATAATTTAGTGCTTGCAAACAAAGTCTCCAGTTATTCTACGTTGTTGTTTATGGATTTGGTACAGAAAGTGATCTATTTCATCCAAGTCATAAATGGTTAATCCCGCATGTGATAAGAAAAAATATGTGATATATATCAAACATATAACATTATTTTAGATTTTAAGCATGTTTCTGCTATAAAGTGTTTTTTTGTTATTTGTGGAACTTTTAACAGTAAAATATTTTTACACAATATTAACAAATTTGTAATTATCTGCAGGGCATTAACAGCCTCATATACTAATATTTATTAATGTATGTCAAGTATACAGTATTCATACAGTATGTATACCATATAAAGTATACAGTATTCATACAGTATGTATACCATATAAAGTATACAGTATGTATACAGTATACAGTATAAAGTATACAGTATTCATACAGTATGTATACAGTATAAAGTATACTGTATGTATACAGTATAAAGTATACAGTATTCATACAGTATGTATACAGTATAAAGTATACAGTATTCATACAGTATGTATACAGTAAAGTATAAAGTATTCATACAGTATGTATACAGTATAAAGTATACAGTATTAATACAGTATAAAGTATACAGTATTCATACAGTATGTATACAGTATTCATACAGTATGTATACAGTATACAGTTCATACAGTATGTATACAGTATAAAGTATACAGTATTCATACAGTATGTATACAATATTCATACAATATGTATACAGTATATAGTATAAAGTATACAGTATTCATACAGTATGTATACAGTATAAAGTATACAGTATTTATATAGTATGCATAAAGTATACAGGATTCTGTGAACATAGAATTTAGTTAAATTCTTAATTTAGTTAGAAATCAATTCTAAAACATAATTATCCATTTAATCAAACAATTTATTCATACTCTTTTATATAGAAACAGGTTCTTGATTATTCTGTTCAGTTTATAGATCATAGGTCTATTTTGTAATGTGTCACTCTAAAACCATTCAACAACTTTTTAGTTTGTGTTATTTGTGTATTAATAAAATTTGTCTTGTATCCTATCCAGAGGAATATTGGTGGCCCTCTGAATTGCTACCTGCCTTTGGATCAGCGATACTACCTTTCTGGAATTCGAGTGTCTGGAGATTTATGTGGGATACCCAGGCGTCCAAATATTTATCTCAGGTTAAGTCATTATTTTCTGTGGTTAGAGAAATATTTACTGCCCAGTGCACTGTAGCAGCTGTAGCACATGACTTAACACTTTACATATGTCACATTTTCCTGTCTGCAAATTGTTATGAAATATAGTACGAATGTATTTAATAGAATTTGTAGTATAAAAATTATTTGAAAAATACACATTTTAATATAAAGTTGCAAATGTGAATTAGATATTTTTGTAATTTAAATTATTTCTGTAAATAAAATACACTTTAAAAAATATAATGTGGAATTTGGTCTGTATTCATCTGTTGAAGGCTTTTTAACTTAATGTCTGTAGCTGGAGAACAGGCTACAAACTCGAGGTTTATGAGAATTTTACGTGCTCTTTGTAAAACCTATTGTGAGATGAGAGCATGACTCAGGATTTACTGTTCATACTGAGAGAATCATAAGCTTTTTCAGAAATAATTCCTGCATGTTGCACTTTAATCGCATAGTCATTGTATAATTTAAAGTGAAGCATATTGGAGTGAAAAGCAAAGCAACAAAACTCATTTTCCAAAAAAGTCTGCTCTGCAGTCTGTATTCTGCGGGGTAGAGCAATGATCTCACTTGATTCAAGAAATTCTATAAATGGTCTGTGGGAGGCAGCAAAACACCAATGAGCCTTTTTGCAAGAAAGGTAGAAGAAGAGTACTCAGTACTAAACAGGTTGGTACAAATGCTACCTGTCACTGAGTATAGATCTAGTTAGTTTCAGATAATGTAGCTAACACTACACTAGCGCTATATAATACGCCTCCTCAAAGTCAATTGGGATTAAAATTGATCTTGTGCACCTCATCCACCAGATGGATAACGTTATCTAGCTAACGAGCCTGGTTAGCTAGCTAGCTAGCTAGCTAGGCAACTCAGCAATTTAGGCGACAGTAAATGGAAAATACTTATTAATAGAATTAAGATTATACCTTATTGTACCTAGCATACGGGCATACACCATAAAACCATAATGTAAACGCAACGCAGACTTTCTCTAACTAGTCTCAGGACTGATTAATTTAGTTATGTTAAGCGGAAAAAACCCAGTTTTGACACGTTAAGCACGTTTCTTTCTTTTCATTTTCAGCTGTGTTGGATCAGTAGAGTTGTGATTTCCACTAGACGCTTATGTCTGTATGAGAGATGTTTCCAGAACTAAACAGCATTCTCAACGCCAGCCCGGACAAATTCAAAGAAGTAGGTCATTTACGTTTTCTGCAGTTCTAACCTACTTTTCTACTGGCTTTATAAATGACTAATGAAATCTCAATTTAATCTGTCCCCGTTTTATTTTAGAGAGAATTTATCGTTCTGTCTGACAGGCAGGCAGATGCGTCATTCCTAATCCATCATTATCTAACGTTCTACTTACGGGGTAAGTTAATTTAACTGAAAAACTTTAAAATTAATGCTCAAACCTTAATGGCACATATTATCTGTGACAAGCAGTTTAGTGTGTATTTTAAAAAGATTTTGTTTATTTTTTAGCTCGCTGCCAAGTGTGCTTCTTGGGTCTTGTGCAGTCTTTCAGCCATTACAGTGCTGTTAGCCAAAGGCTGGTAAGTTCCCTCCTAACTCTGCCTTGTCGTGTTCAGAGTCTGACAGATAGATATACTTGTTTTGTTGATATTGTGCTGCAGGGTGTGAATCTGAGCCAGGCAAAAGAGAATGGACAGCTAGTGTTTCTTGAAGCACTGAAGGCCTCTCCTGGAGCCCTACTCAATGAGGGCACGAGCGATGGCATGCAGACATTTGATTATCTCAGGTCAGCCGTCCGTGGAGCATCGAGAGTCTTCCTTACTTTTCTTCAGCTGGCTTGCATGGGTTGTTCTGTCAGCGTGACTGTGTTTCTGGATCCAGATCTCCATGCAATGGGCTGAGAGGTCTGTTCGAGTTTGTTCGCAGCTCACTTAGCCAGAGCGGGGATGATGAAGGCAAGCCATGGGGGCCGCCGGTGCTGCTGGTCGATGACCTGAGTGTGCTGCTGAGTTTGGGCGTCAGCGTTGGGGCGATACTGGACTTCACCCACTACTGCCAGGCCACCATCTGCTCCCAGCTACAGGTATGCAATCAGCTTTGGTGGTTTCTTGCTCTTTGGATACGTCAACTAAGCACTGTACAGGAAACTGAACCAGAATCTCTAGTAAAGTCGCTGTAAATGTTGCTTTTTATTTATTTATTGCTTTGTCAGCACATGATTTATTGTATACATTTGTATCCGTTCAGACGTACGGTAGCTCACTGTAGAGCAGAATTCTTCTTATGACATGCCAAAAAGAAACAGCTTATCTGTGTCGGTCTGGTTGGTGCACAGGGCTCTATGGTAGTTCTGATTCGATGTGATGGTGAGGAGTGGGATGAAGATGAGGAAGGTTCTGCTCATCTCCTGCGAGGTGTGACGCATCAGTGCAGCCTGTCTCTGCATGTGGAAGGGCTTCCCACTGGCTACTGCAGGGATATACATGGACAGGTATGGTTTTGTGTTCTTCTAACACAGCTATAGATTGGTTTTCAAAACCTTAGCAGAGATGGGTAGTACCTACACTTGAATAGGATTTGTCATGATTTGCAGTAAGCATTAACAACCTAAACAGTAAGATCAACATGTGGGATACTAAATCATTACTAAAATCAATACTAAAATCATTACTATTATCCATCAGCAAACATTTATTTTTACTTTTGTTATGTAATTTTTGTTATGTAATTTTTACTTATTTTCTTGAAGCAATATTGATTTTACTCTGCCTAAAAGTTCTATATGGTCATTCTATAAAGCCAGTGTAAGAATTCTAAGAATGTTTAATTGACCACTTTGAGAATCCTGACGTCTAACATTCATGATTGAACAGATATAATTCTGTTCAGCAGTGCTGAGTACCAGTTCAGACTTTGGTGTTTCTCCTTGCTCTCTTTCAGGTGGAGGTTTGGTGGCGAGAAAAAGGACAGAGTACCCAGAGCCAGCGAAAGACTTTTCAATACAAAGTTCATGACAAAGGGGCATCTTTCTTTGCAAGAGGAACTTCAAGCGCTGTTCTTTAATAGTTTTCACCACAAGACTGTTGTTTAAAGATGGGCTTGTTCTGTTATTCTATCTTCACACGTAGCATCAGTACAAGATCATGACATTGGTGCATCTTTCTTTGTGTGAAGGACTTTAAATGTCATTTTTCATTGTGGACTTTTATTCTAAATTCACACAACTGTTGTTGAACTCTGGATTACAGGAAACGTTTTCCTGTAATAAGTAAAATAGGCAAATGAAGGCTATAGCAGGTATTTTCATCTCTTGCAGTAGCAGGTTTAAAGGTTTCTTTGCTCATGATGAATAGAGCATTAGAGTTTTTTGTTCTCATCTTTCTTGTAGATCTCATCAATGCAGATGAGAATTGGTCTCCGTTTTTTTTATTTAGTCTGTATTAATGTGATGTACTTTTATACTGAACCATAAAATGCAGTTTAATAGCAGAATGAGTTATTTGGTCATATAAGTGCAACATTTTTGTTTTAAAGAAATGAATACAAGACCTCTAATATTGTACTTACATGAAATAGGCCTTGGTTGAACATGTCTAGAAGGAAGTGCAATCCTCATATAAATGATAAAATATATAAAGTATATAACCTCGTTCTACATTTTTAATGAAATACAAATGGTATAATAGCACTTATTCAAGTTTCAAATTCTCCAAAAATACAGCCTTGGTTATTTTTTTTGTTTTATTTATTTTGTATTCATGCTGTGGACACTTGACAGGTATGTGTAAAAATAAAAATTTTAAAATCCTATTTTGGCCTCTAGAGGCCGTAGTTAGTATGCTTTTTATGTGAGGGGTTGAAGTTGAGGGTTCATGTAGGGAACATGCAGATCTACTTGCTTGCTAGCTAACAGTGGTGACATGATTTTGTCAAAGTAGGATCTCTTTCGAGCTATGTAGCTTAACAGTCGTTTAGGAGAAACACCAGAGGACAGATCAGCTGAACTGAGAAAGAAGATTTCACAGGCGAAGAGCAGAATTTGCCATTTGGGTAAGCTAGGTGTTGGGCACATTTCAGTGGTTGGACTTATTGACATTTTGGCGTAGCTAACTTGCAGGCCATCTCAAGCGAGTACGAGTGCCAGTTAATTAACGAGCTAGCTAGCGTTAAGTTAAAGTTAGCCGATGCTGTCTTGGGCTCATTAGCTATTTAGCTTAGCAGTTAGCTATTCTAGCTACCTGTCAAAAGCTGCAGCGTTTAATGGACATTTCCCACAGGTACATGACATAGATAAGTGTTACTTTAAGAATCAGAATACTGATTCGAAATTGACCTTTTCATGTTTGACAAACTCTAAAAACCACTAATAGTTAGCCAGCTTACTTAGGTAGCTATTTCTAGCTTAGCAAAAACCCATTTGCTGCCAGACATCCCGTTATTTCTGTTTTTGGTTAATATGGAAACGAGAGCCGTCAATAATTTTAGTAAGCTTGCAGATAAGACCAACCGTTTAGTAAATGCCGTTTTTAACAGCAAATGTTTCTTGAATTAGAGCTAGCTATGAAAAACGTTACTTCACCTGCAAGACGTTGCATTATGTAGATAGTTAGCTAGCAACGCGTGTTGGATCCGTCTTTCCAGTCAGACTGGCTTTGCCAGGAACTAAAATTTTCACTTGGGCTTCTTTGAGATACAAGAAGACCGCTTAAGCACACGGTTGGTGTAGTAGCTAGTACAATTCGTTTGACTTTTCTTTTTTCACTTGTCCATAAGTGTATGTATAACTTTCTTCTCTTTTCTATCTACCTAAAGGAGATGAATAGTCATGACTAGCTAACATTAACGTCTGCGCGTTAAGTAGTATTAAGTGTTGCTAGCAGTATTAACTCATAATTCCAGTCACATTATCTGCGAGTTGGTGGATATATTTAAATTGGAAATCCTAAAATTAACTTGAATGATTCTAGTTGGCTAGGTGTTTGACTCCAAAGGGCAGCTTGCTAGCTTTGCTAACTATTGCATCACCATGCTCATTCGGATACAGAGGTCTTGTGTTGCTAGCCAGTTGATGAATGTGATGATATATAACGGTCACACTTTTAGTTAGCTAATATATTTGCTTGCCTATTCATTTATAATACTTAGACTTAACCAGTCAACTCTTATTACTGACGTTTGATTACCAGCAGGTGCAACGTTCAACTAGGGGGGGGCGAACGAGGAGCCAGGTTTAAGCTTGCATCACTCAATTAGCTAGGAAAGCTAACTACCTACACTTGTGAATTAGCTAGGATAGCTAACTAGGCATAGTTGTGAATTTCTAAAGCTTTAATACATTCAGACAGGGTAACTGAAATTTGTCAACAGTCTAGCACTTATGCTAATAGACATGGGTACTGTGTGTGCGTGGCCGACCAATAAACACACGCCTCTTCTCATCCCTAGGGTTTTCAGGATGTTCTGTAGTAAATATTATACTCATTAACTCTTTCTAGCAGCACAGCGTTCAGACTACAAGATTCAGCAGTGACTTTTGTTTTAAAAAGGAACTTGATAGTTACTAGATGATATGTAGCTGTCACACTTTTAATGCATTCTGTATACAGCTTGGTGTCCTGTATGAGCAAATCGCGCTATCTGTAGGCCATGGTACACGTTTTTCTCTTGTACTTAATGCGTCCATAACTGAAAGTGTTTCCTACTGTATATATGACTGTGCTTGAATACTCTATGTCCAGCGAGAGAGAGAGTGTGAGTCTGCCTGTCTGTCTGTCTGTCTGTCTCACGGAATCATGTCTGTTGTTTACTAAGCAGCTTAATCCTGGATGACCTCAGTGACTGAGGTTTTGCGTGGGTGCCAGGTCTAATTCCCCTGACTAACTTATCTCTTCAGCGGTGACAGGGAGGTTTTAATGGTGTGTGTTTAAGAATGATTACCAGGAGGGACTGGCTTTCATTAAAGGATTGCGCCAAAGATTGTCAACCAAAACACCAAAAATAACTGAAAAGTGTGTATATTTAAACAGTTTTATTTCCTGTAGTCTGTCAGGAAAACGGACTCATTTGGACTGGAATAGCCTTGTAACTTGTTAATCAGCAAGTGTGCAGTTGATGCACATTTGAGATGTGGAGCAAAATATTTGCAAATTGTAAACCACAAAACGCACAAAGCATTGATTATAATATGCTTGCTTGAACTTGTGATTTTTTTTCTTTTTAGAGAGAGTTAGCAGCTCGTTGCTCATGCCTGACCCTTATTTGAACATGTAATTGATGCATGTTGCTTAAGAAATGGAGGATCGTGGAGTTGTGTTGCAGCTCATCGAGTTGCAAAATGACTCTTAAATGTGGAATGTGACACATCTTCATGGAATACTATATTTGTTGTTCTATTTGCTTTAAAAAAGTGTGGAAGACCCTTTCAAGTCAGACAGGATTTGGCCTTTTTTATTCTCGGCAGGAAACATTTTTAACCTCTGATTCATCTGCCTTGGGCATATCGGAGGCAAAATAAATAACCAAGCTCTTAAAGCCCTTCGAATAGCATTAACTGTAGGGTGTTATTGCTTGTCTTTGAATTTGTTGACTGTCTCGAGATCATCTTGCATAGCTCCGTCAATAATCGGCGCCACTCTTCTGGTGAGTGGAGAGCGTGGGCTCCACCCTCATTTGTGTCCTGTTTTGGTTGTGGCTGAATGTAGTTGTTTCATGTGTGGAGTATTTATAGAGTTATGTGAAAGGTAGAGACTCGGGAGGTTGGGCCCGGCGGGGGAAGCGTCGCTCCTCCAGAGAGGAGCAGCAGCTCTTTGAGCCGTCGATGAAAGGAACCCTGTCAAACCCACAGAGTGGTGAGCCCAGCTCCAGCCCTGCCCTGCAGCGTTTTAGAACGCCACGGTGGTGACGCCTCTAAGGAGCCAGGCCTGCTAACAACAAGTACTGTTAAATCTAATCCTAGCTAGCTGGCATCGCCTCGCTGTTGACCGTGCTAAGAGACCCCCATGCTGGCTGTTTTTCATCTGTGGCTGTGGTCATGTTTTTGGCCAGAGTGCTCATAGTAATGGGATAATGAAGGAGTAAATGGCTTACTGTGGGGTTACTGCGAGGATTTGAATTTTATTACATTTTATAATCCATTGTGCTCATGGATGCCTTTACTTTCCAGCATGATGTCAGTCCTACAGCTAATCTTCATTTCCTGTGTTCAAGCTTACTTGTAGCATCTCATGAGAAAATGTATTATCTCTTCACTGTTTGTTTATGACTGTGTTTATGCATTACATGAGTCATTTATTTGCATTCACTGTTTGATTAGGTCCCTGGATGCCCCCTGGTGGTCACGCCCTGTCAGCACACGCAAGCCAGATGGCTGCCAGCTGACCCCGCCCACCAGGATGATGGTCAGAGATCGGCTCCGGCAAAACATCTCGGCCGCCTTCTACCGGCATGGCTTGCTCTGTGCCTCCTATCCTGTTCCCATCATCCTCTTCACCTCCGCCAGCATCCTTGCCTGCTGGTGAGTCTCCCACATGACTGGTCATGTGACTTAACCGGAGTAACATGTCCAATCATGGGCCACATGACACATTTTTAAAACAATTTAGCATCATTCTCAGTGAATAATTGACAACTATAAGACATAATTAAATTAAAGAAACTCAAGTTTATTGATTAGATTTATTGCTTATGACTAAAGGAGGACAAATATGGGTTTTGCATTCTGATTACATTGGTGGTTCTTGAAAGTGACTTCATCCTAGTACATATTGAGCAGAATTTAAGGGACACTGAAGAGGAAAAAGTGGGATTTATTAAACGCTGTCAAAGAAAGACACCATACAAGATAACAAACAATAATAACATGGCACATGGGGTCAGAAATGGGTTTCTGAATCCAACCAGCTTTCCAAAAAAAAGAAAGTAAAAACTGCTGGTATAAACTGACCCGTGTTCATGTTTAAAGGCAGCAGGAGAGCGCAATCGGCACTGCGATAAAGGGGCATAACGTGGTGAGAGAACCCCCCTCTTTCTCAGGCTTGCTCAGCCAGACGAGATCCCTCTTCTTTAAGGCTTAGAGGCCATTACTCTGCCAGACTGAGAGAAGGGAGTGTGAGATAGTGACCCTGGGGTACCCGGGTCCAGGACCCCAGCTACTTGCCGCAAACACAGCAAGCCTTAGTGAAGGTACACTCACCCGAGTCAAGCCTCCAGAGCCAGTGGACTGGGTCATGCACAGATAGAAACCCTGTTCAACTCTTACAAACACGGCTTGAGTTTTAAGATAATCCAGAGTGTCTGCAAAATAAACATTTCAGTTCCTAATTTTAATCATTAACAGGTTATAAACGGTAGACGAGGAAATGGCGTGTGTGCGGTTTTGGATGGGTGACCTCAGGCATTTGAAGTTCAGGAGTGGGAAGTTTAATGCTTCCCTTTTTCTCTCCTTGATTCGTCACCAAAGGCTGTCGGCTGCCGGACCCTCTGCTGGGAACTGGGCCCCTCCTAAGCAGTAGAGAGTTTCAGTGTGAGTGAATAAGTCAGAAAGAACACTTGATGATATTCAGGGACGGGGGCTAGTTGGCATACTGGTGAGTGTGTGAAACATGCCACAGAACTTCAGAAGAAGTTTTTGGATCTAAACGGATTTCTTCAGGAAGAAAGACTTGACTGACGGCAGATGTCTCGTCTCCTCACACCTTTGCTCGTTCAGTTAGCCGTACTAGGTGTACTAAAGCGCGTCCAGGCAGTGACATCGCATGCATTATTTACTCTATCCTGGTGCTTCGTGTTTCTCATTGTTTGCATGGCTGCCAGCAGTCGTGTGTGTGTGTGTGTGTGTGTGTGTGTGTGTGTGTGTGTGTGTGTGTGTGTGTGTGTGTGTGTGTGTGT
>JAOXYF010000028.1:8583078-8595128 GCA_028565775.1 Sternarchorhynchus goeldii
CCCCCCCCCCCCCCCCCCCCCCAAAGGCTGCATGGAGTGAAAGTGGAACATTTCATGATTTGAAAAACATTTAAAGATTTTGATCTGAATATGTCTCATTAGCCAGAAAACTGGTAATTTAGACAAAAAAAAAAAAAAACCCTGTTTCCCACTCTTGTTGCATGTTTCTTGTTTTGTTGTGGTGTTGGATGATTCACTTCTCACCACAGATGTGCTGTCGTTTTATTTTTCCCTCCAGGGAGATCTTCCCCTACCTTGTTGTTGTGATCGGCCTCGAAAACGTCCTGGTCCTCACCAAATCTGTGGTGTCGACCCCTGTCGACCTGGAGGTGAAACTTCGAATCGCCCAGGGTAATACCACGTCCCTCTTGCTTAAGTGCACCTCTGTGCATCTTCTGGACACTGGCTGAAGATCAGGGGCTTGGATAGTATTAACTAAATACGTTTGTTCTCATGTGTGGGGAAATGAAATGTACTTTACACTGCTCTTGTGTTTTTGTCGTTTATTATTGGGCATGTGGCTGCAGGTCTTAGTACTGAAAGCTGGTCTATCATGAAGAATATGACCACGGAGCTGGTTATCATTCTGATTGGATATTTCACCCTGGTTCCTGCCATTCAGGTAGCGCTTGCTACACTGTCATTTGCCAACTTGCATATTAAAAGCTGTAACTGTGTGTCTGCAACGGTGAGTGCTGTTAGCCGTCCGCTTCACTCTATGGATTAGCCAGTTCGCTCGCCCGTTGTAGCCTCGAGCTATCCGTTAAATATAAAAGTGGAAGGATCCATAATGCATTGTGCTTCTTGGGCTGCTCGCTTGAGTGCTCGTTCATTCTTCTGTTTGCTCACTCACTCGTTCCGTCTAGTCATTCGCTGTCTTGTAGGCGGCAGGGCTCTTGTTGCCACAGCATGCGGTGTGCGCGCGCTGGTACCACTGAACTGATGGAAGGTGTCCTGTTTAAATTTGCTGTAGGAATTCTGCCTGTTTGCAGTGGTGGGGCTGGTCTCCGATTTCTTCCTGCAGATGTTCTTCTTCACCACCGTGCTGTCCATCGACATCCGACGCATGGAGGTCAGAGCCTCTCCAACCTCACCTGCTTCTTAAAATGATGCGTTTCATTTTTTTAAAACTGTCTCTCTCTCTCTCTCTCTCTCTCTCTCGTAATATCCATCACAATCCATGCGTGCGTGCAGCTGGCCGATCTGAACAGACGTCTCCCTGCTGAAGCGGGGTTGCCCCCTCCTAAACCCGGCCCCTTGCGTCCGCGAGAAGCCCCGCCCCCTCCCCGCCCGTCTCCCCACACCATCACGCTGCAGGCGCCGGCGTTCAGGAACCTGCGTCTGCCCAAGCGGCTGCGTGTGGTCTACTTCCTGGCCCGCACACGTCTGGCACAGCGGATCATCATGGTAAGCTTCACCCATTAGCTTTGTTTGACTTGGACTTCACTGTGGATGATGTGAACAAACAGTTGCCAAAGAAGAGTATAATGGTATTCATGCCTCTACACATTGTATACTTGGCTACATTGGAGTTCTCTGAAAGCATTAAAACATTATTCATTTTTTTTTTTTTGTGCAGGTAGGTACAGTGATCTGGATAGGGATCCTGGTCTACACTGACCCAGCTGGTGTGAGGATTTACCTGGCTGCCCAGGTGTCGGAACAAAGTCCTCTTGGGGAGGCGGGACTTCCTCCCCACCTGGGCGTGGCTCCTGTGTTCCCTGGCAGAGACCCAACCAGTACCCTTAGTGTGCTTCCGGCCCCTGAGCCCACACCTTTACCCGAGAACCAATCCCAGGGCCATGGAGAAGCGCGCCCAAACCCCGCCCCTCCGACCAGCCCCCAGATCACCTGGGGCTCAGAGGATGAGGAGGTCTGGAGACGACTGTCCTTCCGTTACTGGCCTTCCCTTTTCAGTTACTACAACATCACCCTGGCCAAGAGGTGAGCTGCTACCACTCACTGTCGTCGACGACAACAACGAACTACAACAATTAACGTACCTACCAAAACCTCTTATGGCGAGCTGATCGATCGCTCATGTGGAGTGTAGACTGAGAGTTAATATGATAGTTATTTCTTTCCTCCTTTTAAGTACACTTGGGTAGAGTAAGTAGATTTCCACAGCTTGTAATTACATTGCACAGTTGTGTTAGGAGTAAGAAACAAGGACTGATTTCCAACCTTACTCCTTAATCCACACACCTGCAGACTTCAGTACCAAAATGTCTGACCCTGTCCATTACACATCGCTACACTGTACCAAGCAGAGCAGGGCCAGATGACGCCGATCAAGCAGATGACTCTGACCACGCGTGTTCAGCGTCGGGGCCTGGACAACGACCCCGGGTCAGGCCGTCCTGCGTGATGTGTGGACTCGTCTGTCCTGTGTTACAGGTACATTAGTATCCTGCCCGTCGTGCCCGTCACGCTGCACCTGAGCCCCCAGGAGGCCATCGAGACGCGCCACCCCCAGGACACTCAGCACGCGCCCCGCTCTGGCGCCAAGACTGCCGAGCTCCAGGCAGACCTCACGCTCTACAAGTCAGTGTTCCTCGAGACCTCAGCCACTGTACACCTCACAATGGGCATTACGGTATCATCACTGCTAGGGTAACCGGTCCTGATCACAGGCCTTTATGCATTCAACACATTAGAATAGCATGCAAGTGTACCTTCTTGTTCAGGTAGTGTAGGGGAATGTTTTATTGATCAAATGGTGACATGAACAAAGCCTCCAAATTAGGAAACCATATGTGATTGAGATGTTCTGCATTTTCCCATAGAGTCTAACAAGAAAACAAGAGTTAACTGATAATGTATTTCCTGGGAAAAACTGTGGAATCCAAACAAGGCATTTGCCTAACTTATCGATCTGCATGTTTTGAAACTCACTTTTACTCTCACACACACACACACACTACTGACCTGTGTCTCAGGGTCAGCGTTTATCTGGAGAGCCTGAACAAAGCCGTTCACACTTCAGAGTTACTGCATCTGCGTTTATTTTCTTTTTTTTTTTTTTTGTCAAGTATGTATTAACATGAGGATTTTCATCAAAATCTCAGGCAGTCAGTTTACACCAGTTCTGTTGTTCTGGTTGACGAAGAGCTGGAATGGCCTTTTGTGATTTGAATTCCGAGAACTGTTTTCTCTCTGTGTGTGCGCGTGCCTGTGCGTGCGTGCCTGTGCGTGCGTGCCTGTGCGTGCGTGCCTGTGCGTGCGTGCCTGTGCGTGCGTGTCTGTGCGTGTGTGTGTGTGTAGGGTAGCAGCGTTGGGGCTCTTTGCTGGGGTGCTCCTGGTCCTGTTGCTCTTCTGTCTGTACCGTGTGCTCTGCCCACGCAACTACGGACAGAACGGAGTCCAACATGGCCGCCGTCGCCGTGGAGACTTGCCCTGCGATGAGTACGGCTACTCACCGCCGGTCAGCGAGATTTCCCCACTACTGCTGAGAGGCCACAGCATGGTGAACACACACACACACACACACACACCATCACCACTGCAGAATATTGGGACAGAATTTTCAAGCACAACACTCTATAACAGCAGAATCTGTGAGGCAATGAACATGTAATTCTTCACCTTAAAACGGCAACACGACACACTTTACCAAAACAAAGGTTCTGTTTCTATAGGACATCGAGTGTCTTGCGAATGATGGCATGCTCTTGGCCAGCTGCTGTTTAGCAGGACAGATCCGTGTGTGGGACGCACAGACTGGAGACTGTCTGACAGTCATACCCAACAATGGGTATGAGCTCTCTCTCGCTCTCGCTCTCTCGCTCTCACTGCAGTTTACAGATACTGCGACATCCATTCTCACCATTTGAAATGCTCTTGTAGAAGTCTTTTCAGCTGTTTTCGGACTTGACTACATTAAACTATTCCAGAACGGCAGTGACCGTATATGAACTCGAACCCTCTCTGTACACTTTTCTTTCCTCTCCATCGTTCTAGTTTACGTAGGAGCAGCAGTGCCTGCTGGGAGCACCGTGACGGCTGGGACCCCCTGAGTCCCATCTACGACCCAGACTCTCTGCTGGGTCCCGAGTGCCGGCTCGCCTCCCCACACGCCCGGGACGGGGAGCATCTCGTGCGTCGGCGGGCCACGCCCTCCCGCCCCGCCCTGTTCGGCAACCAGCCCGACCTCACGCCGCTCATAGACACCAACTTCGGGGAGCTGCCGGCGTCGCAGCTGCGCGTGGACTCCGGGTTCGACTTCGGGGGTCTGGTGGAGCGGGCGTATAAGGAGCACGAGCCGCCGCTGACGTTCCCGCCCTCCCCGCCGGCCGCCCCGCAGAGACGCCGCAGTCTGGGGGACCAGCCGGTCGCTCCCCCCGAGCGGCTCCTGCTGGCCCCGTGGGACTGGGACAGCTCGGTGTGGTCCATGGAGCTCAGGGGTAACCTCATAGCGGCCGGTCGGAGCAGCGGCAAGCTGGAGGTGAGCAGGATGGAGAGTGACGTAAATGTATGAAACGCATTTCTCACAGTTTGCAGTTACGTAATAATGAGGGAGAGAGACAGAGGGCAAAAAAAAAAGATTTATTACAGAGGTGTTCTGACCATGTTCGTGTGTGTGTGTGTTCGTGTGTGTTCTCAGTTGTGGGATGCGGTAGAAGGATCATTACGATGCTGTAATGAGGACGGATCCTCAGGAATCACAGCCCTGGCTTTTCTCAACAACAGGCAAGCTCACCTTACATGCCCATGCCCACACATGTGCCCAACCAGGTCCTGACTGTCCTGTCATGTACTGCAGGATCGTGGCGGCCCGTCTGAACGGCGCTCTCGATTTCTTCACGGTGGACATAAACAAGCCCCTGGGTTTGCTGCAGTACAGAGGTGAGCTTAGCCCGGAGCCTTCCAGAAACACTCGCTCCCACGCAGACTTCAGCACAACGAAACGGACATATCGCACCTCTCTCTCTCTCAATCTCCGTGTGTGTGTCAGGGCCGCTGGGCAGGGCCAGCCTGCCCCCCTCGCCTTGCTACAGCAGTGAGGACGTGATCAGCTGCCAGTTGACGCGCTCCGTGCAGTGCGCCCACCAGAAACCCATCACCGTGCTCCGAGCTGCAGCAGGCAGGGTGGTGACGGGCAGCCAGGACCACACCGTGAGAGTAAAGGACGAACACACACGTGTGCACACTCTCTCACACAAGCACATGTACAGCGTACACACAGGAGAACGAGCACGTGTGAATCAGTAAGTGGCCCTGGTTTTGCAGGTGTATCGCCTGGAGGATTCCTGTTGTCTCTTCACTCTGCAGGGCCACTCGGGTGGCATCACTGCCATCTACATAGACCAGGTGATTCCTCTGACCCAGCACACTCCTCCACCTCCTGAAACCCTCTACACTCCTGCTCCTCTGTACTCATGACTCGCTTAGTGCTGTGACTGACTACGGTGAGCTGATGCAGTCTTTCTCCTGTGCTGGGTTCCAGACCATGGTCTTGGCCAGTGGGGGGCAGGATGGAGCCATATGTCTGTGGGATGTCCTCACAGGCAGCCGTGTAAGCCACGTGTACGGTCACCGTGGTGACGTGACCTCTCTGGTTTGCACCACGTCCTGCGTCATCAGCAGTGGGCTGGATGACCTCATCTGCATCTGGGACCGGAGCACTGGCATTAAGCTCTACTCTATACAGCAGGTGAGTGTGACTGCTATCGGTCTGTGCTGTGTGATTACAGGCATGTTACAAACGTCTCTGAATCTCGCAAGCTATCTCTTTATCCAAATCCTTGGGTTCGTTTCGGGATCCTCCTGCTAGGAGACCGATTGGTGTTTAGTGTCGGGTTCATGGAATCCCCCCCCCCCCCTCAATTTTTAGTGGTTATTTGCTCAGTTATTGTTAGTAGTACCTTCAAACCTTGTTATGATGTATCGAAAAACATGGTTGGCTTAAACTAAACTGATTCTGTGGATCCAATTAAAGAGACAGCTGACGAGATTCTGAGGCACATGGTCACCAGCTCTCTTGAATCCATCTTCATACTGAGTACTGGTGCCACCGTGACCCACCACACCTGTTCATATCACTAGAGACTGCTCACATTAACCACCTCATCATGTCAGTAATGTGACCCTAGGACAAATATAGAATAAAATATGAGAGAGAGTTCTAGTAGAGAAATGGCAGGAGGATGAGTTCAGAGCTGGCATTATCCAAAAGGCATTACGCTTCCATTTGCTGTTCACTGCGTTAGCACTGACCTTTCCAAAATAAAATGAGGTGTAAAGTAGGTGTTGAAGGCATGCTCACACTCAGCTGGCCTGGTTTTGACGTGTGTCCGTCAGGAGGTGGGCTGCGGGGCCAGTCTCGGCGTGATCTCGGAGAGTTTGCTGGTGACGGGGGGCCAGGGCTGTGTGTCCTTCTGGGACCTGAACTACGGCGACCTGCTGCAGACCGTGTACCTGGGCCAGAGTGGCGAGGGCCAGCCCGTCCGCCAGCTCCTCGTGCTCAACAACGCCGCCATCGTCTGCGACTTTGGCAGCGAACTCAGCCTCGTCTACGTGCCCTCTGTGCTGGAGAAGCTGGATTAAACGCACCACCGCCGCTCCCCTCCTACACCCTCGTGTTTTGGAAGAGGCCGCCGTCACGTGCGAGGCGGTCCGCTGTTGCATCACTCTGGCTTTACACAGACACCTGCTCTTGGCTGACAGCTGAGCAGCTTTCTTGGATTCTGCACTTCCTAGTTTGATGTGACTGAAATAAGGGGAAGCACTCTGTGTGTGTCTGTCCGTTAGTGTAAGGCAGGTCCTGCGATAATTATTAATATATTTTATTTTAATTACCCTTTTGACCTTCTTTCAGAGCCTTTAATATTTTTGCTAAGATATGACTCAAAGCGGAATGTTGTGATAACTTTTGTTCCTTCATGAATGCTTGTGGCAGCGGCATTGGTGGAAGCAGTAGTTCACTTCCCCCTTCGAGGGGCGGGGCTCACCTGGGCTGAGATGGGGCGGGGTTTACCTGGCCTGCCTGAGTGAGTGATCAGCACCTGGGCAACACGAGGGGAGTGTACGGCTCCACAGTGCAGGATTTACTGCAGGACCGACTGCATCTGAATAGGACTTTGTGCTTGTAACAGCTGCCTGGCGAACAAAAAGAGAGATGACACAAAGCATTGTGACCTGAAATGAGGGGAGGGGGAAAAAAAGAAAGAACTTTACACTGATGGGTGTGTGTGTGTGTGTGTGTGTGTGTGGTCACACTTGATTGTTCAACAGGCTTACTGTAATCGGTTGAACCTGTAAACTGGGGTGGGGGGGGGAGTGTCACTTTTTAATATTTAAATTTCATTATTTATTAGTGAAAAATTCTAACAATTTGTATGAAAATGCTAAACATGCCTTTTAATATGATGTCAAATTTTACTGTACAAAAAAATAATTTAAACTTTAATTATATAAGTAGGACTGTAACGAAGTGAGTTGGTGCTTGTTTTTTTCTACTTTGTAATATATAATTATATAATATATACATTTATAACCTTTTCCCCAGGAGAGAAGTGGTATTTCAGAATAGAACTGGGAATAAAATTTAATAAAAGCTATTTTCCATCCTGTATTGATGGACAGGAGGAGAAATATTGTCCAACTCGTAAAAGCTTTGCTTTGTGAGCCCTGGGGTTTATACTGAAGATCTGAGATTGAATCCAAATGCTTTTGTTCTTTTAATTCTTCTTTGCACATTTTTCTACTTTCTTTTAAGCGTATTCCATTAACGGGGTTTTTTTTTTTTGTTGTTGCTTAATCCTCAGACTTCATACTTGTTAAATAATGAAGTGTATCCAGATGTAGTTGGTAATGTTCATCATAATGGATTGCAGTCTGTTTCTGCTGTGCTTCCTCTCTGTCGTTTTCTTCTCTTAAACTGACGATCTTTTGTTTTGCAGTCCAAATACAAAACCATGAGCAGGTCATGACTTTGAACAAGCGTTTTGTTGAGTCCTGGTAGTTACTGTACTTTTGTAGTGCTTCCTGGAAACTGACTGACCGTCTCCGAGGGGAATCCTGGGGGTCTGGCACTCCAGGCATGCGGGACGCTCTTGGCCAATTCCAGTACAGCCAAAATGAATGTACCTGCCGTAAGCAGTTCAGGCACATGTGCCAGCAGTGGGACAGTGCATAGTGGTGCCCAGCTGAGGACATGATGAAGGGGAGAACAGAACTGGTGCTGACACACCAGATTAACCCCCTTTCTTCAGTACACATCAGTACAGACGTGAACCAGAGGAACATGCTCAACTGTTCAAACCAGACCAATAATAAATGTAAGTAAATGAAATGCATAGTGTGCTGACTGGATGTGGAGTCTCCTTCACCGTCAGCTGTGATAGCGGTGCTTGGTCAACCTGTCCCTTGTCCCCTTCAGGAAATGAAGCTGTTTAAAGGAATGAGTCACTTTGTCCTGTCAAAAATGACTGGGGTTGATGAGAAATTGTCTTGTTTTAAAAAAAATAATAACTGAAGGTGAATATGTATGTGAAGGTTGGTTGTTTTTTTTTTTGGGGGGGGGGGTTCCCTTTTCTTCCTTTCTCATTTAACATTACAAACCCCCTTCCCCTCTTCTAGCACTGACATATGTTGTCTAGTGCCTCCTGTCTGCCAATACATTCAGCACTGCATGTATTTGCAGACAGAAGTTTGGAGATCATATGCAAGTGTGAAGTACTGGTGATGCTGCAAATGGCTCCAACTTTTGTTTGAAAACACTGAACACAGACATAGCAACTTGATGAAAAAGGGCTTAAATGTCAGAGGATTACATTATCAACCTTTTTAAATTTGAAACTGTTAATCTTTTTTCCTGAAAAACAGGTATGGAAACATTTAGAAAACTCCATAATGACATTCGCTAACGTGCTGCACCGTGTGTAGATGAGTAGAAACTTACATAATAGTAAATGTTAAATTATTAGCTCTTCGAATGTAAATATTAGGTTGAGGTATTAAGAGATTACTAGTCTTGTGTTTTGCTTTTTGTTTCACAGACCTTAGTTTGTTCAGTTGAAATGTGATTTTTTTTTTCTGTAAGTTTGGGACAAATCCTGTCACAGGTTGCGACTGTTTATGAAAGACACATGGGTGTTGTAGCCCAAGCACTTGACCAACACAGAATCTTCCATCCTTCATAGCAAAGCTGTCCACAAATGACACAGTAGCATGACCTTAAAGCAGTCTGACACGTCCAAGGTATGCGACCATCAGAAAAGCAGCTGATTACGGTGTTCTGAAGTTTACATTATAATTTTGTTTTGTAAGGTGAAGCTTATTTTAGGCTAAATAATGTTACTAGTAGGAATTTGAAGAGCTTTTTTTCCCCCCCTTCTCATTTGGGTTGGTTGAAGCTGTCCTTGAAACCTTCTAAAATGACCTTACACTGGGTTGTGTTTTATATTGTAGATTTTATCCTCACTTGGCTGGCTGTTTCAGGGTCACAGCAGCTGAGGGAAGTTTTGGTGTGTGAACAATGTAAATTGTGGCATGGTGCAGCAGAGAAATGGTGAGATGTAAATATTGTTGAGTAACATGGAGCTCCTCTTCCCCCATGTGTCACATAGGGTAAATACAGTAGAGGATGTAACTAATACTCAGATTTTTAACAAAAAAGGAAACCTTTGTACTAATTTGCAAATAAAAAGGTTTTTATACCTTATGGTTCTGCTTATTCTTGGTCCTTCTAATGACAAAACAGCAAATGTTTGAGCTTATTTTAGTCAGTCACACCAGCCCTTTTTAAAATAAAAACGAATGTATCTTAAAGCATAGTGCTGACCACTTCTTGTATTGTTTAATGCCGACAGGCTGTACAAATGCGACCATTAAACCTTTCGTGAACCTCTTCCATTCAGGGCTGATTTTTCAGTTTATCACTTTTTCCTGAGGTCATGATTGTGAGGTACAGCTGAACTGAATGCTACACCTGGTCCATATTCTTGCTCTAAGCACTTTTACAACCAAAATTACACCCAGGTATGGTCCCTTTGCTCCTTCTGACAGGTAAATTTGATGACTGTTGATAAACGCAACATAGTTCAGGAACATTTTAAGGATTTTTATTTAAGATGTATACACAATGTTTAGAGAAAAGCAGAATCAACTCATTAGAATGTCATATGTAGAGAGCTGACTAAAATGTTACAAGTGAATACCCAGCATACTGAGTGTTCACTTCATTACAAGTTGGCCCAACAAATAAAGAACTTGACCAAAAATGGCTACTGGACATAATGAATGTTAGTAGGAATCAGCATTATTTAAATGGGACCATGCTAATTGGTCCCCAATAGCCTTTCACTTACCTTAAGCCAAGTTAGCATTTTCCTTACAGTTGTAGACCGTGGTGGCTCGTACATAGGTGTCACAGCGAACAGGCAGACAAGCCACACTGCAAGCGTGGAGGAAGGTATCTTGTTCTACTATTAGGCCTGTTTTATGAATGATTAAAGACTAGTCTAAATAACATTGTGAATAGGGATTCACCATTCAAACCATTTAAAAAATGTCTAGTAGCAAGATTTATCTGCATCTAGGAAACTGCTAAACCTGTGCCACATCCTCAAGTGAAAACGCTCACTGAATCAATGTTTTGTCTCGGACATAAAGACAGAGCCAGAAAAGTGCAGACTAAAACCAACTTAACGTGGATGGATGGACAGACAGACACAGTGATGTGGTCCCAGAGGCACAGACCACGAGGAGGAACTGGTCCAGGGAATGGATTTTTGAGCAGCCAGAATGGTGTTTAACTTCCATACTTAAAGGGTCACAGCACTGCAGAGTTGAGTTCCAACACAGCTGATTCAGCCCATAAAGGTCATGCAGATTAGCTGATGAGCAGGAAAGACTGTCGACTGTTGCGTGCTATGGGCCTCCAAAGCCAGAAAGTCAGAGACGGAGAATGCCTGAAAGGACCAATGTTGGGAGAGAGCCTGGAGCTCTTAGTTAGTGTTTTCGATTACATTTCAAGTCTTGTTGAGTGTCCAAAGTGGATCCAGGGCGCTAAGAGGGTCGTCACCCTGTGGTGGGCCCTGTAGACCTTGGCCCTCTTGTGGCTGAAGGAAGCTCTGCTTGTTAATGCGCTGCTTGCCCCGACAGGTGCTGTCCAGCGTAAAGGCTTCGGGTGTCAGTGAGGCTAGCAGGTCCAGAGATGATGATGCTGGAGGAGCTGCATCAGGTGCAGGGTGATGGTTGGAAATAGGCAAGTCCGGTGTGGACCCCTCAAACCCAGTCCCACTATGACTAAGGGGTGAAGGGGAGGGTGTCTTGCTTGGAGAAGAGGAGCATGAGAGGGGGGGACTAAAAGAGGCAGGAACAGCTTCAATGGGAGATGGGTCCTCAGTGTCTTGCACAGGTAATGTCATGGGTTCTGGCTCAGCAAGACAAGAAGGCAATGCCTCCTGACCAGAATCCTGCTCAGACTCGACGCTGGGGGGACGAATGCTGAGCTTAGCAATGGTAGCCTGGATGGAGCTGATGGGCATGTCTCCTCCCAGAACAATATCCTGAGCATCCTGCCGTGTGTACTGCTAAACAGACATCAGAGGGTGTTAGGTTAGGTCAGTTAGACCAGCTTTTAGACTAGCTTCTTCTAAAGTCCAAATCCATAGACTTCTTTAAAAGGGTTTGATGTTTAGTCACTGTGCTACGTCTGGTATGTTAGGCGAGAGAAAATGTGGATTATCTGCTCACTGGTGAAGGATGAAAGCAGCAAATAAGCGATAAATAAATTTATAAAGTGTCTTACTTTAACCGTTGTGTTGTTTGTGGCCTTTTGGCTGGAAGAGGTAATGATGCCACGGCGCTGAAGAACCTGCTCTGCATGTTTCAGGACAGCCTCGTAGCAAAACTTCAGGTGGAGCTGCACAAAATATTACAAAACAGCATATCTTTTACAGGCCATCAGGCTAAAAATAAGTGTAGCGAGAGTATCAGCTTGTTCCATTTCTGCTTAATCCTAGACTTACACACACACACACAGACACACACACACACAGACACACACACACACAGACACACACACACACAGACACACACACACA
>JAOXYF010000028.1:8595228-8605360 GCA_028565775.1 Sternarchorhynchus goeldii
ACAGACACACACACACACAGACACACACACACACAGACACACACACACACAGACACACACACACACACACAGACACAGTAATTTAGCCCAGTACTAGTCTAACTATGTCTAGAAAGTTGTACTTGCTTGTACCTTCTCCTGTAGCATGTTCTTCCTCTGTTGCCTCATCTTCCTCACAAGCTGGGATAGGTCAGGTATACCATTACCAGCTTCCAGCTCCTGCAGCGCAGCATATAATACGCAGAATGCTCCTGTTCTGCCAACACCAGAGCTGAAAAAGACCAACATCAAGGAGAAGTCGTTTTTTGAGTTTATGTTGGATATTTGAAGGTCAAAGGGCATTGTAACACACCTGCAGTGCACCACAACGGGTGTGTGCAATGGCCGCTGATGAAGGTAGTGTCCGTGAACTTCCTGAATGAAGCGAATGAGGTTACTCTTACTCTCTGGCAGGCCCCTTTTCAAACACAGAGAGAGAGAGAGAGAGAGAGAGAGAGAGAGAGAGAGAGAGAGAAACCTGTTCAAATTGCATTGCTCTACTGCGCATAGCCTTGGGATTTAGGGTGGCTCAGAATCAGCATAGTGCAGTACTGATTTATCCTATATGAAATGTACACTGGTATTAGCCCAGAATAGAAGAAAGACTGCGTTTGATATCTCACAGTTCAGGCCACGAGGTGAATTGCAAGTGGATGACTGTGCGTTTCAGAGTCTGGTCTCGATACTGCAATCCAATCATGCGCTCAACATGGGTAGGAGTGTTCTTCTGGATTGTCAGGGTGAGTGTGATTGGACCCTGAGCTACCTGTTGTCCTCTTTCAGATGGAAAGTACCTCAGGACTTTTTGCTACCAAAAAGACAAACAAACAAAAACTCTTAAAATAGGATTACAAGATCACAAAAATTCTCTTCAAAGAATATATTAGGTGTGGATATACTTATTTGATGGGTCTGCAAGTCTTACCTTTTCCAGTTCTTGCTCAGACACAAGCATTACAATCAGAGAAACTTTCTGCTCATAGACCATGAGCCAAAAATCAGCAGCGGTTCCGGTAAGTGGAGCCTGTGTTGCGATAAGACGAGGACAGTATGGTGAAAGATCCTCAATAAAGCTGGCATTGATGTAGTCATCTTTGCCAGAGTGTAGGACAACACGATTGCGGTCATAAGGCATGACATCCTGATGGCGGTTTTTCATGGTGTAGCAGCGGGCTATAGCAATGGACAGCTGGCGAGAATCCTTCTCCTGCTGGTCCTGCAGCTCCTTCCATCGAGCATCGAGTTCTGACAAGCCTCCCTCTCCTGAAGGACGCTCCAGAGACTGCACAGTAGAGCGAAATGTTTCAAGCTCTGCACAAAGCTGAGACACCCTCTCTGGAGCTTGGTATGGGTCACCCTGGATAAGTTTCACCCCTTCTGACTTCTTCCGATTCTGTTCATCCTTAGGGTCGGCCTTAGTAGGCAGCAAGACATTAGCAGTGTCTTTGGTGCCTCCATGCTGGCTCTCAGGGCTTGAAGAAAGGAGGTCATCTGTACTTGAATTCTGACGCTGAAACAGAGAGTCAGATGATGGCATGGGGCCAGTCGAGGGGAGGGGTGTTGTGGCAGGCTGAGGTACTGGTGCACCTGCAACAGGTGTGAGAGCAGGAGATGGTCTCTGAGGCACCAATCCCAGCGAAGAAGGGCTTGGTGATGGAGAAGGTGGTGGTGTAGGAGAAGGCAAGACATTTCCTTGTGGAGCACCTGGTGCAACTGGCGATGAAGGGATCATACCCTGTGGATGAGATTGCGGTCCAGCTGGCACAACTGGTCCAGGATGCTGCCTAGGTCCAGGAGGAATGGCCCCGCCGTGTGGGCCAGTGTAAGTCATTGTTGCCCCTGGTGGTAGTTGTGGAGGCAGAGCCTTGGACTGTGGAGGCACCGCAGACTGGTGGGGGACTGTAGAGACCCCACCAGGATAACTCAGAGGTGTGGAGTGAGGGGGAAGAGGCTGCTGGGGTAAGCATGAAGGATGCTGGGTGATTTGCTGGGGGACAGGAGGGTGAGGTCCAGAAGGTGCCTGTGATTGTGGATGGCCATGGTGCTGAAGATGAAGAGCACTGGTATGTACTTGTAGTTGTGGTGACAGAGAGGCCGGGGGTAGCTGAGGTTGGACAGGGACAGGAACTCTTGGAACATTTGCTGGAAATGCTGGTTGGTAATTATGGTGCATTTGTGGATGCTGAACACTGGGCATTGATGGATGAGATGGGTGCAGTGCTGGTTGAGAAGCTACAGGAATTTGCTGATGAGATGGAGGAGACATCTGTTTGGAGGGTGGCAGCATTTGTGGCTGAGATGGTTGAGTCATTTGTTGTGAGGCAGGAGGCATTTGCATGTGGCCTACAGGGGCTACCTGCTGTGAAGGATGGGGCATTTGAGGATGGGAAGTAGGATGCACTTGCTGTTTTACATGAGCTAAATGTGGCATAGAAACAGGAGGCATTGGCTGGGATGATGGGGGCATTTGTGGATGCAGGGTATGATGTGTTTGAGCAATGGCATTAACAGGTTGACACCCAGGTACAAATGAAACAGAAGGAAACACCTGTTGGGGCTGTGGCAAGGAAGATAGTGTTGAGTGAACACCAAATGGACGTTGCTGCAGGTTTAGAGGTCCAGGTTGTCTCGGTTGATGCATGTGGTGTGGAAATTGCGACTGAGTTTGTTGAGGTGGCGGGGGCCTGGTCAGATGTGTAGGTATCTGTTGAGCTGGCAAAGGCTGGAAAAATGGCTGTGGTTGGCCCTGACCACAGGGAAACGGTTGCTGAGGCTGTGAATGTGGATGAGGGGCCTGTACTTGCTGGGGTGGCTGGTTCACAGGAACACCAGGTTGCTGCAAGTACTGTGGCTGAAGGCCTATTGGAGTAGGAGATGTATAAACAGCAGGTGTGGGCACTGGGTGGGCAGGAGTAGATGCAGGCATAGCTGGCTGTCCTGATGCAGGAGTGAAGCTGGGAATGGGTGTCTGCACACTGTCAACAGTGGTGGTAGATGGTCGAATGGGAATGGGTGCTCTGGGTAAAACAGGCTGAGCCTGTAAAGATGGAGGACAGTACCCAGGCACTGAGGGATGCTGAGAAATCTGAGGGCTGGGCATCTGTGGAACCTGCTGTTGCTGTGGCAAGGGTCCAGGTGGAAGGTTGTGATTAAAGCCTGGTGTTGGTGGAAGGGCTGTAAAGCGGGAAATTCGGGCAAGAAGTTCAGGGGGTGGCAAGTTGGGAGGAAATCGAGGTGGTGCATATAATGTGCTAGTGCTTGTCCCAGACCAATGTAGTGTGGAGCTTGGTGTGGTCCCTGGATGAAAACTCTCTGGCACCATAGGAAGACCAGCTGATGGAAGAACAAGCTCAGGAGGCAAGCTACGAAGTTCTTCTGGCAAGTCTCCACCTAATGCTAGGATGGCAGCATTCAGCTTGGCTATTTCAGGGTCTTCCAGGCAGGCAGAATCCATATCAGAGGCCACCTTCTGGGCTGGTTTTGGGGCTGTTGGTCTTTGAGGAGCCTTTTTTTGAAACTCTCTGTAGAAACACATATGATTGAAGACAAGCATTACCAAGTTAATAACATTATAGTTACTGATTGGCTAATGATAATACTGTTAGCAAGTGTTGCCTCAAGCAAAAGCTAAACGGTATAACAGAAAGATCCCACTCATGCATGCCACGCTGCATGTATCTTACTTCTCCAGTATGGCTTGTCTCTCCTCTTCCCTCGTCTTGCAGATGGTCTTAGCCCTATCTAAGAGGCGAGAAGCCTTTCCCTCCAAATCCTCATAAAACTCTTTTCCCTCCTGAGATTTCTTCATCAGGTCTTCATAGGCCTCATAGGAGGCAACAAGCATTTGCACTGTACTATTCCATCTGTAGAGTGAAGATGGACCAAAAGAGTCCAATGTAAATTTCTATTAGAGATTTTGTTAACAAAAATCCAGTTTTCATACAAATCTAATCATTATGAAATAATGCTTCACTTTCTGAGTGCTGAATAACCTTCTCTCTGAATTTAACACATTTACCACCATAAGCTCTCAGTCTCAGCTCTTACTTATGTTCTGTGTCAGCGAGGATCTTGCGGACTGTGGCATACTGGACATTTGCCTCAGTCAGTGCCTTCAGGATGTTTTCCTGAGCAGCCAAGTTCTGATCAATGTATATCTTCACTTGTTCATACTTCTTCAGTTGCTCCATAAACAACCTCTGAGAAGGGCAAACCAGTGATTGAGAAAAACAGACTCACACAACACTCACAAATCCCTTTTCTACTTTTCAATGTACAAGTCACTATTAACACTGATACTAGCATCGATTTGTGTCTGAAAAGCCACAAAAATAATTCAATACGACCATACCTTCATATCTGCCCGTTCAGTGGTGACTAGTGCGGCAGTAATGTCATCCTGCTGAATGAGCTCCCTCAGCTGTTTCTCAAGGGAGTTGCGCTGATCCTTCATCTCCTGGACTTTACCCAGAATCCTCTTCATGCACTGGAGACCTGCCACTTCATCTGGGTATAAGTCAATAACTATGTGAATTTGAGTATCAGCATCAACCATCGCTATAGCCCGCTATACTGATTATATGGCAACTATTCCTATTGGCTCTCATTTATCGTTAGCCTAATGAGCAATTTGGAGCGAAATGCTTTTAAAACATTGTCATACAAGCACATCATTTTTTTTTGATAATACTCCCCGTTCGATGTTGATTTGTTTCTGGAGTTAACAGGTACTACTAGTTACAAATACCAGAGTAGGAGTGTAGATGGTGCACAGTTCACTTCATACCAGTTTGGACATTGCGGTTCGGTACATTGGCAAAAAGGCAATTCATTTATTTTGAACAAAAAGTAGTGCAAGTTGCAGTTTGTTCTACCTAGGATTGAATAGTGTGGTACCGCTGAAAATGCATTAGCATGTTTATGCACATACCCTACAACTGGACAACATGGATCCACCACTCAGTCAAAATTCACTAGGATCATGAAACTTTCCTACCTAGTTGTTTTGAAAGAAGCAGGTAGGTCTTCTAGCTCCTGTGTGTTATTATATTCACCCTAGTGGGACTGACTCGGTCAAATGCCAGTGAACTTGAGCCAAATTTAGCACCACATGTTGCTAATTTGCTAACGGATTACAACTTAAGGTTCCGGGTGGAACTAATGCTTGTGAAAATTGTTGCCAGATTATGTTCAATCTTCTCACATAATCTACCGTGAATTCTCTGTATGGCTGCATGCACCGAACCATAACATCCTTACCATGACAGTCTGGAACAAATACAAGTACTGTTGCACCCCTAACAAAGCGAAATGAAAAGTGTACCTAGCAGTGTGGTCTGGGCCATATACACTCACCTTCATTAAGATGTGGTCTGGGTAGCGCCTCTTTCAGGGTGTCCAGTGGTCCTCCTAGCAGACGCAGGTTGCTGATGTGCAGATTCATAGCCCGGTGGAGCTCGGTGTTGGTGAAGCTGGCTTTTTCATGGGCCTCCAGGTATTTGTCCAGGTCCCTCCGGAGCTCAGCCAGGGTGGTGGGCGTGGCTGGAACCATCTGCTTCCCAGCAGCCTCCTCTAGTCTCCGCTCGCCTGCCTCGTCCTCGTCGAGCACTGACCGAATCTCCCGCAAGGAGGCCTCCACATCTGTAAAAACGCCTGACAACACTGTGGGGTGGGGAAGAGAAGGAGTGAATAGGAATGTCAGGTTGGTGTGATGGGAGATGGAAGTTGGTGGTCATGCACAGCACCCATATGTGCTGCTGCAGGTTGGCCCAGGATTCATGGGTTCAATTCGATATTAAAGTGGCATGCTTTCAATTTCTCATCACAAAAATTATGACATTGCCTGTTCTCCTATTAAATTCTATGGCATCACAGCCAGAAAAAGAAATACTTGCTTTAAATAATTTAATCCAAACAGCAAAATGAAAACCAATAGCTCCTTAGAGCTTAGCATAATGGCACGAACTCTTAGAAGCACACCAACCCTGCATAGACTGCGTGAGGCTCTTCACGGTGTCTGGCCTCACACTTAAAGCCGCACATCTCTCCATCAGCACTGGAGGGATGTTGTTGTACATGTCCATGTTGTCGACAGAGTCTGGGTCCAGGTTCAGAGAGTCCATGAACTGTCTGAGAGAACAACGTACAGTCACAATACAGCGTACCCAGTAATGCATGTGACACTAGTGCGCTCAGGAACATTACATGTAACATGGATGTGCTTATCAGTTGGGTACTCACTCTAAAGTCTCATTCTTGTTGTCTATTTTTGCCATGACCTCTCTTAGCAGCTTGGCCTTTTCCTCACTGTGGATAAGAGAATACTAATACATGATTAATAGAGGAGATATTTATGCATAATATATTTGGTGTGCGGTAGCTTTCTTGATTAAAGGTTAATAAACTTAACCTGTAGAGAGAAGAAGCCTCGTGAACCGCCATGGGAACCAGCTTAGAGAAAATGTCTGGTCCAGTTACACTGGGGTCAGTTGGGTTTACGGGCAAAGCTTTGACCAGAGGGGCACCTGGGTCACATAACAGGGTGTCGTGTCATATGTTGAACTCTTCACATTAAAATGCTGTTTAATTACTTCATTAAAAATACTGCTCATTGCTTCATCCTGTCCGAGTGTGACTAAATATTAGGACTCATTCGCTTGAAGCTGGCAAACACATTCCTGACGTTTTGAGGACAAGAATTTCGAGCATTAAGGGACATTTTTACAACAAATATTTTTTCCAAGACCTGAAACGAGACTGGCACTGAAAGCAAGTCAGAATAAATGTAAATGAGAATCATGGTAACTCCGAATACCTTTAACTGTGGGCAGCGTCTCCAGAGATGGAACCGACTCATGGTAAATAAAATCATTATCTTTCTTAGCCGAATTAAATCTGAAAAAGGAAAACGAGGACCACTTAATTTTTTATGTAACAGACAGCACAGCTGTCTGTATCCAAAGTGTGTGAACTGCTCTTTGATGCAGGTAATTACTTTCCCCCGATGACGTCCATGGTAAACCGCAAGGCTTCTTGCACACTATCCGGCTGCCCTTTTGCTAACTTTACAGCTTCGTTCAGTTTGTCCAGTGAGCTTTGAAGATATGCGAGCTGTAGAAGAACAAGCACCCTCAATTAAGAGAAATATTCCAAAATGGAGGACTTCAGTTACTCTTACTTTGCTTACAGCTGCATTTATTTGAGCTTTGAACAAAGATGAATCAAGGGTTTAGGAATGGTGTCAAAAGCAGGTCTCTATATCAAAGGGTGCCTTTCTAGCTAAAGGTGTGAGGGAGGGAGTGAGTAGCATGGAGCGTTTACCCTCTCGCCGTACTTCTGCTGCTCTTCTGCCTGCTTTCCCATGTGCAGCTGTGGAGAGAAACAGGAGACGAGTGAGATGAGGCCTTAAATGCATCATGGCAGCGCCTCCACTAAGAGTGGACAGTTTGCTCACAACATCTGAAAGCTAATGGAGAGATGATCTGTCCCTTGGCACTGTGGGTTCTCTTCCCTCTTATACGTCTCCCTCACACATCCTCCCTGCAGCTTGTTCCATGGGGTTGGTGTTTTATACATTGTCTGAGCAAAACCCAACTGACAATCTAGCACACTACCGCGCATTATAACTTATTATAAGCAAATTTACAATAAATGTACTTCAGTTTTTTGTTTTTTTTTTACAACTTCATAAAGGCACCCACATGAGCAATAGCAGCAAAATAGTAAATCTTCATCTGTACAAGCTTCTTCCAGTCTTTCTGGATCTTTCCGAGCATAGATGCAGTATCAGAGTTCTCCAGGGCACGGCATGCCTCTTTATAATAGTCCACTACCTGAAAGTAACAACGAGGAAACAAATGGGTTATTAGTGTTCTGATATAGAAATACAAGACACAAACAACTGGGCACAAAATTACTACATGAAGACTAACTTTTCTTTTGCTATTGCGAGTCGCAATTAACAAAACGTACCTGAGCACTTATCCGAGCAACAAGAAAACTCTTTCTGTTGTCCAACATGGACTTCTCCAAGAGGCACTCCTGGGCCTGACCCTGAAAACACAAAAGGTCCTCGTAGCCAATCGACACTAAAAGCTGATGATGGGAATGCAAATGTCTCAGCGTTATGTCTTGTTGCTGTGGAAGAAGCCAAGAGGTTGATAGAGGAGCATACCAACATCAGGTTGATGTTGAGATTAAGGATTTGGTGGCTCATGTCCACACTGTAGTTGTGGCTGAAGTGATCTCGCAGGTAGGAGAATGCTCCCGCAGAGCACTGGAAATGTGTGCAGGACACTTTCATCCCCTTACAAAAAAAAAAGGGGGAGGGGGGGTGGGTTAGGTCATGTGTTTTTTTTTTATATTGTTGCTGTCAGATTAGATGTCAAAGCATCCATGTTCAGTCACAATAAGAATCAAGTTCTCCTTTCAGATAATATATGGACAAAGAGCCAGCACAATAACAAATGCTGAACAGAAACAGGGCAAAACATGAAATAGTAAAGAAGACAATTACTAAATAAAAGAAGTTGGTATAAAAGCAAACATAAGGAATTACGTAAATTAATGGAAAAAGAAAAAGAGAAAAACATCTAAGTTTCTTAATTTAATCCCAGAGGGAAGACCTCATTTACTATAATTTGCCAGATTTTTGCTGCATGTCACATACATGTTTTGGGAGACTAACATTGTGAATAGGTCAGACACAGTGAAAGCCAGGAAGACAAGTAAAATCACATTAGGTCAATTAAAATGATTAGGTATGGAATTGGCTTAAACACTTGCCTCTTCAGATACCCTGTTGTCCATAGCTCCTAACATTGAATGGAGTGCTCCTGCAGTAAAGAAAAGCATGACTGGAATTAGGAAAAGAGCCTCATTTTATCAGTTTTTAAATACTCATTTTCAGAGATTGAACAGATATCCCTGAGGAATGAGGGAAACCAGACAATGCTGTCTGTATGGTACTACAATGGAATAGACCACTGCAACTCAGTGGTATGTGGCAGTGGTATGCATCTCACCGAGGTTATAGAGGATGCAGGCTTGCTCATAGCTAATGTCATCGTGAGTTACTGTTTTTCCAGAAAATATCTCTGTCCTGTTAAAAAACAGAAACAGAGTTAAAAAAAAAAAAAAAACTTACATTAGATTGCAAAAATGATGTGTGAATCTAGAATGAACAGCATATTTGTATCCCCAAAACATTATGAAATATAAAAATAATATACATCACTGCATAATAATTATATATGAATTATATACATTTCTAATTGTTTGTAAAACCTCACCAGGAAACAGGGATGGCAGCTTCCTGACCTGGCCCCAGGGGCACACGACTCTGCAAGTAGTGTAACTGACCAAAATATTTCCGCAGCGTACTGCAGCCTTCAAAGTCTCTCGTGACATTAACTGCACTCTAAGAAAGGAAAACCACAGGTAAAACGGAAGCCAAAAAAACCATTAAAAACATTTCTATCCGGCTTGTGATTGGTTTGTTTTGCTAGACTAGAATGACTTTCCTGCATATACTCACCTGTCTCAACTGCTCCAACTTTTTCAGCTGCTCGTTGTAGTTGTCTGGATCCTCTCCGTAGTTTTTCAGTATAAACTAAGCAAGGAAAAAAAAAAAAGACAGATGCAAACCGATGCCATGTTAGCAGTAAATAAACCTGCAAAAACAGGATAGTTAGGAGAGCGAGAAGGGTACTCGTTCTAATTTTCTTGAACTCAACTTCCTCTAAGGCTAATCTACTTTACCATGTATTTACTGCTAACACACACAGTAGGCCCTACTGGAGTACCTATTCCAACTACTCACCGACATATAATTAAAATACATTTTTAATTAAAATGCATTATCGTTCTTCTGTGGTTCAATATCCCCACTGAATCTTTGCTTCATTCAGGGTTACAGGGATTATACAGCATCAAGACTAATTCTAAACTGATAGAAATCACAAATTGTACAGAAAGAGAGGACTCGACTTTAACTGGAATGTCTTTCTGTTTTTCTATTTGACGTTCTCAATTTGTCAAAATACATAAATGTAAAAGAGGCTAGTTACTATAAATATGACATTTATTATATATA
>JAOXYF010000028.1:8622603-8654301 GCA_028565775.1 Sternarchorhynchus goeldii
ACGCTGTGTCTCTGTACCTCTGTCTTTCACTCTGACTCTCCCCTCAGACACTCCCCTGTGTGTACGCTGTGTCTCTGTACCTCTGTCTTTCACTCTGACTCTCCCCTCAGACACTCCCCTGTGTGTACGCTGTGTCTCTGCCCGGCAGTGCTCCAGTGGGTTTGCTTTTGACAGAGGTTTGCCTCGGTAGCACCTGCAGTCCTGTTTTCTTTCTAAGAGCCAAATGTCAGCAGCAAGTGCTGTGAAGTGTAACCACTGTGCTCCCCTCCTGCCGCAGGTTCTTCACTCAGCTTTGTTAGCGTACCTTCCTCTCCTCTCCTTCCCTTTTTTCTCCTTCCCTACACTGCCGCTCCGCTCCTCTCCGCTCCTCTCCTCTCCTCTCCTCTCCTCTCCTCTCCTCTCCTCACCTCCATCCCTCCTTCCTTCCCCAGTATGAAGCTGATTTCAGCCGTTCTCCCAGTCAGTTTTTAGGTGGTGAATAAAAAAGTGCATTAATGGTCCCTTATTCACAGGCCTCTTTAAATGTAAAATATTCAAGTGTACACAGACAGACTGCTCAGTTCTTAAAACTGCTCAGATGTTCTTTTTTTTGTCTTCTGTATCAGATGGCAATAACCTTTTTAATTGCTGTATTTTCCCCCCTTGTATCACCATTAACTACACATGCAATCACAGACATACAGATCACATTAGCATATTTCACCTTGGCAAAGGCCAAGTCAGACAGTGGAGATCTCCACAGATGGGCTGCCATTTTGAGCAGGCTGATATTTAGTTAATAGATGAGTCTGTCATCAGCATGGGTGCAGTGCTGTCAATGTTAGCCTCTTCATCAACAGCTCCTAGTTCAGGGGAGGACCTGAAATGAGGACTTTTCATACATGTGTACATGTGTACAGATTTTTTTATCATGGCTTTTCAGTAAAGGAGTCATTTTGTTCAAGACAAGCTTTCATTTTTGTCAGAAAAGCTTAGGGCGGAGGACCGAGGGATAGATAACTGCCATTTGCATACCGGTTGTATAATGACCTTGAAAGTGTAGATTGAAACACAATCTAGGAAAGGGATTAGAACTCCTGGGTTAGCAGCACCTACTTGTAATATGTGTGTACGTATGTGCATGGGGAAACAAACTGATGAACATCTTTGAGAGGACAAAAACACCTTCCTCCTCACCCCCAAAGATTAACAAGCATTAGACAAACAAAATTCTACCATTATGAACACACATTTACTTTGCTCACAACATAATCCACAGCAAAAGTCCTTAAATGCAATAAGAAGAGAGAATGAACAACAAGAAATTAGCAGCAGGTCCAGTGTTGTATTAAAAAGAGAGATTCCCCAGTGACAACTATTTATGGCAATATTAAGATGAAGTGCTTGGCCTACTTTCCATTTGTTTAAAGGCCATCATTGTGAAACAAAATCCTCTGCTGACTGTTTGTGGCTGCACATTTAATTGCGATGGTAGAATGAATAGAAATAGAAAATAAGTGAAGTCCTGCCTTACATAATGAAGTAACATTGATAACCAGCAAAGGTACGTCTGTTCTTGTCTCTTTTATGTAATTCAGAAACAGCAAGTTAATTGAAGTCATTTTTTACACCTTACATATGAAAGGTTTTCAGTATGGCCCGTGTCCTAGTTTTCTGTAAATATACTGAATCAGCCGACTCACTTTCATTTTTAGTAAACAGTAATTCACTACACAGAACTAGAGGCCAATTTGACACACAACCTCATTGTTCCCACTGTAGCCAGCTGAGTAAAAGATGATGTAATTCAATCTTCTGTCTTGGCATGTGATACTAAAGTTATTTGTCTCTGTGGCCATAGACCTCTTTGAACTCTATCTTGCTTTAAGTGTACAGAAACCAAAAAAACACATGCAGAAAGCTGCTGTGTCTTAGTGGAAAAGAATCATATGGCTGGGATTTAGGTTTGAGTTCTAGCTGGACTACAACAGCCAAAAGCATGCTATGTGTTAAAAAGTGGCAAAACACAGGTGGTAGTGTTTACAGCTTTTCATCATCAAGGTATTATGTTAGGCACTACCATTCATAGGCTGCAGTAAAGTTGTAACAACCCGTAGGGCAGGCAAGACCTAGGCAGCTTATTTTTTTCACAGGCTCCAGGCTATTTGTCACATCCAGAAAGGAAGCTTGTCACCTGGGTGGTCTGGATGAGATTCCCCAGACTGGAGCCTTTTACTCTATTACAGCCTGCTCTGGCCTGGTTCAGAAGCCTCCACCACACTCCAACTTCAGGAGAACTTAAGATTTGTGTCTGGATACTTTCTCTCTTTCTTTCTCTCCCTCTGCCCCATGTATCCTGTTCTTTCTTTCTCTCTTTCTCTTTCTCTCTCCCTCCCTCTCTTCCTTTTACAGAGCTGTCTGACAGATCTGGGGCTGACTAGCTGCATCTGCTTCTTGCTAGCCAAAGCTGAAAGGAGTGTGTCCGTAAACTGGGTCATTCTCTGACCTGATTCATTAGTCAAGAGGTTTCCCTTATATTACATTTATATTATAGCAATGTATAAAAGGTGCATTCTACTGTAATGCATCTTACTGGGTTGCACCCACAAGAAATAAAGTTCTTTAAATGAACAGTGAACACAGCAGGAATAAATTTGAGGTCTCCCTCACTGATCATTTAGGTCTCCAAATACCTCAGTCAGGGAGCACTGTGAATAAAACATCAGTTTTGTAAGAAGAGAAACATTCTCCTACTCAGTTCTCCATTCTCCATTGTTACATCTACAGTATAACAAAGAGGAGATACTCAACTGTCTCCTAACAACCTCACAAAGTTAGTCTTTTTTGTGTTGGCACCAACAGTACTAATTCTGGGGTAGCTGTTTGATCCCTTAGAACAGAAACTATACTTGTGCAGATGGTTTTTCTAATTCTTTTGCTTCTCAAGTGAACATTCCTGAGCAAAGCCTTCCTGTGACCTAGTATATTATTACCTCACGAACAGCAAAAATCAGTAAGTAGAAGGTTCTTTCAGTAAACCTAGGTCAAGAATCTAATATTCATCCATGATTTCCCTCACTGGTCTAAGCACAGCTTAAAGAGTCTTTGGTTTTAAGCAGAGAGTAGAGAGCCATCACTTAGAAAGGTGGACCAAAATCCCTTAAAGACAGAAGGCAGAGCTACATGAGCAGGGAGACAGCAGAGTTCTTCCATTACTCATGCTGTGTTATTAGTTAACGTCTCTTGTCAGACTGGGCAGGGGAGTTGATCCGGTTCAGAGGGCCTAGGGCCTCGTTTGGTTGTTTTTTCTTTGCCTCGTTGCTATTCTCGGATTTGAGACCAAATTGCCCTCAGTCATTTGGGACCCACTGAGAAATGGGACATGAGCACATGTTCAATTATTCACCGTGGGGAATCATGGTGATCTGAGAATTTTTTTCTTCTTTTATTTTTTGCATGTCTTGCCTGATGAGGTTGAATCTAGGTATATCTCCAACCTATTTATTGCCAGTTTGGTTGAAATGTTCTTTTGAAAGAAACCATGGCAGAAGCATTTTTAAGTGTATGTGGATATTACAGGTTTTTATTAAGTGAGTGGAGATCATAGCAGTTCATAGCATCCTGGTGTCAAAATCAGCCACCATTGAAAAGCTGGAAACTCATTAATGCCATTTAATAATAAACACAACAAACACAACACAATATTTATTCATGTCGGAATGTAAATACATTGATGAACATACAAAAAAGCAATATTGCAGTACTACATGCAGGCATCGGTAACACTATAAAGAAATACATTTGATCATAAGTGAAATATGTTTTTTGTTAGGTGTTTTGATATTGTTGTTGTAATTGTTGTTGTTGTCTATATAGCACTTATCTCAGACAAGCATCATGTAGGGGGTTTTGCCGTTGTATTTACTTACCCCTACCCTGTTTACTACAGCTAACAATGGAAATAGGAGCGGGCGAAGGGTTAATGCATGTAAAACTTAATAAACTTATCTGACTCCAAATTATAGTTACAAATGTGTTGTAAAGAACAAATTTTGTTGCGTATCACAGTGCAAGGCACTAGAATATGCATAACCAACTTTGTAATGTTCCTTCACGCTAAAGCGGCTTCATTTGACGGAAGTTTCCCATTCGGCTGGCCTTGTTTATGGTTTAACTTAGTAAACGTGCACAGCAGATTGAATATTCTGCAGGGAATTGTTATCAGCAATCTCACAAACTACAACACTCTAGTTAGTGAGTTCTTAAGCATTTGCATTATATAATACTACCTGAAGAGCTAAGCTTCATATGAGTTTAAGATAACAATGTTTATTCAAATAGTAGAAGCCAATTAGGTATACGTTACAATTGGTTACATACTGTGATGAGGCTATGCATGGTATGAATAACAGTACATAAGGTGCTTCACATCTAATAAAAACGTATTTCATTTATGAAATGTTATAATTCTATATACTCATGCTTTATAAGGTGTTATAGAGGCTTCATAGGACATACTACAGATATATTATATATCGTAGGAAGCAACACTCTGGGCTAGATAATCAATCTGTCTAGTTAACACGATCCTTCGCCATCTCTCTCATGTGCTTTAATGCAGGGTAATGTCAGGAGTCATGGTACAGGGGACATAACCACTTATATTTTTTAATTCACCATCTTTGCCCTTGACATAAATTTGCAGAGATGGACTTGATTAAATTGATTTGCAGTTGGGTTCAGGTCAGCCAAGCACTCTCAATAGCAGGGAGTGGAAAAATCGCATCTACCTAGGAGAAGCAAGAGTGGAACTGATGAGCAGATGAGGAGGACAAGATTTGCTTCCTGACACATTAAACTCATAGAACACTGTTGGTCAAACAGTATAACTGTAAAATTATACTTTTGACATGTTTTACCTATAAACTAAATTAAATGTAGCCACAGGTCAATATTTAAGTTTGGCACAGTTTCATTTAACAATTTGGAAATGTTTTTGTCACGTCTCGCCGGACACCCAGCTCGCCGGCCACGCCCACCCATTCCACATTGCCTCACTCTCAATCACCGGTGTATTGAGCGCACCTGGCGCTCATCACCGCACTGACTATTTAAAGACCACGCACAGCACACTCAGTGCTGTACATTGGCCTCGCTTGTTGAACTGCTTCCACAGCCTCTGTATATTCACGCTGCTGACAGTTTGTGTGTGCAAGCCACGAAATTACAGCCTTACCCGTAAATCCGGACATCGCCTGCTATATTGCTTGTGTGTTTTCTTTTTTGCATATTGCTTGCTTTTTACGCCACTGGCAACCCTGCTATCAAAAAACCAAAAAAGCATGTTCCCAGTAGCGTCTGCTTCTGCTCCCTCCGACCCGCCGTCACAGTTTTAAACATGGGGAATAAAGAAGCTACTAGTACTAGTAAATAAACTAATTTTAAACAAATTCTATCCATTGCCTAGATGTGAAATACTTTGCTTTGCAGTTCCTGCACATCGAAGTGGGTGTATGGTTGTATTCATGGGTTTAATCTTTTTGATCTTTTTATTCTTTTGATCTATTTGTTCTCACAGCACATGAGAATGAAGCTTGAAAAGAATATTTCACCCACATATGTAAATGATATTGGACAGTGGTGAGGTACACAGTTTCTAAGGTCTAAGTTTCTAAGAATACATGTGCTTAAGAAGCACTTTTATTTCACATAATAGTATCCAGGAAGCAATCTATTCTCTTTTTCTACGGCCACTACTGCTAGGGAGAGAGAGCAGTAGGAAATTTCTAGAGCAGATTGTGATTGACAGCAGTAGATAGAAGGGGAAAAGCTGTCTTCACAATAGTAGCTGTGTTGTGAAAGTGAAGCTCAGGGCTTCTCAAGTCCAGTGGAAGACCACAGCACTCCACTGTTTAGTGCTGCCCCTGTTCTAACACACCTGATTAGTGGTCTCGACACAGATGGTTTGAAGCAAGGAGAACAATGGGGTTGATTTGCATATTTCCTGTGCATGAGAACACTGGCTTTTTTTTTTTTGCTTGAACAGCACCTGCTGGGGGTTTACCCAGGTTTCCATTTGATCCCCAGGTTTTAGGCTTCTGATTTGACATCAGCTGTTTTATGACGGAGAGCAACAGGACTGATAATATCTCCCAAAAATAATATTGTGATGACAGTGCTAATATATCCATAAATACAAAAAGAAAGCACAAATCAGAGGTGTGAGCCTGGATAATTGCCATATTGAAGTGTTGGACAAATCTGTCATGTCTCACAAATTGGCATTTACTGGTGGCCCCAGGGTGTCCTGAGGAGTGAACAGATCTATTATGACCCATGATTACTGCTGGAACTAAGACCCATGCTGGCATCGTCTAGCGAATGCACCAACTGGTCAATTATCCGAGCTGGAGGAGGGGAAAGAAACTTATTATTTCACCTGTAAAACAGCATTGATAACTTGGTTGTTTTCCCAATCACGCCCTGGCATGAGGGGAATTACTGTGCTTGGAGACACTGCAGCATCACTCTGTGGGTAGGGACCTTAAAGACTGCAACCATGACCTCCAGGCCACTGTATCACTGCTGTTTGAACAAAGAAATTTTCTTATTTTCTTAGTGCAGCTACAGAAACATGACAAGGGCATTTTTCAGGCCAACAAGGTCTCATTATTACAATTTTGTAGCAGTTTGTACACTTGCAGTACTATCCAGAGAGAAAAACAACTATTTACTGTGAGGAGAGAACAGTCATGTACAATCAAACTTACATACGGTTGGCATTGATCCAAAATGGTAATTGCCGAAGTTGTTTGCGAAGTTAGATTTCAGCACCATGGAGAGTGGCCCTGGTGCCCCTGTATCCCATGATCCTGGGGATAGTGTGGCTGCTCTAAGAGTTCAGATCAGGGCTAGGAGCAGTCACAGTTTCAAAATCAGATGGTTGAAATCCAAAAGAATCACTCTTAATAGTCTGGCTCCTTCGGTTGCTAATCTGTAGGCTTTCCACACAGTTCACATGGAGCCGCCCTCGACTCCTCCCCTGTCCTGTGTGTGCATTTTTGTACGCCTCTGTGTATGTCTTCTCGGTTCGTGTGTGTGTGTGTGTCGTTCTAATTTGCGTCATGTTTCATGTTTAATCGTAATCGTTCGTCTCACCTGTGTCTTGTCTGGCGTGTGAGTATTTAAACGTGTGTGTGTGTGTGTGTGTCGCGTCTTTGTGTGTCTTTGTCGATGTCATCACTGTTCACGTTCATGTTAATAAACGCTTTGACTTTTGACTCTACGCTTCCTGCCTCACTTTTTGCTATCCGTGCTGCACAGCATTACAGCACACAGCTCAAAGGGTAGAACTGTACGCTGTCACAAACTGAGGCCTCCTGCAGTGACCAACCTGCAATTTGCAGTCATTACTGATATAGGGGTAAAACCTTTAACAAATGTTGCATTCTGTATTAGTTGTACTTTTCTCCAGAAAGGTGTGACATCTCATCTGATATTCCGCTAATAAGGGCCCTTCTAATTTTACTTGAGCTGCTAAGCTCTATGTTGAAACGTTTGAATGCCTTTCCTCCCCTCCAACCCTAAGCTTATTACAGTAAATCAACAAACCAGCACTACCAATTAGCCTATTGTCTCACTATGCTGAACTATGCTGAACTATGGCAACTTTTTAGTCGGTACTCAGCCCCTGCTCCCTTGTTTGCATAATATTTGAAGGGATGAAAAAAGCAAAAAAGATTACAGGTAATCTTTGACTGGACAGCTGATTTAGAATATAATGGAATGCATTGGATAACCTTCCTGAGGCTCTGGCAATAGGGACTGCACCCTAAGTTAGAGGCATCACTTGGGTAGCTCTGGGCATTCCAGGTTCATGCCTTGTGTTTGGGGAATGAATCAAATGAAGTTTGACAGTTTGAGGAAATGATTAGGAACAATAAGATCCTCCAAACAGCAACGTTCCTGCTTTTGTGGCTATTCATTAGGGACAGATATATGATATTCAGAATTTAACAATAGTATGATAATGTAGCCTTTCCTCATGCTCTAATTTTACATGCGGAATACCAACTTTGCTTATTCTAAGGCTTAACATTGCCCCTTTAGTGATGAGGAAAAACAGAACAGGAAAAGACCTTTCTGAATAACAAAATCACAGATATAAAGCTAATTCTGTGCTAAAAGATGTGGTGTTTCTTTTGCCTTAAAACTAAACAAGCTTAATACACTTGTTTAATTACAACATAATGACTCCTCAGAGTCATGAGCTAATGACCGACTGAAAAGATCAAAGCTCTGAGCTTTAATAGATCTGGGGAAGCAATCTGTCCTTGGCTAAATGGTGTGTTTAGCTTTTGGCTGGTAATTGAGAGACATAATGCTAATACTGGTTATTGGAGCAGACAAAGAGAAAAGGGTTTGTAACAGGTTCAAAGGCAGAAAGTGCTGTTTAAGAACTGGAAGCGTTAGAGCCACAGAAGATGGACAAACTCAGGAAGTCAAGCACTGAGGTGTCTTTTTCCCTGACCTCTTTGCCCTAATTCTCTCATTTTTACAGTATTTTTCTTCGAGTAGGATAGATTTGGTAATGCTGTACGCTAGAAACATAGATATTTAAAATGCATGAAAAACGGTTAGCTCTAAAGGTACAGTGGTTCTTATCAGCAAGCTCAATAAATGATTTCACAAATAGAAGTCTACTTTCAGTATACAGGCTCATGCAAACACTCAAATTTTAAGAACCAATGTAAGCTCTATACCTGCTATGAGAAATATGGAACACTGCAGCTTGCCTCTAAGAGTTGGGACATGGACTTTTATAAGGATTCTTAGTGACAGTGTCCATTATGAAAAGTGCTAAAACAGCAAGATTGAATTGAACTGAACTGAACTGAATTAAACTTAATTGAACTGAATTGAAAGGTCATTGTTGGAGAAATTCAAAGTTCCAGTGCAAACCATAGACAGAGACATGATTTGCTTAAGGCCAGAGGTCACCTGAACCAAAGATAAATGCTTCCCACAGTTTGTCTAACACTGTAACCCCAGCCAGACCTTTTGTCTGCACGTCCTCGCGCTGTTCCCTCTGCCAGAAGGATGAAACTCTCGGGGCTTGACCTTTAGATCATGACATTTACTGCTTCATTTTAACCAGCATGAGTTTACAGCTAATTAATCTCCATAGTTGTTAAGAAATTAATAGTGGAACAATATTGGAAGAGATCTTAATGAGTTTTAGAGGTTTGAAGTGTGAAAAGAGTGCTACTGCTAATTGGTTTCAGCAATACCCTGTTGAATGATTTAGTAGTACGTTTGACTAATACATGTTCTCAAAATGCAGTTTACCAGAAAACTTACTCTTCATTCATTCATTATTTACCTTTATTTATCCAATTAATAGAAACATATGCTCTCTTTCAATAACAACAAATAATTACAACAAAAATAAATGCTGTTCATTTTGAACACGGTGTATTTGTGAGGCAAAATAAACACTGGAGGCCCTGGGTTTATTTTGCCCTGGGTGACTTTGTGCTGTATCGTACAGCAAGGTACTGAAGGAAATTCCAGTGGGAGATCTGAAGCCCACCGAGACAGTGAAGGTGATGCAGGAAGCCCAGCTCCTCTCTCAGCTCCAGCATCCAGCAATCCTCAAGTACTTCACCAGCTTCCTGGAGCGAGATGCCTTCTGCATCATCACAGAGTACTGCGAGGTAAACCACCACTTTTCTCTTTCAATGTGTTTACACACACTCTAAATATGGTGCCAGATCTTATGCTGTTTCAAAAGACCAAGTTCATATTTTGAAATTGAGACAGATAAACTGAATAAACACATCCTATGTTAACAGTAGGAAAGCCAGAAATATTAATGTTACTAAGCTAATCAGAGATGTATCTGCGAGCAAATTACACCTGTCATATCAGATCTAAGATAAATTACTGTCTGGACAGTATGTGACATGCAGCTGTGATGTGAAAGTTGGATTTTTCACTGATTTTTCTACTTTCTTATTTCCTCCTACACATTGACACAGTCGACTGAGTCACTGAGGGGTGAGTGAGATCAGCTAGTGATAGCTGTTTGACACCCACGGCACTCTCAGCACCTCTGAAAGTATTAGGCTCATCAGCTCTGGTGTTTAGACCCACCTCAGTGAGGGATTTTTGTTTGTTTGTTTTGGTACTGTTCGTCTCATTTTTGCCAGTACTTTTAATATACTGCACATACCTGCTTGCAGTCATGGTGCTCTGCAGAACACCGTTGTATCTCTGGCCCTGGTCTGCCATCACAGTCAGTGTTTCATTGAAATCCTGTGCTCATGCTGACCTACAGAATCAAGGGTCAATGGATTTTCATTTGAGGAGAGGTCTTCATGGCACTAAGAGAGAAATCATAGCATTAAATGTACCTTGTCACTGAGATGGCTGTGCCATTTGAAGATCTTTTTTTTCAGTGCTGTTATTCCTCTGCACTGATAAGAGTTGGTTAAGTATTTAAAAAAATTCACTATAACCTTTCATTGAGGTTTGAGAGCTAAAATTGTAGCTCATGGTTCTTACTGTGTCCATATACAAATGCCGCTTGCAATGAGGTGCTGATCTTTAGTGACAGCAGGTTAAAGGCAAGGCAAAGCAAGGCAAGGCAAGTTTATTTGTATAGCACTTCTTGACAAAGAGCCAATTCAAAAATATAGAAAAATGATAAAGCTTATTACATTCCAAGATCTTTCACCTCAGGAAGGTCTTTGCCAAAAAATACAAATAAAATGTTAGAAATACAGTTTATTAGATTTTAGTAATACGTATTGCCTGTAGTTGGAAAATGATTTATTAACGCTTTTATGAACACTCAGGAAAAGGTGATTTCCTGTCCCCTTTCTTCTTTATTAACTAACTGCTTGACTGATCAAGATCCATTTCTACCTATTTCTACACTTTTACTTGACGGAGCATACAAAAATCTGCTGCTTTTCTCAGTAAAACGGTGCTTTCTTGGTTTCTCGGCTGTCTATAAAGGAATGTTCCCAAGAACTGTGCTCCACGTTTTTGAAAAGTCAGCTAGTAGCAGGCTGCTTTGAGGAACCATGTAAACGACAGCTGTATCAGTATTTCTGCTCGTGAGTTCTTGTGTATAGAAAACACCTGAATTGGGCTTTCTCATCCACTGTTGGTTTGGCATAGATACAGCAAATGAATGTGTTTTTTCCCTCCAGTGGTGTAGCTGAATTACACAGATGTGGTGAGCACTCATGCTGTTTAAATATGATGTGCATGCTGTGAAATACAGTAAACTGTAGAGCGATGTTGCTTCAGTATTTTTTTTTTTACAGCACGAGGGGGGATCCCACTTTATTTGGGCTCAAGTTTTAAGTCAGATCCTCAACATCCATTGAGAAAAGGAGAGCAGGAGGAAGCGAGAGAGAGAGAGAGAGAGAGAGAGGGTGGCAGGTAGGTTGGGAGGCAGTGAGATGGGGAGGGAGGGAGAGGTGAGAAAAGAGAGAGGCAACACGTAAGGGATGAGATGGGGGATTTGAGCATGTGATTGATCTTGTGTCTCTCGCTCTTGACCAGCTGAATGTGCCTCTGATGTTTCAGAGGGAAGAAGAGAGAGCTAGAGAAAGAAGAAATGACATGAATACAATTCACGCAGGTCTCCTCTGTCTCATCTTTCTCTCCTTTTCATCTCGCCAAACAGTTTGCTGTGTGGCTCCCCGATGGTTGAGTCTCAGCTCACTGCTGCTTGAGCTAATGATGCAGGAATCTCTTCATGTGTGTGTGTGTGTGTGTGGGTGGGTATGAGAGAGAGAGAGAGTGTTTATTAAAATAATAAATATTTGCAATGTATGCAACTTTTGCTTTGAGCTGCTTGAAGAACTGATTTGTGCTGTGAATATCTAACTTGGATTAATAAACCTTTATTCTACTTGATGTGGCAGGAATCATTATCTCCCTGTGCTTTAAATCAGTGCCTGTCTCCTTCCCAAAAGACTGTAATAGCAAAGAGAGCAAGCTGTCTCGATAATTGGCCCCTACAGAGAAGCTATAGCTGAAAAGCAAGGTTTTGATAGTTTTTATTTATATATTATTTCCCATATCTCAGTGATGCCCAGTTCAGCTCCAACTAATACCAATAACTATCGATGATTAAAAAATCTAGGACGTTTGTATTTGGGTTCCAGATATTTATGATCGCTGTTTATGACCATTAGAATCACAATCAGAAACTGTTAGTTCTGCAATAGACCTAAAACTTACTGATCTCCCTTTTTTAAAAATGAATTCTTATTGAATACTTATTGAAGTTAATTATAATAAATATAGTTTTCATTTCATTTAAGCTTTTCATCCACATTCTGGTTTTGTTTGTGAGTTTGGTGTTTGCCTCTCTTTATCTTTTTGTAGCAGTTTTTATTTGAATGTAAGTTTATTATAACCCTACTAAGAGAATGATTCAGAATTTATTCTGTGCACCTATGCACAAGGGCATTTCTCAAGAGAAAACAAACCTTAATTTAGTCTTAAAATACTCAATTTCAAACAAACATCATCAGCATCATAATATCAACTAACTGGACTTGGGACCCCTGTTGCACAGTAGAGGGTAAATGAGGCTCATTACTGGGTACGACAAAGTTAAGGAAAGAGGAGTGTGAGTGAGGTATTAAATTTGATTAGTGTTCATCAAGCATCGTCATTTACTGAACAGGGCTGTCAGGGAGGTTTGATGCTAATTTCAACCTTGGAACCCTTGAATAAGGAGAGGCGCTTTGGAATCACAACAGCTCTGTTTTCATAGATAAACACATTACGAGAAGCTAATGTGTCATTTTGTGTCTCAGCTATGGGCTGATGACAGGAAACAGCTCTCTATGGTACTCTTACTGCAATCATCCCGCTGTGTTCAAAGCTCACGCTTCCTTCAGGCTGTGTGCGTATGGGCTGACTTATTCAAAACCACGGCCTGCTAAACCCACTGCACACGTCTCTGTCTCTCATCAAACGGGTCCAGTGTGGCAACCCCCATATCACTAATAACACCAAATGGATCAAATTAGCTTCAATAATAACAGACATGACTTTCAGAAAGTGGCCAGAATATGTAGCTACTGAAATGGCCCAACTGCAGTGCCAGTTAGGGGCCTTACATTTTGTGATGGGTGTAAACAACCCCTTTTAAAAGTCCTAGAGATTAGGCAGGATTTGTCATGCTCAATAATTGGTGTGCATTTGTAGAAGTAACTTCCTAAGTGTGTCTTGTTTTCTTTTGGAAAAATCACAGAACACAATGCACAATGTGCAAATAGATATATGTCTTAGTTTGCATTCGGTGCTGACCAGAAGAGAATAGGTTCCTCATAAAGATTTCTCCAGCTCAGGGAAATTTTGCTTTTGATTGTTCGTTAGGAGTCTGGATTCTCTGTAAATCTGACTACTGTAATTATACATTATTGTAAAAAGCACTATTCAAATCTATTTTGAATTGAACTGTACCTCATTTAGGCCATTTAGTCTTTCTCTGCTATTTTCTGAACATCTGAAGCATTACAAATGTGCAACTGCCTTGTTCCCAGAACAGAGATTTGGAGTGTAAGCTGGAAGAGTCCCGAGCAGCTGGGAAGACTCTGTCTGAAGGGCAGGTCTCTGACTGGCTCATTCAGCTGCTCCATGGGCTGAACTACATGCACCAGAGGTAGACATCTCTTGGAAATGGGCAACGACCAGCATCACCATCTTTTAAAGCTTTTCAGTGTGCTACTCTGTAAAAATCAATGTTGTTTAAATGATTTAAGAAAAAATTTAACTGTGTCTAAATTTAATGCAACATTTATATGTGATGGATCTACTTTAGGGTTTAGTTACAGAAATTAGTACATGAAACAGACTTAAAGTGAACATGAAACACTAGATAGAGCTAGAATAATTAATAATATGGATTCACACTCTTAAAGACATAAATATTCGTATAGGTTTAACATTTAAAATATTAAGTAAATAAATAAAATTTAAGTCTGTGAGGTTAATTATGCTGCAAAAAAACCAATCTTGTTACATTCGCTAGTTTACATTCGCTGGCTAACTAAAGCTTTACAATGGCACATTTTATTATCTAGCTTTAAAAATGTGTTTTTTACACTAGAAATTTCACTAATGTTCTATTGTTTTTTAGCCCCAGTATATACCCACCATTTTATTCGCCTATAACTAGCTAGGTAGCTAACTATCAGAAAGACTGCAAGGTATCCATGGCAACTATTCCACGTAAATTCCAACTAACCAACCTCATGACATAGTCATCGAGGGAACGGCAATATGGCTGTGAGCCAGAGTGAAAACATTAGTCACTAACAAACATGTGAATTACAAGTGTATAAACAGATAATAATGTAATGCACTTGTTATATTGTGTATTACAATATAATCTGTAATTGTTTTATATCTAATGTCTTCTCAAAATAAATTCTAACACCCTTCATTCTGAAAAAAATATATTACGGTGTTTCATGTCCAAGTTAAGGAGGTAAATATTTCAACAAGGAGTAAACTCTGTTCCTGACATTTCACAGTAACTGCAAATTACATTCACGTGTTTTGGTTGACAGCCACATCTTAATTGAGGCTTGTTGTTAATGGGCAACCTACTGAAGAAAAAGGATAATGGCGCCTTTCAGTGTGTATTGACTCCTGTTGCTTTTCCGTGCCAGGCATATACTTCACCGGGATCTGAAATCCAGGAACGTGTTTCTAAAGAAGAATGTTGTGAAAATAGGTGAGTTTTCCCAAGGCAACCCAGCACTGCTCTTGATGCTGTATGCAATGTTTGTTCATCACTTCTGAAGTGCCTTCTCAATGGCACGTGCTGCTTCAGAAGCCTGCCCTGTTTGACAGAGATTCTCAGCGAAGTGCTAAAATCCTACTCACCCTTAGACAAAGGCAGGGAGGAGGTTGAGGTGCAGTGAAGATAGTGTTCCTCTGCTGGATCATTGTTAGAACTGTGCAATTATAATGACATGAAAACATTTTGGATTTTAAAGAAGATGCCTCCCTAATGTTCTTGGCACCAGGGGCTTTTATTTAGTTATTTATTTATTTATTTGCCTTTATTTAACCAGGTTAGTCCCTTGAGATACAAGATCTCTTTTACAAGGGAGACCTGGCAAAGACAGAGACAAATTACAACATTCCAAAGTACACTCCAAAATTTCAAACAATCTCACATAAAATCAATTAAAACACACACACACAGATGATCTGGACCCGACTGCTCTTATCAGAGTCTTAAATCTGCTCAAAGAAACAATGTCCTTGATTTTTATATCAGTCTGTAACAAGTTCCATGTGTATGGAGCAGCAAAGCTGAAGGCAGTCTTTCCCAGCTCTGTTCGTGCTCTAGGAACAACAAGTTGCAAAAAACTCATTCGAACGAAGACTGAGCAAAACTCTGCCTTCTATTCAAAAGACAGGATAAATAATTAGGCAGATTCCCAATTAGCACTTTGTAAATAAAAATATACCAATGTACCAGGCGTCGCGCCTGCAACGAGGTCCAATTTACCTTTGTATACAACAAACAATGATGGGTAAATGGTCGGCAGTTTGTTATAAAGCGCAAGGCACTATGATACACACTGTCCAGTATGCTCAAACAGTGCACAGGAGCATGCATATACAAAGTATCTCCATAGTCTATTACAGGCATAAATGTTAATTCAACTAACCTCTTTTTTAAAAGTAATATTGCATATTGCACCCATATTGCACAAACAACCATATGCCGAATAGCAGGACCAGTCTGCTGTATGTATAACTAAAAAAAACATGTGCAAAGATAATCCATACTATCTGCTACACACTCCATACATGCTACTATCATCTCAACTATACAGTATTGTAGTTAGCCTAATACTATCTTATTTATAATTAGCATATGCTAAGTTATGAGCATACAGCATTTTCTACCAATTCTAGTCATCTCCAGTTCCAAACATTAGTTCTAATTATCCTCTATCACATGAAGGCTACAGTATGTTGACCCAGATATGAAGAATGGTTGTTGGTTTTAAGTACTTCTAAGTTATTCATGCTCTGTCTGGACAGGCGACTTTGGAGTGTCATGTTTGCTGATGGGGTCATGTGACCTGGCCACTACATTCACAGGCACAGTGTACTATATGAGTCCTGAGGTCCTCAGTCACCGTGGTTACAACTCCAAATCTGATATCTGGTAAGTGAAGCAAAAAATTTATTACTGAAGCTAGAAAGATGTTTTTATCTAACAATTTAAAAGAAAGGATTACTGGAGTTTCTTTTATTTACTCACTTTATTTACTATATTTACTTACTTGGGTTGTAGACTAGGATGAAGATATCTCTAGAGCTAGTACTTATTATTTATGTTTTAAAAAACTTAAGTCAGTATTTCAGTATTTTGTAAGCAAAGCCCAGAACTGAACTTAGTCCCACTTACCACCTATACATTAGGAAAGATCTTTAATAAATGTTTAAAAATTGAGGTTTTAAATAGTAATATAAAGGACAAGATTGTATGTTTGTCTTGCAAGGCCCTGTTTTCAGTTCCCCATACCTCAGGAACGTAAAAGATTTGTAATCATGAAGTTTTGCTTGAAATGAAAGCAGCCAGACAGATGCATTCTGGGTATGGGGTTTGTTAGAAATGACAAAATATGGTGGAGAATGAGAATGTGCGTGAGAGAGAGAGAGAGAAAGAGAGAGATCTCATTGCCAAATAGCTTAAGGCACCAACTGCTAATTTAGTCACCAGAAACACACGCGCCTACACAGACACATACATACACACACACATGCAGTCACTGGGTGTGTGTCTGACAGAGGTATATATTCACCCCCACACACCCCAGCATATTGCAATGTGAGAATGCACAGGCAGCTTAATGAGATGAGGACACTACAGTAGTCTGACCATGGGCACACCAAGGAGAGGAGATGTGATAGCTAGACAGAGAGAGATAGATAAAGAGAGAGAGAGAGAGAGAGAGAGAGAGAGAGAGAGAGAGAGAGAGAGAGAGAGAGAGATGGGTGGTGGTCTCACTCTCAGAGAGCTCAGTTTCAGAGCTCAGCTCATTCTCCCACTCCTCGTTCCCTATGAGAATCATTCACACACACCACTTCGTCTTTCCTTGTCTTTTTAAACACAGTAAGGAATACCACTCATCCTGGTAGGGGAAGGCTGGATCACGTCTCCCAGCAAAGCTCACACTGGCTGCCCTGTTTCTTAACGATCAGGGCTAGCAATCCTTCCATTCTCATAGAACACAGCCATTTTACACAGTTTCAAAACAGCATCCAAGTCCTTCAGGAGCAATGTTTAAATATCGAGATTTCACTGAGCTATTGGTTTCATATTCTTGTGCCTCTGGAATCGCCCACAAAGTGGAGCCTTCCTTTCAACCACACAGTACGAAAACTCAGTTATTTGCCCATGGGTTCCAAATTCGCATTTAATAGATTGCATCTTTAATACAGAAAGATAGCTAAGAAGGTAATGAAAACATTCCATCATTCACATGGTAAAGGCACGAGACAATGCATTCTGATAGTACTGCCGGAGGACATTAGGATACTGTATATGCAGATCTCAGGAGAATGAAAAGAAAGATGACTGACAGACACAATTTCCTGCACCCTCCGGCAGCTGTAAGCTGTAATGTCGCACCTGTGTATCACATTTAAAACATGTTTTGTTTGTTGTTCATAAGTGGTCAGCGCCTGAATATTATTAAAGCCTGATCTTTTAGGCAGGGATGGTGTCCACCCAACTCGGGACGGCTCCGCCTTACTATCCTACAGCATAGCGCATAGTTTATTAGTTAGTCGGCAGAATAGTATTAGTAGCTGCTGACAATCCGGAGACACGACCAGGCCTCAGACAAACAAACTGCGAGCTGCCTTGAGGCGTCACCTAGATCCTACAGAATTGAGACTGTGTCCGTTCCCCGGGTTATATTTAATCACAGAAAAACTAAATTAACTCGTTCCAAAACTTTCACTAGGATTCATACCTCGCAACCAAACAATAGTTTTACTTTGACCGATATAATTATGTACATAAGCCAAGACTGTCAGGCAGAGGAGGTGGAGTATGCATAATCTATCGAAGTACTTTAGAAATTCGCAAGGAACAAATGCGATGTCTTTCATTCTTTTTAAATGCTTTTTTATTAGGTTATGTTACCCAGCCACAAATAAAAATGCATTTTCTTGAATTAATATTTATAGACCGCCAGGGCCATACTCTAAGCGAGTTCAGCAACTTTGCGGCAAATTTAGCAGTGTGCAGTGATAAAGTAATAATGGTGGGAGATTTTAATATACACTTTGAGTTGGATGATGATCCACTGAAAAAAGCCTTCACTTCAATATTGAACTCTTTTGGCATTGTACAAAATGTAACAGGGCCTACTCATAATAGCAGTCATACTCTAGAACTAATTTTAACATTAGGTACTAATGTAGATAACTTAAATACGCTCCCTCAAATTGCGGCAATCTCCGATCGTTATTTAATTTCGTTTGAATCACATTTTAGTCTTAATACCAGCTCTCCCCCTCGTTATTGTATAAAGCGCTCGATAACTCCGTCTTCTGTAACACAATTCATTGAAACCCTTTCAGATTTAACTACCTTAGTTCGCTCCCCACCTGATCCAAAGGGGTTAGACAGGCTAACCGATGGTTTGGAAAATACTTGTAGATCAACTCTAGACATGGTAGCGCCGCTCAAATTTAAAAAGACCAGATTAAAAAAGACGTGGTACAACGATGAAACTCGTCACTAAAAACAAGTAGTACGTAAATTAGAGCGGAAATGGCGAACGACTAAGTTAGAAGTATTTCACTGTGCCTGGAAAGATAGCCTTAATGAGTACATAAGGGCACTCACTAAAGCACATCATCATACTCGCTAACTGAGAATAACAAAAATAATCCCAGATTTCTTTTTATCGTTACTTCTAAGATTACGAAAAATCAGGCGGGTGCTGAACCTCTGATTCCAGCAAATTTAACCAGTGACGTCTTTGTGGATTTCTTTAATAGTAAAATAGAGAACATTAGACTAAACCTGAAACCTTTAATAGCTAATCCCACTGGTCTGTCATCTGGTATGGTTGATATTGAACATAATGTTGTTTTAGAAGAAACACGTGAAGCATTCCATCCGCTCCCACAATCAAAATTGGAAAAAATCTTTTCATTGCTGAATTGCACAATTAGACACAATTCCCTCAAACTTACTCAAGGAGTTATTACCAGCTCTGATTGAACCTCTTCTGTTGATTGTTAACTCAAACATTACCATGGGTCACATGCCCCAAGCCTGTAAATGAGCAGTTATTAAATCTCTAATTAAGAATCCAAATCTTGATCCATATATATTATCTAGTTACAGACCTATCTCAAACCTATCATTTTTATCTAAGATCATAGAAAAAGCTGTGGTCCAACAATTACGCAAATATTTGCTTATGAATCACGTATTTGAAAAGTTCCGGTCTGGATTTAGGACCCTTGATCTTGCTTCAGATCAAGGATATGTATGTATGCTAGTGCTTCTTACCTCAGTGCAACTTTTGACACGATAGACCATAATATTCTGTTAGAAATATTAACAGAAAATTTTAAGACTAGAAAAGACTAGAAAATAGGATTGGAATCTCAGGAACAGCCCTATCATGGTTTAAGTCTTAAGTCTTTGTAGAACTAAACAATGTTTCCTCACTCAACACTCAAAAGTGAAATATGGAATCCCACAAGGATCCATTTTAGGACCATTATTATTTACATTATATATGTCACTGGGTACAGTTATAAGCAATCATTGTGTCAACTTTCACTGCTATGCAGATGATACCCAGCTATACATATCAGCCAAACCTGATGACAGACCCAGGCTAGAGAAAATTGAAGCCTGCATAAGAGATGTGAAGGACTGGATGTCACAAAATTTCTTCCACCTTAATTGTGATAAAACGGAGGTCCTCCTCCTGGGCCCAAAGGCTGCAAGACAGAAAATGACGGATTTAATGCTAAATCTCCCTGAGTTCCCCATTGCACCTGGTTCGGTAGCTAAAAATCTCGGCGTTGTATTCGACTCTGACTTATCATTCGATAAAATATATAGATAATATTACTAGGATAGCTTTTATTCACTTACGCAATATTAGCAAGCTAAGGAATACACTATCCCGGCATGATGCAGAAAAATTAGCACACACCTTTATTAGCTCTGGATTTGACTACTGTAACTCATTACTGTTAGGATGCTCTAATAAGAGCTTAAGTAAGCTTCAACTAGTTCAAAATGCTGCAGCCAGAGTTCTAACTAGGATATTTGATCATATCAGCCCAGTCCTATCAACCCCGCACTGGCTCCCAATCAAATTTTGCATAGACTATACAATCCTTCTATTAACATATAAAGTTCTGCATGGGCTTATTTCGTACTATGAGCCTCCACGTTTACTAAGAACACAAGGTGCTGCTTCTTACTGGTTCCATCAATTAATAAGGGACCAGTAGGGGGAAGAGCCTTTTCTTACAAAGCCCCCCAACTATGGAACAGCCTTCCAGAAAATGTCCAGGACTCTGACACACTCTCAATCATTAAGTCTAGGCTAAAAACTTACTTATTTAGTTTTGCATTTGGTAATTGATATTCCCCCGTAGATAAAGGTTACAGATCCAGGGGTTCATGGGCAGAGGGTTTTATGGTATACTGAGACGCTGGTGCTGTCGTCCCAGCACTGCACACGTTCACTCCAGTTTGTTGACGGCGGGGTGGAGGGATGCCGACGCCTCAGGGTTCCCCCAGGTCTGTGTTACCTTCTGGTTCTGTCCTTTTAGTTTAGGCTGTAATAGTTAATTGCTGGAGTTGCTGCTGCCACCCTTCTGAAATGTCTACAGTTTATGTCCCATACAGAACTAACTGTCTAGCTTTACTTGTACTGAGCTAATAGCTGTCTCCTGCTACCTGTCCTGGACCAACCACCTCCTACTCATCCAGACGCAGATGAAGGATTAATCAACTGGATCAGCACCCCTGGTCTCCCCCCGCCCAGCCCCGGACTGTGGCACAGCCCCGGACTTTGTTATAGCTTATTTACTACTCTGTTTTTTATATCTTGTTGTCATGGTGACCAATGTCGGCCAGAAGAGGATGGGCTCCTCCCTTGAGTCTTGGTTCCTCCCAAGGTTTCTTCCTCACAAAGATATTTATATAGTTCCTTTTACAACAGATGTTGCTTTGAGACAACATCTGTTGTAAAAAAGGCACTATATAAATATATAAACTTGAAATGAAATGAAAATGAAATAATCCACCCTTTTTTCTGCATGAACACTCTGGTTATACTCCACATGAGGACCATTATATTATACTATACGCCTCTAAATCACTATAGTGTATTCTGTTTATTACATGTTTAAGCAACTACATTTAAGAAATAAACACTTATAAAACATTTCTGAATATATTTTATTTATCATATAAAACCTATATGTACAAAAAGTGACTCATTTTAGTGATTTAAATAATATACAAGCAGTGCAAGTAAGTGGTCATAAGACAATTCTTATAAATGTTATATATATTTTTAATACACCGGATTAACCTCACGTAAGAAATTGTTAATTACCCACACCTGTGATTTTCAAAAATCACAAAGTAGGTGATCCCTAACCCAGCTACACGCAGTTCAGAAGAACACATCAACGTATTAAAGTAACATTTCTTCCCCCCCCCAACAGAAACAAACATAGAAATTGTACTTGGACAACTTTTCCCCCAAAGAATGTAATATTTATTCACAATATCTACAATATTTAAGCATTGGGAAAAATGTGATAAAGATAATTGTATAAAGATTACACATCAAAACGGGGACATGCATCTGCAAGATGGGTGTGAGAGTTGTTACAGAATACGGTGCCTGTACATGTTGTGGTAAGTGGATCAAAAGACTTCTGGAATATGTAAAAATACCACATTAGGTATTGGGTTAGGGTTAGTCGTGTAGAGGTAGAGGTACTGTCGTGTAGGTATACAACGACATGAATGTTAAGCTTATATGTTATTACTGGACCAGCACAGGTGGTTGTCCACCAATGAAGGTAATGACTCAAACAGTAAAGGATGAACTGCAAGACTTTGTTTCAGTCGCCATTGTGAGTTTTATCAATCAATCGATGGAAACGTGTAATGCCCAATTAAACAACCCAATTAACAAACGCATAAAGTTCATAAAGGCATGTTATTAGGAGACAAAGACCGTGGGAGGTTATAGAGAGTTGTTCTGCTGCAAATGACTGAACTCAATTAAAGTTGTTTATGGCACTAATTGACAAAAAGGTATGAAGAGGAATAAAAGTTTGTTATATATTTTTATTACAAACCAAATTTTTAACATGACCATATGAAAAAAAAGAAGCACTGTTTGATTCTGTCAAACAGTGCTCCCCTTTCTTGTTAAATACACACACACACACACACTCCTTTATGTGGGCAAAACACACTGGTAAACATACTTGATGAGAAATTTGATGCTCATTAAAGTGTCTGCCCAATTCCAATTTCTGACCCTGATTTCAGCTGGAGGGTCCAAACTCCAGTCATATAAACGTTCACCACGGTGCGGAGGACGTCCCCTTACATGTCTCTTAACTATTTAAATGCACTGCATATATTTGTTTTGTTGTTGTTGTTTTATTTACAGGTGACCAAACAGGACAATGTTTAGTGCCCTCTTACCTAGAATCAGATGGTAAATGCACAGTCTGCAGACGGCCATCAAGCCTAACCTTTGGATCGGGACTGTAACCCCACACCACAGAGGCCTAAATTGGTAAAAAAAAAAAAAAGTTGCCCTTGTGTGGAACCGTTTACCCTCAGGACGAATTTCTCAGTACCATGGAAGTGTTGGAAGGTAGAACGACTAGCTCTGCCATCCATTTGTGATATCCATGCTAAGATATTTAAGGGAAATCCACCATGTCCATACAATTAGTGAAACTGAAGTGTTGGTTTACTGTGGGCTGAAGACATCCTACCCTCTCACAGTTCAGTCTCTGCCTCCCCACCCCCACCCCGACAGGTATGCCGTGCTCCTTGTAAGTCAGAGGTCAAAGGGCAGAGGTGGCGGACAAGGGTGGCGCGGGCACACGCTAGCAAAGTGGCGCGAAAGGGGCGAGGTCACCGTAGCTACTGGAGGTAGCGGTAGACTTTGAAACAGTGGTTGCCGGAGTCAGCCACCACCACATGGCCGTCGGAGGTGAGAGCCAGGCCCTGGGGGCCGTATAACGGGTCCGCCGAAGTGTTGATGTAGGAGAGGAATGAGCCACTACCGTCAAACACCTGGAACAGGACATATCAGATTACAGAAACTGTCCAGGGACACTTCAAAATAAAAGGCCCTTATAACAAGCTTTTATATAGCATGTGTGGAGGAAGTGGAGCAGAGGTCCTTTGGAGAACATGATTATAACAGAGTGGAGCAAATGGATGGCAGAAAAACAATGGAATGGTTCCTTTTGCACGACATTGCAAATATAAATAAAAGAATAATAAATTTAAATGCATTTAATGGGTCCTTTTTAATTTGCTAAGAAACTGGTTCGCTGTGTTAATAAACTATGTACTGTTTTGAACTTTAGATGAAACATAATGCTAATTAATTAAAAAAAACACATTTTATTTCAAGGAATTTTCCATTGTAATTCATTATAACCTCCATTTACAGCATGTGTAACGTGTAACATGGTCGCTTGCCAAACCTAGGTACCTTTAATGGGAGAACTGTATAAACAGTGTAACTACCCACCCACCCATGAAGGAGGAGGGCTAAGGGGAGAGCATAAAAAATGATTCATTCTGAGGGTAAGCACCAACAGTTTCTGGCAGGTCCTCAAGGTGACAAATGATAAGCACTCTTTTATAGAATATAACAGCGCACCCAGAAAGGGAATGTAAAACCTTTTGGGACTGACTGCAAGGTCAGAGACAGGGGGAATATTAAAATACTGATGAGCTCATGTTAGACGGAACAAAATTGAGACAAAGTTATCCTTTTGCTCAACAAAGGACACAAAAAATTGGAGAGCTAAAGAACTAATGGGCAGAATCTACAAACATAGACTTGAACTTTTTAAAGAAAGACTTATAGATCTAGAAAAATGAGAGAGGCAAGATCCTCTTATGTAGGGATATATACAGGTGCCAATGATAACGCCCAGTTACTGAGGAGTGGCTTTGTGCCGCCCTCTGGTGGCTGAGGATGATCTAGCATGTTCCAGGGAACATTACATTACAAGAAACTCCCCATGCCCATGCTTGTGATATGAGACTGAAGTGATTCTGACTGAAAGCCTGTGGAAGACATGATAGCTCTGCCGTACCTGTATTCGGCTGTTGCCCCAGTCGGCTACTATGATGTTGCCCTGGACGTCCACAGCTACCCCCGTAGGGGCGTTAAATTGGCCATTGCCCTCGCCGTTAGACCCAAACTTTAGCAGGAACTCCCCCTCTGAGTTAAAGACCTGTAGATTGCAGGTTAAAGCAACTTAAATTTGAGGGGGTTTTTACACAATTGATTTTTACACAATACTAGCTGGGTTTTTCTTTGTTTTCTTTTGTTCATTGATAGCTAGCAACATGAGAGGGTGGAGACTAACACATGCTTCTTCTGGGACTGTAGGAGTCAGCTCACTGAATGTCATGAAAGAGCCGAAAGCCCCCAGACAACTGCAAGTTGCCAGATTCTGTTTAATGACGTCACAAAGACTGAGTGTGACATCACATTTGACGATAAAGGGAGAGGGAAACAAGTTTGTCCCTCCTGCCCACAGACGGCAATGTCTGATTCAGACTAGCAATCTTGTGACAAGATTCTACAATAAGACATTTGCCGATTACTCTGTGATTTGTTTCACCAAGAGTAATGCCAATCTAAAAGCTAAAGATAAAAAAAAACTTAAAAATTACGAGAAAAGCGCATACCTTTACAGAATGATTGTGGAAATCAGTTATGATGATTTCGTTATTTTGGTTAACTGCTGCAAAATGGGGTCCTGCGACATGGACCAAATGAAGACAGACAGAGAGTGCGAACACTGTTAAACATCCTTTATGCACAGCTGCAAGTAATTCCATGTGATCGAACCGCAGCCAATCCTCGCACGGAGAAGATGGCAAACCGCAAGACGCGAGTGGCAGAAGACCGGCGTGGGCGAGGGAGGTACCTGCGAACTGCTTGTCGCCATTTCCGCGGCTGCCGAACTTGGTGACAAGTTTGCCGTTGGGCTGGAAGATGAACACGCAGCAAGCCTTGTTGTCCACGACGACAATGTGTCCGTTTCTGTTAACCGACACGCCCTTGGGGCCCATCAGCTTCCCCGAGCCGATTTTAGTCTGGGGGAGGGAACAGAATCGAGCTGGATTACGCTTTTACAAAAAACTTTTTTGTTTGTTTACCTTTGTTAGTGTATTTGTTACCAGACCTTGAATTTTCCATCGCTGGAGAAGATGCTGACCCATTTGTTGTCGTAGTCTGCGATTATGATGTCACCGTTGGGGTGTTCGGCGACGCCGGTGGGCCTCTGGAGTTGCCCTGGTGACCGGCCTCGGACCCCGAAGCGATTCCTAAACTGTCCGTCATTGGAAAATATCTACAAGTGGATGAAGCAAGAACAAGAACGAACAACAACTCAGTAACTGCTTAGTAAGCGACCAGCAAACACAGCCACCACATCAGTACAGGCAAAAGTCCATTAGATTTGTTGTTTTAGCAATAGATCATATATAACGTATAATTATATATTAATAATATATAATTATTTCTCTTTATTAGAACATAATAAAATATAGAAAAACACAGACAGAAAAAAACAGCTTCTAGGGGCTGCAGTGTCGATTATGTAACAGGACCTCCGCTTAAACTTGCGCGACAGCTGAAAACTGGCTCTTAATGCCTGGTGTTATATACAACAAAATTACTTAAAAAAACTTCAGAACAGTGTCCCAAAAGAGCTCAAGATGTGCTTAGTGCCAAAGCAGGCCACGGTTACTGACTTTTGCTGACTCAAATGGTGACCATTTTGCACAGTACTGTACATTACGAAGGCATATATTTTTCACAAACATCATTGTTTATCTGCCTTGCCTGAACACACTGATTGTTACTGTCTGCTATCAAGACCCGGCCGATGTTGGAGGCTGCCACACCCTGCAGATTGGTGAATTCTCCTTTATTTCTTCCTTTAGTACCTATAACACAAGACAAAAAAAAAATCCAGACAATTGATTCCAACTGATTGGCTTTTGAATATTCCTTATATGAAAAACACCTGTTAGAGAAGTCAGTCCTATGTATTACAGATAAGACTTTTAAAACTTCTGGAAACATCCTGGAAAACAGCTTGAATCAAGATGAATTTCTTTGTTGTTTCAGAGTTAATCTGTAATCATTTAATGGGAGTACTATAATTAAACTTTTTCTTTTGTTCTGAACTTACACACTTGCAATCTCAAAACTAGAAGTAGAATATGATATAATTTAATTATTAGAGTTATATAATTTAAGTTTATTTTAATACTGAGTTTTTCCTTTGTGTGGTGCTGTTGTATTGTAACACATATGGCAGAAATTGCTATTGTTTTCCATTTCGTTCCAAGTAGGATTTAGAGCATAACGTGAGCCCAGAAGATTGTAAGCTATTCCCTCGACTTGCACTGAAACTCTGCTTCTTCCATTGGCGACTGTCCGTACCGATTCGGAACACAAGGTCATCTTCGATGGGGTTCTCCTTCCTCCTCCCCGAGCTGTATTTGCTTCCCGGCCGCTTAACGATGCGCTGCCTAGCGTGCACTGCGCCCGCCGTCTTGCTCCTCCTCCCCGAGGGGGCGTCGGCCTCGTGCTCCTTCGCCACGGCGACCGCGCGGGGCGGCCGGCCGGCCACGCAGCGACGGGCTCCCTCGGCGGGCGCCGCCCCCGTCCTCGCCGGCGTCTCCTCCCCCTCGTTCACGGAGCCCAGGGCGCGGATGGAGCGGCGCACCGCCTCCGTCTCGGCGACGAACGCCAGCTGCGCGTTCTCCTCGGGCCGCAGCGGCAGGCTACGGTCGGCCAGCTCGCCCAGGCGCTCGCCCAGCTGCCGGGACGCCAGCAAGAGCTCGGCGCCCGCGGCGCGGACCAGTGCCCGCTCGGCCAGGGCGCAACCGTCCTGCATGCTGGAGCGGCCCTGCAGGAGAGAAGACAGCTGAGCTTGAAGCACCTGCACGGCAAAACACACACACGTGCCACGTGAGATAGATGAGCTATGACACTTGAAGCCAGGTGACATGTTTACAGGAAATCTGTGCATAGAAATATACACACACCCACACTCCACGCCATGCCACCCAATATTCCCCAACAAACTGACGCACAATGTAGCAAAGCCTGTTTATCATAATAATAATTGTCTCAATTATAATTATAATTATAATTGTCTCAAGAGATACTTCTCTCTTGTCGCAGTAGGTACACATCACACCAAGTCAGCTGTGAATAATCCCAGAAGCTCCCATGGATTACGTACTTTTATCGTTCCCGTCGTGCATGACATACCTGGTTTTGTGGTTATCCTTTGTCTGTAAATTTTGTAAAAACAACCTCTCTAACCACTGACGCCAGCTCACCCCAGGCACCCTGCTACCACGCTGTATCTCAACAGGCCTGCCTGTGGCTCTCACTTCTCTGTCTATGAAGTTTTACAGCAGGAGCTCGTGTATTAGCTGTGCTGTGTTCACAGCATGCGCGGTACCAACTTTCTGTTTCAGGCCGTAGTTGACCTCCAGCTCCATGAGCAGCACGCTCTTGCGCGTGTTGAGCGCCTCCTGCAGCTCGTTGAAGGTGGCGTGGATGTCCTGCTCGATCGAGCTCTTCCGGTTGGCCATCTGCTGCAGGAGCTCGGACAGAGCCTGCAGGGCGACATCGATCTCCGGGAGCCTGAGCAGAATGACGGACAGAGAGAGTAAGTGATTACTCCTTTCTACCACTCACACTATCCTCCCTAAGCCTGTCCATCTTTCCATCCCTCCCTCCCTCTTTCTCTCTCTCTCCCCCCTATCTCTCTAGCCCTCTGGTGACCAATTTAAAAAGAGGCACTATATTTCAAATGTACTATACAAACTGGCAAGTTTTTCTTGTTTTTACCATTATGATGCACGCTTGCTACCGCATACAGCTCAACTTTGAAATCACATTAACACATATTAGAAGGTGTCACTGAGTCACCCTTAATGTATATAAATGTATCTTTAACGTCTCCAGACTCGCCCTCGTACCCCTGCACACGTTTACCTCTTTTTCACGGCATCCAACTGCCCCTGCAGGGAGACCCTGTGCTGCTCCAGCATGTCGTGGAGGGGCACGGTGGCATGCTGGGCGTGCTCTCCGCCCGTGCACTCCTCGCACACGGCCGTCTCGCACGGCGGGCAATAGAACTCCATCGCCTGGGAGCAAATCATCGAGCTGAGTTTTTGTGACAGGTGAACACACACACACACAGGTAAAACCCCATAAACTAAGCCCCGCACACAGACCTCTGCCATCCTCTATGGAGATCCCAATCTTGCGAAACCAGTTTCCTAATGCATCAATTTTCCACAGGATGCCAAAGTTTACACCACACCACATTACCCCACTCCGCCCCTCTGGCTAAAACTCTGCACGTCAACATTCCTGCATTACTGCATATGAAAATGAGACACTGAACATTCCAAGTGATAAGGCTGTACCCAACATATTCCCTCACTTCATTCCTTGTCTAAACTTTCCACACACACACACACACACACACACACACACACACACACACTCACTCAGCTGCCATTTGTGCTACAAATTAAAAAAAAGAACAAAAAACAAATGCTTTTTGTTTTAACAGCTTGGGGTCCAGGTCAGAGGTCATGGCTTGTTAAACAATTTTAGGAGGTGTTATTTGTCTTTTTTTGGCAATCTTTCATTCTGTACAGGAAAACCAAATGTGTTAAACTTTTATCTTGTACAACAAAACAATTTCTTGAAATCTGTTGTGTGCGAGTCACCCCGCATGCTCTTAGGGGCTCGTACGTTGCCTTCGTGGTAGGAGCAAGAGAGCGGCCGTCCCTCTGCGGGACTGTGGGATGTGTGGGTCCCGCTGTGCCCCTGCCCTCGCCGGCCTCCGCGGGGGCTCCTCTCCAGCACCTCCATCAGGGCAGCGATGAAGAAGTTGCTCTGCAGGGCGGCTACACCCTCCTCCGGCAGGATGGACGTCCGCCGGCACACGGGACACGACAACGTCAGACTGTGGGCGGGGCTACAGTTCTGCAGGCACCTGCACCACATCGCCATGCAGACACGAGACAAAGAATCAGCCCATAACCAAACCCAAAGAACATCTATGAACCTCCCTGCTCAAGTGTACAAAGCTTTTACTTGACTCACATAGCTAGTTCATAAATATCGTCTAGCCGTTTTTATATACCTATATCAGTGCCTTCAGAGGTGTAATTTGAGTTAAACAACACTGATTCAGGTAGACGATTAGACTGATATCAGTTGTTTCCGAGTCTCATTCACGTGATGGAGGTTTTTTTAAAACATTAAATAAAAGGTAAACATTATTTGGCAGTCATAAGATGAAGATGTTTTGTGTTGACTTTGTTACTTGGAAACTTCAGTAAAAACGATCCTTATTATATACTCTAATACGGTGTATAGGAACATACCTTTCACAGAAGGTGTGCAGGCAGGGGAGGACCTTAGGGTTGTCGTAGTGATCCAGGCATATGCTGCAGATCAGGAACTGCTTGTCAATCTGATGCACCACAGGGCTTGGAATGGTACAACCTTCACTGGCCATCCTGAAATTCTGTAATACTGTCTACCAGCCAGTGGCCTGGTCAGAGAGAGAGAGAGAGAGATGGAGAGAGAGTGAAACAGACAGTTAAAACCACTGTCATAAACCACAACATAAGACGAGTGCCAGACTCAAACATGCACAAAAATGTAAATACTACAGTTGGCCAGCAGGTGTCACTGTTAATTCCCCATAACAGGATGTCGTCACTCTTGTATAACACTGCACAACCTGTATACACTTACACACTTTACCCAGTAACCAAGAACAACAGACAGAGATGTATGAACCAATACTAAACACCAATTATATTTACAATTCATAACAAAATAAAAAGACACGCATTTATGATACTTACAAAGCCACATTTTCAAAGCCATATTTTGTTGTAGGTCCTGTATTAAATCTTGTTACCTTTAAGCCCCTGTTAGGCAGAGAAGGGACTTGGACACCCAGGCATTGATAGAGAAAGACACCAGCTTTGGTTTAGTGTGAAATTCCAAACGCTTGTGGTCAAAAGGAAGGGGTTCAAAGACAGAACATCAAACTGTCGCTTCTCTGAGGTGATCAAAAGACTACAGCATTCATTTCTGCGACAATCCTCACTGCCTCAATAATTCACAGTTTAGCCATTAGTGGGGGCCATTAGCCATTAATCACACTGGGGCCCCTACAATTCCACTTGGGTCCTTTCTATTGGGAATTACTCTATGCATCTATAATTCACAAGCTGATCCGTAAACCTAACAATATCCCTCACCCTGACAGTCATTTATGTCCGTCTTATTGTGTCTCTAATCCATGGCAGACAAACAAATGGTTCTTAAACTGATCTTTCAATATATATATATACATAACATATACACATATTCTTTATATATCATATATATTTGTTATCTAAAATGCTAAAACACAAAAGTAATTCTGTTCAAATAGAGTACATCAAAATATGCATTTAATCAAATTATGCGCATTGCGCAGTTCTAGGAAAATTCTTATTTGGGTCATTGTTGTATTAGTCAAATATATGTTTATTGCAATTCAAGTAGGTCGTCTAGAATATACGTTTAGATTAATGTGAGAGGAAGGCTTTGACTTTTCATGGATTCTGTGGTGTATTCTGTACTGCTGGTACCTGTGAAGATGCTAATCAAACTAAAAAAAAAAACATCTCAAAAGGGAAAATAAAAACAATAACTGGATGCTTACTTCACAAAACGAGAGAGGCGTAACGGTTTGGCTGTTCTGTCTATTGGAATGCCAGAAAGAGGAGTTTTGAAATTGATTTGAAATCAATTGTAGATAATTTTGGGAGTGAGTGAGTACATGAATTAAGAGCACAGATTTAGTCAGTTATCATTAGATTAGATCATTCCATCATTAATAATATAATTCACATCATTAGATAATTTCATCAGACACATCTGTTTGCTTTGCCAATTGTTGCTACGGCAGCAATGAAGCCAAGAAGAAAAAGTTGATCTACATTCTCAGAACACCATGGTATGAATGATTCAAATAGCTACTATTTAAATCTTCAGAATCTAGAACTTCAGAAGCACTTTGCTTGCACAGCTGATGAACGACATTCTGTTTCTCTGGAAACCATGTGTACCTCACTACAGTTTCATCTGTCTGTCTCTCTGTCTGTATGTCTCTCTGACTGTATGTCTGTCTCTCTGTCAACTCAAGTTCTGTCTCAACCCCCCAATATACAGGATTAGAAGTCCTTCCACATGTCTGTTCCACATCCCCTCCCAGTAGCCAGTCAACCATAAACAAGTATTTTAAACCCTGGGGGGGGGG
>JAOXYF010000028.1:8659771-8675238 GCA_028565775.1 Sternarchorhynchus goeldii
ATTTGGAATAAGGCTGTAACGTAACAAAATGTGGAAAAAGTGAAGCGCTGTGAATACTTTCCGGATGCACTGTATAGAGAGAGAGAGAGAGAGAGAGATTATTCTATTGAGTCTGTGTGTTTGTTTGTGTTTGTGTGTGTTTGGTTTCGAGGCAAGTTCACATTATGTTACTTCATTTACCAGTCAGATTGTGGAGGACAAAGAGAACCACCATGTAATGATGGCCCATCCACCCAGACATTTCCAGAAAGTTAGTGTAAATGTCATGAAGGTAAGCTTGTGTTTTTATATGCTCTCTTATGTTCATGTAGACTTGGTATGAAATCTTGAAAAAAATGAAAATCCTTTTTCATAGTTCTAAATTTTTTGTAAAAGCATTCTGAATTTTCAGTAATGAGTGCAGAGTTTCTCTTTTTACATTTGTCAAGGAAAAAACTGTCTGCCAAACTCAGCCAACCACTGGCCAACGTATTACAACAATCAGCCATTCTAGTCGAATTGGAAACCAGCTTGTTGATAGGCTGCATGTGTCAGATCCAGCAGAACATGGTGAGTGCCCTTTCTATGGTGAATGAGTCTTGGGTTGTGCTTCAACCTCTTCAGCATATTTGTGTCCTCGACTCCCAGTCGCTGGCATGAAGTTCACTCAAGAGTGCCCGAGTGAACCTCATGCTGATACACAGACTGGTTTTCAGGCGGACAGATCGCTTTGTTGGCTATGACATCTGCTTTCAGTGGCTAGCAATGTGCAGCTAATATGGACACAGCTGTTAGTGGAGGCCCATGGGAAGCCTGGGAATGGACAGTAAATGGGGTGTGTTCATCAAAGTGAGTGAAGTCATGGGGGGGGGGCGACTTCTCTTGTGTGCAGTCCTATGATGATTGAGACATCAGGTGGTGTCCATGGGAGCTGTTCAACTGCAGACCGCATGGGGAGTTAGACTCACTTGAATGTGTTTCGGCTCATCAGCATTGCCATGCAGCACCTGCTATATGGGTCGGACAAGTTCTCCTAGAGAAAATTTGTGAAAGGAAGCAAAAATACGTACTGGCGTACTGCTGCCAGAACACAGAGCTAACATTCAGACCGTGATTCTGTCATAATATGGATGCTGTAGCCCAAAGACATAAAAACACCAAACCAAAAACCAAAATCTTATTATCACAAAGAAACAGGAAGGAGAGAACAAGATAAAATCAAGATCTAAACATCATATGTTTTTGCTAATGTGTTTCATGGGGCTGTGATTTAAAGTGCTAATCTACAGGGAATTTGTTTGCAGTTTCTTTCTGTATAAGAAGCTACAGAGAACAATAGAACTCCCCAAACTAGGTACTGAAACCTTTCTAGTAAGTGACGTGTATTTACTTCATCACATTTGAAACCTATTATTTTGCAGTGTTTGCCAGTCTCAGTCCTTGGGAGTTCATACTCACCACATTTTTGGGGTCTCCCAAATCTACAACATCTGATTTTTAACTTGGCACTTCATTACCAAGCCTTTCACGAGATGAGTGAAGTATGTTAAAGCAAAGGAAATGTAACACTGTGAAGAACAACGTGGTACGCTTTTGTTACAGCCAAAGAGTTGCCAGAGTCATCTAATCGAACAGTATTTTTGTCAAGCAAGACGTTGAATCAATGTGTTTGGGTTGAACAAATATGTCTGATTAGGGGGCCACTTATCTAAGGGTTATAAATAGTTATAAATCAGTGCACCAGTGCATAGGTAGGAAGAACACCAAACATTACACATCAGTCTAAGTATTGCTGTGATCATAACTCTCATTTTATCTAGCAATGTGTGGCCTATTGAAAAATTGATTTGTTTATTAAGTGGTCTATAAAAAAACAGATTTGTCACTTGTAAATTACAGAGAACCTGTGAGAACCACTGGTGAATCATCACTCTAATGGTCATGTCATGATCATTATCCTGATCAAAGCGAAATGAAGGTAAAATGCTTCCTCCTTGACCTGCTTGAGTGCTGGTATCATTACAATGAATCTTCAGGCTGCATTTTCTGGAAGGACCGGACGATTATCTTTGTTCCTGTCTAACGCTGTAGATTACAGAGGAAATTAGACCTTTTAACAGAATGGGGAGATAGATTTACTCCATTAAGTAACTAAGACAGGGGCCAAAGCGAGGGCAAAAAGGAGAAAACATGGCGTTAGGTTGTGCTGAAATTACAATGTACCTTGTAATATGGTGATGAAACCTATGAATTTAATATTAATATAGAGTGAAAGCATGGAAGCTGTGCATACAGGAGTGTACTGTATATATCATGCAGGCTTCTATATGTTGTATGACTGAGCTGTGGAAAGATGAATAAGTCAAGTACACAGCCAGTGGCAGTTAGGTTTCCTTTTCATAAAGTAGAATCAATTCAGTAAATTACGCTGGATACTCTGCCTTTTCCCCTTCAGTTCTCACAGACAGAAGAGTCATGACATGCAAGCTTCTCAGCAAAATCATTAAAAAATCTTTTCTAATATTTTATCAGTGAGGTTTCTTTAAAGTAGAGGAATTAATGTTTTGTTCTGGCATTTTTGGGGTTCCTTCCCCAGCTGGAGTTTATAAGAGCTGCTCACAGCACAAGGGAGTGCATATGTTTATCTTCACTGCTGTAAATGAGCATCTATGTTTGCTGATATCTCCAGCTAAACCTTAATGGCTCCTCCAGGGACCTCCACGCACACACATAATGCAGGTCTGAATCATAAACTCTGGCAACTGGCAAATTATAATAATATGCTTTCTGCTTTTTTCACCTTTTTAAACACTTAAAATGTATAATTGTATAATTATAAAAAAGACTGGTGTAAGTGTATGCTGTAAATGATTAGTGGGAGTTTCATGCTCATCAGTGTGCCTTGTTTCCACATGCTGACTTACTTTTTCAAAAGCAGGAGTAAAACATACAAACGTAATTGACAGTGGCTTCTTGCTCTTCAGTTGTGCTAAAAATCTAAAACTCTGTCAGAGGTTTCCGGTAATAGGACTACAGGGAGAAGTCTTTCAATCTTAAATAAAAACCCCAGCTAGTGCTTTTTTTGCATAACTGATTCAGGTTAAGGCAAGAACACTGCTGATTAACATCAATGTGTGGAAGCAAGGAGAACCCAGGCTAAGCCCCTCATCTCATTAAACTGAGCTCTACCCATCAGGGTAATGCTTCCCATTCATCTCCATTAAATACACATATTTTGAGAGTTGAGAGTTTATGACCAGGGTTAAGGCTGAAATGAGACCAGTCTGAAATGAGACCAGTCTTAATCCCAATTCAACACTAGACTAAGTGGTAAGATCTACCTGTATTGTACTGATATAATTTGCTGCTCTAGGCTGAGGACTGGGTAACATAGATGTAGGGGGCTATATTACTGCATGCATTTTCCCAAACATCAGAAGTGGACATAAGTGAAGGGTTTGCAGATGTCAATTAATCTGATTCCAAAAGATAATTCCCAAATATGTTGGGAAGCACGCTAAAGAAAAGCTAGGGGCCAAAATGTCAATGTTATATCCTGAGTTGAATAAACAATTGTACATTATATGAGAGCTGTCTAACTACTTTCACCAATTATTTTTTTCCAATAAAAAAGGTCATTATAGACCAGTTTATCATAAAAATGTTTGCAGCAGAAATTATGTATCATAGGAACTGGTGTTGGCGATTTAAAATCCAGTTCACTATGGTACCAGTTCACTACCAGTTCACCTCAAAAGATGAGCATGTGGGTTCAAGGTAACACAGGGTTTATTAACAGCCCATACGCCACATTACAACTGGATATTGTAAGGCGGCTATACCGATGATGTCATAAATAATATATACAGCATGGAACATACTACCTGAATGTTTCCAATGACATAGCAAAAGCTATGTATGATGTTGCAGGATGGGTTGAATATGTCATGTGTTATAATAGCAGTATGTCACATACTTCTATTTCATACTCATAGCAGTTTAAGACCTGTCATTATTATAGAACCAATATTACAGTTACTATAATGAGGAGTTGAACTGGGGGATGGCCACTTGTTAAACTAACAAGACAGGCTAACAATAAAAAAAAAAAGCTGTAAATTTAAAGATCAAATCCCTCTGCACGAATATGGTACAAAACAAGACCACTGCACATTTTATCAAATATAGGTTAAGAGATATATATGCCATACCTCTTTTTTTGCAAAAAAATTTGCAAATTTATATTTTGTATATGGTATCTGTAAAGCTGAAACTGTCTATAGCACTATATCTTATGGTTTCTTTTGTATACAACTAATATTGCATTTTCTTATATAGAATAGATTACAGAGTATTATCAGGCTGACCACATGTCTGCAGGACTAAATAATTCCTCTCATAGAAGCAGAAATGCAGGTAGATGTTTGGGCCATGGCAGAAGTAAGGGCAGTGGTGTGCTGAAGTGATGGTGGGTGAAGGTGAGGAGGGGGAGGCTGGCATTGATGCATCACTGGAACACCCAGTCTCACCAAGCTGATTGTGTGGAAGCACTAGTCAGGATTCTTGTAATCCGGCTGGTCAGATTCACCTTCACTTGTGTCTGTGTTAGACGATAGCTTGTGGTCTGAATCAAATGTCTGAGCAGCTGTGCAGTGTCTGTGAAAAGCCATGTCCTTTTTTCCCCCCCTAAAAATGACTGAATAATATCACTGTTCATCAGTATCTTCATGTATTATTATTAAGCAGGTGTGATTGACAGGATACAGGAGACACTTATAAATAAAAGATGTAATTTCACTAACTACACACTACTGGATGTGTGATGCTTTGACTGCATCAGACTAGTCATGAAATGAATGAACACTAATCAGCATGGCATAATTTAGAGATGGAGGTTGCAGTATACTGGTTAATTAACAATTTGCTTAGTTAACAATGAAGTGTATTGTGACTATTAAGTTAAAAAGAAAATCAAATTAAATGACTAGAAATACATCCAACACACAAACTGAAAATTCAGTTTTTTAGGAGGATTAAAACAATAAAGCAAACTGTCATGGCCGAAGAACATGCAGACAAAATAAAAAGTAAATGAAACTCACACAGAGATTAATGAATGTAACAGTAATCAAACAGAACAGAAAAGTGCACCAACTATAACAAAAGTGCACCAACTATAACAAAAGTGCACTAACTATAACAAAAGTGCACCAACTATAACAACAGAAGCCATGTAATGAATAAAGACAAAAGTCCAAAAACATAAGAGGGCCTTAAAAAATGAACAACGCAAGCATACAACTACCCTCAGGTAATGAGCCAGCTGATAGATAATGGCCCACCACCTGAGGAAAGTGCAGACAAAATAACCAAACAATCAAAACAAACAGTCCACGTATTCACTGCTGCCATTATACTAATGTGTATGTCACTTGTATGTGATTACTAAGCAAGAGGCACCTGAATTTGCCTTAAGAAAATTGATTACACTAAAAATTCAAGCAAGGTCACATAACCACATAAAAATGGCACAACTTTATGTAACTTGTCTCTGCAACCATACAGAAATGTTAAATGTGCATGTATGTAGTGTTAACATGTAACGTCACAACAATGAGACTTAGTGAAAATTAATGTCATGTTTGCATAAGAACAATTACCAACCAATTGTCTCTTAATAGATATCTGAATATTTGACTGGACTGGTCTGCTCAACGTCCCTGGAGCAGCTGGTCCCGACATTTGCCGTCATTTTTGAGAATTAATTGATCACTGCATTCAAACACGCAAGAAACTTTGATATAATTGTAGATGACCAGATGTCATTCTCAGATCAGATCACAAACTTGACTCAGGTGTGTAGTCTCTTGTCATCTCCAGGCTTGGTGGAATGAACATCCCCCAGCAGAGTCTACAAACACTAACTGAAGACTTTTCTCTTTAAAAAAAACCTTTAAATGTGACATATTTTCAAAATGTAACTTTTTCTGTGCTTGTTCATATATATTTGGGTAACTGGAGTGCAAACTGTGATGTAAAATAGTCCAGTATATTTTTTTGTGGACTGTTGCTTTCTGAAGAAATGTGATAAAACAAACCATTACAAAATAGCTTTCCTTTCCATGTCAGTAGGAGAGTCATTAGCTTTGCACCACTGGCTTGAGAATTTTGCTAAAGGGCACCATTTTTTCCTGCAAGCACCAGACCAGCTAGCATTATGTCAAAGCTAAGAGTTAAGCAAAGGAAACACTCTGTTGTCGCTGCAAACACCAGTACATATCACTACATCAGAGATCAGAAAGCTGAGAGGATGAAGTTTTTTTTTTATGGACACGTCCCAGCTACAGTTGTGCCTGCCTATTTTCCAAAATGTGCTAGTACAATGCAGGACTGTCTCTCATACTGATCACCGGAAGTTCAGCATGCTACCTCATGGCAAAGAACTCTCTGAGGATCTGAAAAAAGTAATTGATGCTCTACATAAAGATGGCCTAGGCTATAAGAAGATTGCCCTGAAACTGAGCAACAGCACGGTGGCCAAGATCATGGACAGGACAGGTTCCACTCAGAACAGGCCTCGGTATGGTCGTCCAAAGAAGTTCAGTGCACGTGCTTAGCGTCATATCCAGATGTTGACTTTTGATAACAGACGTATGAGTGTTGCCAGCATTGCTGCAGAGTTTAAAGGTGTGGGGCCAGCCTGTCAGTGCTCAGACCATACGATGCATACTCTATCAAATTGGTCTGCATGGTTGTCAACCCAGAAGGAAGATGATGAACAAGAAAGCTCACTAACAGTTTGCTGAAGACACGCAGACTAAGGACATGGATTACTGGAACCACGTCCTGTGGTCTGATAAGAAACTGGGCCACAGGGCAATATTCCAACATGATAACAAAACAAACACACTTCCAAGATGACCACTGCCTTGCTAAAGAAACTGAGGGTAAAAGTGCTAGACTGGCCAAGCATGTCTCCAGGCTTAAACCCTATTGAGCATCTGTGGGGCATTCTCAAATGGAAGGACAACAAGGAAGGAAAACAAGGTCTCTAACATCCACTCCATGATGACATCACAGAGGAATGGAAGAGGATTCCAGTGGCAACCTCTGAAGCTCTAGTGAACTCCATGGCCAAGAGGGGTAGTGCTGGAAAATAATGGTGGTCACACAAAATATTGACACTTTGGGCACAATTTGGCCATTTTCACTTACAGGTGTACACACTTTCATTGCGAGCGGTTTAGATTTTAATGGCTGTGTTGAGTTATTTTGAGGGCACATAATCAAATATTGACAAAAATTTGAGTGGTGTACTCACTTTTGGGAGATGCTGCATGTGTTTCGTTTGCCATTTAAAATGAGCTAATGCTAACAACTGAGATAATGTGTCTAGTATGTAATTTTCTAGAAAGTTATTGGTGTTAGTGTGAATACTGCAGAATAGCTTATTATCATTTAAAGAAACAGGCACTCAAACCAGGCATGTTGAACAAGGCTGTATACAAGGCTGAACAAGGCTGTTGCTGGATCTTTTTGGTATTTTGACCAAAGCATGTCAGTCATTTCATTAAGATCCTAATAAACTGCTTTATACCCCTTTGTGTAAAGGGGATATAATAGGTTCCCTTTAATTAAATCTAATCATGCACTTGAAAGAATATTTATATTGTATTATATACCATTATATTGTATTTCAGCACTGACACTTGGTTCTGGCAATGTCTCAATTAAGGGTACTTGGCTAAGCATACTTTATGTACAACTAAAGCACTTTTGTAAGTCATACTGGATAAGAGCATCTGATAAATGTAAATTTTTAGACTTCATTAGGCAAAAGGCTACAAAAGTCCTTATAATCAGTGGATTAGATATTAGAATAGAATAGAAACTTAATGATAAACATTCATTTAGATTGGTCCATAAGTGTATAAAGCATCTCATAAGCTCAGCTGTCAGCTATATTAAAGTTGCTAGTGCTTGGACTGTTAGTTTACTGTTAGTCCAATTTGCTAGTACATCTGCAATAAGTCTTTGGACCTGACTGAGTAGAGCCCAGACAGGTTAACTCAATGGTGTATTTGAGCTACAGCCATTGATTTGCTTTGATGCTGTGTTCATCTATAGGAAGAGAAAATTTAAAAAATGAGATCTTCACAATATATGTGGTTTTTCTTCTAGACATAAAAAAGATATGATTAAAAGAATGATGGGAAATTGTAAATTATTGATTAATTCTGTGAAGATCTCACTGTGCACTCAAGAATAGCACTCTTGAGTGCCAAGATACTAAAATCCCTGCACATGAACAAATTCCAAACAGTTTGTTGGTAAACCAACAAAGTTAGAGTGCTTTTTTATAAAAATGCTGGCTATTGCCTTTCTAAACATAAAACATGTATTTCTTGATGGATGTTAGACATCTGGCAAGCAGACAGAGGAAATGTATAATCTTTGAATAAGATTTCATGTGGATATCAAAGTTATGTTTTTGCATGTAAACAAAGACTTAACATTAATAAGTTACATTTGCTAGCCACATTATTGGCAGATTTACAATACCAACTTAATGTAGGTAGTAACTAATGTCTATAGTGTGTCTAAACTAAACATAGGAATATTACAATAATGCTATAGGGTCTCCTTTTGGCTAAGAATTTTTACAAAGAGCTCTGAAAAAGTCCATTTATGAGACCTAACTGAGACTCTGTGCTTCCTAAGCGATCAAAGATCAAGAATTTAGTCAAGAAATGTAGAATTTATCCAACTTTCTAAACTGCTCTTCAGTTTGTGTCCACCGAGCTGAGTAAACTCCTGACATTGTATTTCTGCTTTAGTGCCATGTGTTTTGATATGGGTTTGATAACACCAGACACTCAGTTCCAATTCTCTCAGTTGCAGTATTCACAGTCATCTATGCTGGACTGATGCCACAAATGGGTTCCCACAGAACATGTAGACAGACATAACTCAAAAGCATTTGAAGCAAACTTGCATTACTGTGCATTTGCTCTTTAATACAAGAAAACTTGCAAATCAGTTTAAACATATTCTCTGTAAATGAGTTAACTATATTTCAATTTTTCCAGATTTCCAATCTGGAATTTTCACCCATATAACTGGGCCATGACCACATAAGTCAAGGAGGCTTTGTTTCAGTCTTACGGTCTTCATGGTGCCTGCAGCATTTTGTTTGTTTTTATAGCTTTTGTTTTTATTGTTATGTCTTTTCCCTGTATTGTTTCTGTACTCCCCACCCTTATTCCTCTTTTGTGTCTTGTTAAGCTCGCATTAGTCTCATTACTCTGTGATGAAAAATGATATGTTGTTTACTTAACACGAATACCAAGATCACGATGGTATGTTGTTTACTTAACACTAATACCAAGATCACAATGGTATGTTGTTTACTTAACACTAATACCAAGATCACGATGATATGTTGTTTACTTAACACTAATACCAAGATCACGATGGTATGTTGTTTACTTAACACTAATACCAAGATCACGATGCAAATGGTCTTCAAAATGACAGGTTAAAGAGTGTACATTAAACTGGTGTTATGAATAGGGTCACCAAATATAGAGAGAATCTTTAGATAAGGTGCATACTTGAATAAATACAACTACAGATACCAAAGTTTTTTAAAAATTATTATTATGTCAATATATGCAGTGATATTGTCACATTGCGCCGGGTACGCAGACCTAGCGCCACGCCCACCTCCACTTCTCTTCGTTCATTGCCTAGGTCCCAATCACCCGTTTATCACATACAGCTGACCGCAATCTCCACTAATCATCTAAACTCTGCATACAAGCCCACAAGTCTTGCTAACCCATTGCTGCACATTCACTTGCCTGAGGATTAGCAAGCCTGCCCTGAAGCTTAGCCTTCGTGAAAGCCGTTTGCACCTTTGCTTTGTTTTATTCTAGCTAGCTAGCTAACTACAGCCTAATGCTGTCTTTTATTCTAGCTAGCTAGCTAACTACAGCCTGTTGCTGTCTTTTGTTTGACTACTCTGTTATATATATATTATAAACAACATCCCTTTATACATCTCTAAAATACCACAAACTGGGTTCAGTTTGTTTTACTAGTAGGATCAGAGTAGAAATTATGTAGCATTTCTCAAACAGCTGAATTACATTTTCTGTAAAGGTACATAAGTATTGATATACTGTTAGTTGCTTTGTTTCCAAAGAAATCAGTAGCTTATGCTCTTAATGTATATTCCTCATACTTCTCTACAGTTTTATCTATCAGGTAATGGGCTTACCTTCCGAGATATAAGGGCAAATACAGACAAAACAACTTAATAAAGCATAGCCTACATCCATTGAGATTATTAAGTTATTTTAGCTGTCCTCTGCTAATCCTTGCTATATTTAATTTAATCTCAGATAGTGCCTCTATATTTCATTTAACAAAGCGGATTATTTAAGAACCTCAATTATTGAAAATTGTCTGAGATGGTGCTCAAGAAAAATACTGCTCAATAATTTAGTTTTACTTGTGGGCTTCTGTGTCCAACAGCTACACCTTTTGAGTTAAAGCCAGGTTTATCTCCCAAGAGAGGGGATTCCACACTACTTTAATTAACAAATCGCTGGGACCAACTGTTCTTGTGCTGCACCTTGACTGCACCACATTCTCTCATGCTCACTTTTTTTGTCATGTTCCAAGAGCAGGTATCCTTTCTGAACAAACACTTCTTTAATATCAATTGTTTGTTCAGTTAGCATGGCACATGCGACGCCAAACACAAATTATCCTCCCAAACTCCTACTGTCCCATTGGCAGTTACATTTTCTTTACGACTGCAGACCTATAATGTGACCTCCCAGAGGAAACCTTACAGGCAGACTTCTTGACATTACAACAAGAAAAACATTTTCACCAAAGATACAAAACTTGACCTTTAAAAGCCTAGTAGCTGAAATTCCCAAATTTAAAGGCCTCATAGCTGAAACTGTGATCAAGGATTCCCAGACGCTCTTTCTGCTACAGTGGGAAGTAGTGGATGCTGTTAAACTCTTTGTTAAGATGAATCCTTTACTGGCCCTGCAGGGTTCTGTTGCTGGTTTGTGGAATCGACGTTCAGGGTTGATTTGTCTCATCTCTTGTTCAAGATTTCTAAATTGCAGACATTCCTTCAGGATTTGGAGACAGCTAGTCTCTAGTTCAGTCAGGCTTGGTAAATGCTAAATTGTTAATAAATCAACACACATACGCAAACATATATACATCTCTGTCTAGCTCTCTTTCTACTCAATGTTCTTCTACACAGCCAAACCCAAAGTTTCAGCTAGCAGGGGGTGAAGTGAGAAACCAAGTCAGATGGTATGAAGGCAGGAAGGAACAGAATTCACTTCTAATAAGCCTTGGCTCTCTCAGGCATTTCAGAACTGCATTATAGGGTATAGAAGGGTATAAGGTATTTTTTCTCCAAAAAAACCCCCTATATTCACCGTGGGGATTCAGTGTAGTGATCAGTGTAGTGATTCCTTTTAAGTTAGAAACAAAGGGCATCTTGGCACGTTACTGTGAGTTGTTATGAAATGGCAGTTTCCAAGGCCTCCAACACACACACACACACAAATACATATGTACTGTTGCTTTCTCTCTGACAGTAAGTCCCTTGTCTGGAGCCCAGGTGGAGACCTTTACCCAAGACAATGAAACTGTTCAGGCAATGAATGGTAAGCGTTTCCCTACCTCTCTCTCTCAGACACACACACACACACACACACACACACACACACACACACACACACACACACACACACACACACACACACACACTCTCTCTCTCCTTTCACTCACTCCCCTCTTTTTCTCTTTGTCTTTACTTTCTCTCCCTCTCTCTCATACTGTTTCCCTTTTATCCACCCCCTCCATGTATGTTTTCCAACATACTTTAGTACCAGTGAATACCTAAAGGAGCAAAGGCACACAACTTGTGTAATTTGGAACAGTAAATGTGTTTGCGCTCATGTAACTGTAATAATGTGGTTTGCTCCTAGATGTTTAGTTGCTTGTCTTTGTGTACTCTACAGAATTAAAAATGAATATGATCTATTCAGATTTGTCCAGTTGGGCTCATGGAGTACACATTCTCCCAGAGCGAAAAAGGCATTACAGTGTTTCTGTATCGGACCCTATTACACCCCCATTGTTTCTTAGCTTTTTAACTTTAACACTTTCCAGATTATCTGTGCACTACTAATAACATCAGATCATTAGAAAATGAAGGAGTGTGTGTGTGTGTGTGTGTGTGTGTTTGTGTGTGATGTTTCAGGCATTCCCGAAGATCCACGGGCTGCAGAGGTGTATTATTCTGAGGAGGTTTTTGAGTCTAGCTCGGATGAGGATGATTTCTCGGAGGGTCTGTGCTCCACTGACAACTGCTGCCAGACATTCGCACAGGTGAGAGACACATGTAACATGGAAAGGTGGAAGAGAATGCTCCCTTTGGACCAAAAACTGGTGTCGGTCAAAAATGATTTGCCCTATAAGAGACAATCAAATTTTAGTGATACTTTTCTGGTATGTGTGTTAGGATTCAGACCACTATCATGAAGGAATCATATAAATTATAGGAAATTGTGAATGTGGTGTCTAATAAGGTTTTAGATAAATAGAACTATAAATAGAACTTCAATCCCAGTTCTACTCATAACTATATTCCTTTATCATTTGTAAAAAGAAAAGAAGAAAAAAAACATGATTACAAGCACTGTGTCTCTTGTTCATGTTTGCTTTACTGCACAAATTCTGTCTCTGGATTTAGAGATGACTATTCACTAGTTCAGCCAGGCTTGGTAAATGCTAAATTGTTTGGTAATCAATCAACACACATATATACACACATTTCTCTCTGTGTGTATGTGTGACACCAACAGACAATAAAGCAAACCAATCCCACACACCAGAACAATTTAAACACTGAAAGAATGACGTAATTGTGTTGGGTAAGGAGTGCTTACCAGTCTTAAGGTTGCACATATAAATACACATTTTAAATCACTTCCACTGTGTGCTAAATCGCAGAGATGAGCCAGGTTATCTCAGAAGTAAGGTGCTAATATGGCTAATAGCTAGTAGCTACCAATTAGCATTATTCTAAAGTCATGCTATCTGGTGTGTATTGACTTTCATTCAAACTACTCCTGAGATATAACTCAGCTAGGGTATTTCATTGAGTCAGAGAGTTTTGTCGGTGTGTTGTAGTTCTCAACTACCTGATTCAGAGAACTCCAATTCAGAGAACACAGTAAGGATATCTCAAGATGCTAACAGTTCTGATATTTTTCATCATGGAGGAGGTTTTCTGGGAGATGGAGTATGAAATCCCTTTTCATTTCAGTTGTTAAAGTTATAAGTACAGAGATTCACTAGTTCTTGTGGGAGTGGTATGTGCATTAAAGGCCTACCATTTTCAAAGAAGTGTATCACAGACAATATTGAAAGCAACAGGGGTGAAAGTAGGCTGGTGCGCCCCGGTACAACGCACCGTTACAAGATTTACAGGCGGTGCGTAGTAGTGGTAAGAGAAGAGGGTTTCTGCTGGCCAAATCCCATATTCAAAATAAGTCTGTTTAAGAAAGCTATCTACCAATAATATTCATTTGAAACTAGCGCTATTCTTGTCATCGAGCGCTTAAGACATCTCAAAATAGTCCTGCAGCGATCTTGATGTGTTGCATGCGCCTGCTGCAGACAGCTCATTTATTTACGGTCTATCGGATTTTGGCAGGGCATTTGGTGCGAAAAATCTCCTAAATAAAAACGTGTATCTCTTTCGTGATACTGTGTGGTTATTTTGACATCACAGAGCGCTGCTCAGGTGTTTTCTGTCAGACGTCCATAACATGTAGGCCCACTAAAATATTGAAGATGTTTTAAAAGAGAGATGTAAAGCGATAAAGTGATAGATTGTAGTACCGGCAAGAAATTAAAACTACTTTCACCCTTGGGTAGCATTGCATTTTTTTCATTTGAATTTAAATTTTCCATTCATACACAGTTATTTCGTACTGATTTGCAATATATGAGTAATTGAAATGATAGTACTTTAATAAGAAATGGCAAACAAATAGTGGTGTTGAAATGGAATATTCTTTAGGAGACAGAATTGCATATATTATGGACAATTTAAAATTCAAATATAGGAACCCACTGAGATCTTCATACATTTTCATTTTAAATTTGGTGTACTGTATGGTTCTGTTTCCAACATGGCCTATTTACTATGTCCCCATGATTACTTGTACTATTCATTTAGGAGGTATGACTACTATGTGACACTGCGCAGCTGTGATGGGAGTTGACTCTCAGATTCCAAGACAAAAACTACATCCTGTAGTTCTCAGTCATTTGCCCTTACTTTTCCCACAGTAAATTACTTGCTGTGAATTAATGTCTGCTTTTAAAATGTGTTAAAAAATTTACTTCACTTTGTTGAACCGAGTTGAGAAAGACTCACGAATGCAGTGTAGAGACTATTATATGTTGGAGATGTGGCTGCTGGTGAACTCCTGTGATACGCACCGTGAGCCCAGTGCGGCCTGATCCCAGATTCTCAAAAGCTTTGTAACAAAATGTCACTGTAGGATGGTACCACACTGAGAATGATCTTCAGCTATGCTTCTGGGAAACAGAGTCCTGGCAAGTCTCAAGAGATGATAAAAAGCAGGCCAAGCTCCCAGCTGCTCATGGACTTTTTTTTTTTGCTCCCAAGACAGACATCGCCCCCCTCGGGCATGCAGAGCTGGGCTCAAATCTCTTCCCAGCGCAGCCAGCCATGCTGCCACAACTGGCCAGATTAAAACAATTTGTCACTGCTGCACGAAACAAGGGAGGTTGTGAGCAGATGTAACTGGAAGAAAGACGGAAATTGACTTCTGGCCCAGTGGATGTTTGATAATTAGCTCGTCAGAAGAGATAGCGGAGTGGTCCAGATTCATTCCAGCAGATATGGCAGGGCCGAGATTGAGTAATACATTTTAACAGGAAAGGTTTTTAGGTTTCTATTTTTCGAGGTGAGTCTAGACATCACGCTCGACACACCTGGAATCCCCAGTGGCAGATCCTCTTGCTCTAAGCAATTATAATACCCATTACTGAAAAAAATTCTGGTTTTCCTCTAAACCAGATTGAGTACAAATATGATTTCTTTTGCTGTATATATGTTAAGGTGCCCCATGTATTGCAGACAAAGGTTTACACACACAGTGTTGTACTGTTGATGACCTCAGATCATGTTTCAAAGCAAAGCGCGTTTAATGTATGAAGATTCAACATTATATATATATATATATATGTGTGTGTGTGTGTGTGTATGTATGTATATATATATACATATATATATATACACACACACATACATATATACACATATATATATATATATACACACACACATATACATATATACATATATATATATATACATACACACACACACATATACATTATATATA
>JAOXYF010000028.1:8709700-8731208 GCA_028565775.1 Sternarchorhynchus goeldii
CTAAACTGCAGCTCAAATGAAACTAGATGATGGTCAGATATTACTGCTGTTTGGGGAAGGGTATTTACATTGTATATTTTACATTGTAAAGTGTTAGGTATGGAGCCAAGTTATCCTGTTATTATGTTTGGCCATATGAGGCTACCGTAACACCACGATGCCCTCGGGGCTGTCTTTCCTGTATCCAAGTTGTTCAGTTTTCAGTAAACGTACCGCAACCTCACTCATGTCCGTCTCCTCATTATTAAGCTAAACGAAGCAAATACATGACATAAAGTCTTTTTTGTCTATCACTTTTGTCCAGCAGTGAGGTAAACTCTAAGGGAAGTGAACATGTTAAAGGAAAAAGTGTACTTTTTATGATCCACTGCTTTAGAGCCTTACAGTTATGTTCTACGAAGAACTTTTGTGGTTTTGTGTTATTAATGTGTGTCATTTTCATTCCTAGCAATCAAGATTGAGGGTCTCTTTCACAGTATCCTCCTGCAGTAAACTTAGTAAGGTTCACCTGGGTTGAGAGGAGCATCTGTAGAGAAACTACACAACAAAACAACTTTTATATGTAAAAGTGTGCCTAATTATTAATAATATGTTGTGTTTTGAAGTGTAACTGCTAAAAGTTCCTTGAAGGTCTTTTTCATTTTTAGAACGTACTTAAACTCCCAACTAAATTAAACAAAGTGTGATGGCCTGAAAGTAAATCCCATCAAGCACACACTCCCAATTTGATAACTGAGAGTAGCTAAACACTTTTATTAAACTTAAAAGCATAGAGTGTATAAGTATCCACAAATATTGTTTTATTAACAAATTGAAATAAAAAGCAGATTTGCAAATCATTGTCATTTGTCACTGTAGTGAGCTCACCTTTTGACTCATGTTATAAACACGTGCATGTGGTTTCAGAAGCTACAGAAGCAGTCTACTAACTCACTGATTAAAGGTCGAAGGACACTATTCTGGTGGAAAACTGACATTTTCTTTACATACAATGAAAAGCTGCTGGCCTTTTGCCAAAGGCAGACTTTCAGCGAACAGAATAGCGGGAAATACATAAATGTCAACTTTATAAAGAATATTGTCAAGTGAGCTTTTGTGTTGTTAGATTATTGGGTATCTCGACGGATAAATGCTTCCTAAGAGGAGGCACACTCACTCTTTATGGTTAATTCCCTATTAAATGTGTTCCGATTATTTACAAGATGGCGCCGAAGTGTAACTTTTCGGAAATGAATTCCCAGGAAGTATTTCTACTATATTTGAAGTTTAATACAGATACCGGAGAACTCAACGAAAGGTCAGTACTCACATTTGTACAACGAAGGGTCCGGGGAATACACGGGAAAAGAAGCCCAAGAGCCTATGTTGGATATGAATTCAAGGCAGTGTTGCTGAACTCGAAGAGGTGTACAGAGAAAAGACAAAATTACAATTACCCTCTAAGATAACGAACATTTAAAGCAACTCATAGAGGAAAAACGTCCATTTGTGGATCGGCTGCTGGCACGGTGGATCTTAACATTCAACGAGCTCACAGATCCTTCATACTGAAGCTGGGAATATGGCCGCAAACACGGTCCTTCGTAGAGTGTTTTTCAAATGACCGGATCAGGGAGTAAATGTTGTGTACTGCATTTAGAAAGAGATGTCTACTATGAAGGCAAGCGGATCTTTGATCACGAACGTGCGTCTGAGATTCTGCGGGAAAGTTGAAAATATGGAGAGATAAAGAGAGCACTGAGACTGAGTTATAAAATTCTAGACTCTATACCCAGCCAAACCGAAGGGTTATTGGGTTATTGGGGAAAAGCCACAGATGTTGCGATATTCAAGGAACGAGGATTCGAAAGTAGAGCCTTCCAGGACAGACTCAGCTGGGAAAAATCTGCGGCTACGGCAGGTACATATCCGAGAAAAGTTACGAACTTTCCTAGGATGTCACTAGGGTCATGTAGTCCATTGGACCTTAAGTGGTGATACGTGGAAGCCAAATAAACTGTCCCTCACTCGTTTATGATTCCTAGGCATATAGGCCGAAGACATATTGGGAGTAGGAAGTAATAATACCTCTCAAAAACGGATTAAGAAACCACTTCATCAGAACCAGTTCATTTATTAAAATATAGAACGTTTTAAAGAAAGAAATGTTCCTGACAAGGGACCTATTTGGAAAAGAGGAAATGCGCCCCTACAAAAAGGTTTTTAGTGAATCGCAGTAGTGTAAGAATTTTTTTCATTACTCTTTCTTTTTGTTCAAATGTTTTACAAAGGTTTTTAGGGAGATATATACTGGTAAAGGGAAAATTAGACCACGAGGTGACTTTGCTTTATATCTGTTCCCCCCCAAGTAGGACAAAAACTTATTTAAATGAGCATTTGATTGTATGGCTAGAAATGTTTTTGAACGTTAACCCACAGACTCAAACCATAAATAATATATGTCAAGAAGTGGGCATAGCAGACATGGAGAAAAAAGATGCAACTTTTCAGAAGACAGTATACTCATTATTTTATATTATGTTTGATGCTTACAGACATTAAATTGTAGATTGTACACTAAACCAAAAATAAATTATGACAACAGTATAATTTTAAAAGTAACTTGTGTAGAACACAATGAGAATAATGCAACGACTCCTAATATTGTGCGAGATGCTGCAAAAGCAGTACTTTGTGGAAAAATACTATCAGTATCTTCACATAAGTTTAAAGAGAAACAGAAGATTTGAAGAACTTCAGTGTACATTACTGGGATATATTATGCCAGACTTGGTATATTTTATACCACATAGGTTTCATACAGAACAGACAGATGTAAGATGAAGTATGAAGAACATAACACATTATTAGTTAATACAAAAGAAAATATTAGCTCAGCTTTGATTAGGTTGCATACAGAAAAAGTGTTTGATTCAGTCTTAATTCATACTTAACTCTTGCTAGAATTTAATTTAATTAAAAAAATCTTTTAAATCTTTAAATACCTTATACCAAATACCAGAATGAATGTTAACAAAATGAGTTGGAAAGATGTATGCATCAAGAGTGCCTGTTGTTTTTTTTGGCTTTTTCTCTTTTTATACAACCTAAAATAAAACGCTCAAGGAGCCTAAAATAAAGGTGACAGTAATTGGAAAGGAGGATTATAATATCTGTTTAGGCATGGATGATTAGCTCTTATCCCTGACTTCAATATTCCAGAACATATTTCTGTTTAGGATTCTACTCAGGATATAAGTTGAATATAACAAAAACACAAATCCACATATAATTGTCAAGCCTGCAGAAGATGTTAGGGACACATATATATTTAAATGGGATTGTACTTTAATCAAATACCTGGGGATACATTCAGGTATTCCCAGGTATTTGATTAAATGAGTAAAGCCAGATACTGATTGGTGGTTAATATATGAAGTACTTTCCCATGTATTTTTTATTTATTTCCTTACCAGCTGATATCACCTAAAGTCAGGAAATGGGATAAATGGATATCAAGGTTCATTTGGTTTATTAGGATTGGATTGCAGGTGGTAAACTGAGTTAGAGGCTCAATTGAAAACTAATGCAAATTTTCTAAACTCCTGTCCTGTGCAGTCATTACTTGGAAATACAGTCTAGACATTAACATCAGCAATAATCTGAATAGTCTAATTTGGCCCAAACAATATGGTTTTGAGTGGTTAAGAAATTACAGTTAAACAAACAGATGCATTTTTAGGTGAGTTGGGTATAATCAACAATGTGAGCTAATATTGAACTAGATTTAAACAGGTAAAGAAAGGATTTTTAAAAAATTGGATAAGCAAGATATCTAAAGATTGACATACCCAAAGACTGTTTGATTTGAGCTTCTGCAAACTGAAGGGTAACAGGAGACTGAAGGGTAGACTGGTTTCATGTGCGACTATCGAAATAACTAAAAGATGCTAAACTACAAACATTAAATTAGAAATGAGAGAAAGAATGTAATATATCAATCTTGGATTGGTAGATTTTTGTTGGTGTATAGATTGAACATCATATTCAATTAATGGGACTTATGTTCTTGTGCACATATATTTGGGTATCTGGAGTTCCTGCCAACCCACAAACTGTAAAATCAGACCAGCCAGTCAGTGTTTCGTGAGCTGTACATGTGTGCTAACCACTTTGTTTGACTGCTTGTCTGTACTGGGCCAGTCCAACCAAAGTCCTTATAAATCTGTCTAGATGTTTGTCCACTTCGATGGGCAAGAAATGTATGACTTGCTGGGAAGCACTATTTCCCCCATTTTTACTAAGAGAAAACTTGCTAATGCAAAGTTGTATTCCTGTCATCTTACCCTGCAGAAAACTGAGCTTGGAGAGGCTCTTTGTCATTTATTTTCTGGGGATGTCCAATACTTGTGTTTTTCTGGAAAAAAGATTGATAACACTATAGTGGAATTATCTGGAATTAAAGTTCGAGTTTTCTTGGTGAATCTTGGGGAAGTTAGTAGGGAAAATGATAAATACTTGTTGACAGTGTTATTATGAGCTATAACAAGAAAATGGATGCAGGAGGATTCACTAACAAAAGACAAAACAAAACAATGGACTGAAATTGTCCACACAACATATTAAGTACTTTCATCTTAACTGAGGTTGGAATATTTTACAATGACCTGCTACACAGCTTGTTTTTTTAGTTGTGTTGTACCCTGTAACTTATTCAGTAGTGATTTGTAAAATAAGAAAAAATAAAGTTAAAAAAAAAGGATGTGGACTGCAGTATTGCATCAAAATAATGTATGAATGTATGCATTTTCTTTTACACAATGTTATTTAGTAGTTTATTCTTTAGTGCATGTCTGAACAGAACTGAGGTTTTTAATCCCACCATTTAAAATCCTTCCATGCAAAATCTAAAAACAGGCAGGAAGAATAATAGATGACATCTTTTACCGTACTCATGAAATCGAGCATGACAAGCAGCAGCTGGCAATTAACACATGACTTTGACTTCAAAGTGTCTGTCAGTGATTTAGGCGGAACGGAGAGGACTGAGGCGGTGAACCGCTCCCTTCCTCGCCGCTTGCGCCGCTTATAATTCCCGCTGTCAGCGCGCGAGCCGGCATTGCAGCCCAGCCTGGGCTCATTAAAGCACGCCGCTTCGCCTTAAGCAGGAAACGCAGCGACTATTACTTAACTTCACCGCACATGTCCACGAGAGCCCCTCAGAGGAAATATATGAGGTGTAATTTGCGGGAAAGGCAGATCTCCGTGGATATGCCTGTCATCACCGTCAGCGAAGATGACCGAGCAGCAGGAGGGCGCACGTGAGGGGATTCCCCACCTGGAAAAAAACGTGTCATCCTCCTTCCGCCGTCACAGGCACAGCCTCATTAAAATTATGTCTGTGGGGAGCTAAGTGAGGATAAAAAGTTTCATTTAAGAAGGCTTTCCTTTAAAGCTTTCCCTTAAGAACTGTCAGGAAGGGTTTTTTTTTGTCAGTGTAATTGCAGAAACAATTGATGATTTAATTGGCCTGCATCGACAGCCCTGCACAATCTTCACTGTAACTATTGCTAATTAACGGGTTGCACACTGCGTGACCTCTGGGTCGTGACCTCTGACACACCTTACATTTAGCAGCACCCTTGTCTAGGAGCATCCCATCTGCATGTGCTCACCTTTATGCTCTTCACTTTGTCACCGTTTCCTTGTTTTTACCATAATGTCCATTCAGTTCTCCTATTCACTTTCACTGCTTAATCCTACATTTCAACATGGAACACAAAATTATGTAGACCTTCCTATTTATAAACTTTATTCACTTCACATCACTTCATTCTATCATAACTTTTAGTTTTTCATAATTCAGATTTTTGTCTTATTTCACTTCAGTTAATTTATCAATTAGTTTATCATTTCTTGTTCAACCAAATTGTTTTAGCTAAAAATATGCACTAAAGCACTGGTTTGGTTTTGATGTCGTTATTCTTGCTTTATCTTGTACCACCTAGTTTATAGCTGTTCATGGGTCGTTTAGCCCTGCTCTCTGAGCTTCTCCGCCTCATCTCTCATTTCTGTGCAGCATGTCATGTAAAGTGTTCTGTCTACAAAAAAACCTCTAAGAAAACAATAATTGTGCCTCTGGTAAAGGTAATTCAGGAAAAAAAGACAATTGTATGAGTGTTCCAGTAACAACAGAAATATCTTTTGGTCATTCTGGAATCTCAGAAAAATATTGTAAATAAAATTCATACCTTTGTAAAAGTGCAGACAGTTGTGAAGATGTGTTGCATATTCCTGGTGATAATTCCCTGCACCAAGGTCTGGCCCTCTCTTTTGAGAACTCCCTGATCACACCACCCAAAACTACAAGAAACCCAGGCATGGTCCTGCAGACCAAGTAGTCATTCTCTGCCAACATCAGGGAGACTTTCTTTCCAGAGAAAGGACCCAGTTGTTTGTCATCTGAAGCCTGGACTACTGTCACTTTCTCTTGGACATGCAGCTAGAGTCTTGCACGCGATTCAGAATGCAGCTACATGACTCATAGTCTTTCCAAATTCCTGCACATCACTCTACTTCTGTGTTCTCTCCACTGGCTTCCCGTAGTCACCAGCATCAGACTTATAACACTGATACTTGCCTACGGAGCCAAAAACAGGCCTGGCCCTTCCTACCTGAAAGTACATGTCACCAAGCACCGTATCTCACACCATTCCCTACCCTGAGTGCAGCTTGTCTTAAACCACCGCCCTTCAAGAGACAGGGAAGACATGCCTCAAGACACTACTTGCACCCAGATGGTGGAATGAACTTCCACCACCTGTTCATGCTGTGAAGTCCCTTGCTGTCTTCAAACCTAGACTGAAGACCCACTTCTTCAAGAAGCACTTGAATGAACTCTAGCCATTTTAAGGCACTCGATCAACCATTCATCCCTTATTCCACCCAAACGTCTTTACAGATGTGTGTAAAGAAGTTTTGATTTTGAAAAAATAGTTTTTGAGGGGGTGGGCGGGGCTGTAATGCAATAAAACAGGGATGACTTGTTGTTGTTTCTGTTACCTTGCTTTCAGAAGCCACCAGAGGGAGGGAGTAAATCCCTTCAGTCTAATGTCCTCCATGAAGGCATTCCTCAAAATGACTCGTTCAAAAGATTAGCATGCTTAGTGATTACCCTTCTTATCTATATTCTGCATTCAACTCTTCTATCTGCATTCAACTCTTCTATCTGCATTCAACTCTTCTAACTGATCTATGATCAGTTATTTTCTTCATAAGAGGTCAATGTTGACCATGCAGAATAATTGACAGACAAGAAGGTGTCCATGTAGAAAAGTTTCCTGATCAGTTAGTACAGCGACATCATCCTAAAATAATCACATCAGATTTAAGGGGGAAGCAGATAGTCAACCACAGGTCTGACTTTCCAGGTCTGTCCCATTGTCCTTAAGTCTTTTAGTCTCCTCTCTTTTGTCTGAGAGATACCTTTTGGGGATGGATGTGGTTACAGTTTCTGACTGGTCTGAACAGTAATGAACAGCTTTTGACATCATAAACCAGTATTTTTTTTTTTTATACAATCCAGGTATGATTTTGCAAGGAATTCCCAGGAATCACTAACTTTGAGACAACAGTACTTGATTTGCAATGATTCAGCCATGCATCCCTCACACACACAAACACTTGTGCCTCTATTGATTCAGCCAGTCTTCATGCTGCCGCTTAGTTTCATGCATTATTCATTGGATGTTAATTTTAGAAGAATATGTAAATATGTGAGCCTGTGGAGTGAGAAACCCGACCGCTCCATAAGTGTTTCTCCCTCATGAATCGGTGTGTTTTTCAGGCGACCCATCATACAGCCATGTGCTAAGTGAAGCAGCATACTCTGATCTGGCAAGTTCTGCTTCACAATCACATGGCAGTCAGCTTTTCAGTCTTCCTGAAGCATTCCTCTGTATGTCACTGGCTTCTTTTCCCATATACCTGAAGCCCATGTTCTTTAGGTCCTCCTAGTGGGAAGGTTGCATGAAAGGTCAGTTTAAATTTTCACACTGTGATGAAAACGTATATAAGGTGGTGTGAAACTGATATGAGATCAGTTTTTAAAAATGGAGCTTGCTAATTCTGTCTGTGCCAGTGCAAAAGTTCAGAGTTTTAGCTGCACATGAGAACTGCTTGAGACCATTGAAGTGAGAGACATACTGGTGAATACATGATGTAACTCTGAGATATGGGCTCAGAGGGCACTTACAGCCAGGCTTGCACAAGATTTGTGAGGGTTTGTCATCAGAGGATCAGTGTGGAGTCACACAGATATGAGAAACGGCACTTGCTGCTAAACCCACTGTTATTAGCATTTACAATACACCCTGCAGCAGAATCGGCTCACAGCCTTATGGTTCTATGCTCTCTCTCTCTTTCCTTTTCGCTCTTGGTTTTGGTCGATATTGTTATATATATGGAAGGAATGTGCAAAAAGTAGAGCAGAAATAATCTGAGGGGTGTTTTTTTTATTTTTTATTTTATTAATTTTTTTTTTTTTTTTTTGTCACATGGTCATGTTGCCATGGGAACTATCCGAGACCTTTTCAGTTAACCGTGGAGTCTTTTGCCAGCTCGAGATCCCTTGCCACGATGACAGAACGCGAGCTGTGCCCAAAGCAATCGACTTTAACATTAAAATTTAAGCAAAACTATTGATCACAATAATAAATAACTATAAATAGCTACAAAAATGAATAACTATGGTGGCTCTGTGTTATCGTGTGGTATGTAATATACATGCTACATACATTTATTATTCCCCTGTGAAGTTGTGGTTTGAAGATATAACATTCATTAAACAATGATCATCTCAGTTTAAATGGTGATTATATTTTCATCATCGGTACTTTGCACGGTAACAAAGCAATTCAATGTGAATCGCATTATATAGCGGTTCCACATTATATCCTATATATATTGTGTACAGGAAATCTCTTTTTGATTAAGTTCAACATCACAGAATTGCACCACTATCTTGCAGTACTTTGAACCACATACTGATCTCTACAGAATCTTCCAAATAGATCCAGATAAAGGCAAGTAATGCAGTTCATGTGTTATGAAAGTACAATATGTGGTACTATAGTAACTATCGCAGCAGCCTGATGTCTTGTGAGTTGCTGGCCTCCTCTCATTCCCTTATTCACACTGACTGGAAGTATTCTTAAAAACAATATCTGGTATAGCCTGGTAAGTGAAATGTAATTATGTATGCGCATTCCGGGGATTACCACTACTTTAAATTCAGGTTCAGAAAGTAAAAAAATCTCTCTAGGATTTTCTTTCCTAATGCCTAGGTTAGCTCAGTAGATTTAATTAGTGGGTCCAAATAAGTGCTACCAAATCATGGGGAGACATTTACTTTTTGAACCTGAACTTTTATACATCTAATCCCTCCATAAAATGGGCGCTCTGCTACAAAACAATTAGTGCAGGATCGCAGGCGGGTGGCTGTTGACAGGTAAAGTGGCACGTCTGCTCTCGCGCTTCTCGCTCTAGCTGAGTGTGTCTCCCACTGACTAACAAATGTTAAGTCGATTATTCTCCATTTCACAAGCTTTTGTTACTGCGCTCATATTTTGAGGCGAAATATGCCTTTACTGTTTGGACTCGGTACATCGGTACCCACATTGTTTCAATTCTAAAATAACCAAAGCTCTGTAAAAAAAAAAAAAATTGAGATGTTGATCAATTATCATTAATCGTAATCATGTGACAATCCCCCCCCCCCACGGCCCTCAGATTATTTCTGCTCTACTTTTTGCACATTCCTTCCATATATATAACAATATCTACCAAAACCGAGAGCCAAAAGGAAAGAGAGAGAGAGCATAGAACCATAAGGCTGTGAGCCGATTCTGCTGTTGGCTTACAAAGCAAACCCTTCTCCAAGGTGTTGCCAGTAACTGGAGAGAGCACACCGCATCAGAAGAAGGAAGCTCCTGGTCCATTCACACTGCTCATGTCTTGAACATCACGTGTGTGCCTTACTGTACCGTAATGGGCTCCATGATCTGTATTACACGTATGAATGTGTGTTGCATCAATGTTCAAATCTGCACAATGCACATTTACATTTAAGGCGTGAGGCTATTTTCATACATTTGGTCAATTAGCAGAAAGTAAGAAATGTTTTTGAAAATGTAGAAAAAGTTTAGAGAACTGATACGGAAACAGTGTCTTTCTGTAGGCCAGTAGCAATGTCAGAGTTAATTAGACACAGTATTTGAAAGAGAACTGGGTCATATATGGTCAAAAACACTTAGAGTTCTGATGAAGGACTGTGATAGGGCAGTAATTACATTTCAGTTTAGCATAATTCATGCACCCTTGATGGAAACAAAATGAAGACCATGTTGACGTATAAAGAGAAGCAATGATATACTTGGCATTTCATTTTGACATGTTGAAAGCACCACACAGTAAAATGATGTGTAGCTGTAAATTGCTTTTTACATTTACCTCTAAAACTAATTTGGGGTTTAACTATTAAGGAGCAATTGTTTATCAGTGAAATGTAATCAGCAGGCACACAGAGATTTTGGGGGGCAGCTGTTCAAGGGTAAATAAACAGCAGAGAATGCACTGTGCTACCCAATCAGCACCACCCAGCCATGAAACTTTAGCATTACTTTTACTGTAATGTTTATTTATAACCATGCTGTTTGTTCTTAACATGCTCCTTACTCAAGATATCCTGACATTAAGAGTTTTTTTTCCTATACCTTTCATGCATGTGCACTGCCATGATGTGATAAATGGATAAGTTCATGCTCTACAGACCTCATCAGCTTCAGGAACCTTCAAATCACATAAACCTGGATCTTCAGTATCATGCTGTGATGGTGTATGGCATGAGGCAGCAAGACGGGGCAGAAAACAAGTGTGGAGTTCAAAACAAAAAGATGTTTAATGAAAAACAAATGATGCAGTACGGGAACACTGGCACAGTCAACAACAATGAACCACACCCAAGAGGGCTTGGTACACATAGGGATGCTAATGTGATGGAGAGGAGGCAGGTGAGGATCATTAAGGTGAACAAGGCCTAGATGGCTAGGAAGTGATGTAGGGTGGGAGGATCAAAAAGAGACAACAGAAGCACATGGCTAACATTTAATAGATAAACTAAGACATGATGCAGGATACCACATAAGAAGGAATGACACACAAGGGGACTCTGTTACACATACATTTATTCCAGGAAGCATTTGTTGATGACATTTACTTTGAATGATGAAACATTACATAGCATGGTAGTGACAGAATAACATATCCTGTCCAGTTTTCTTTGTCTTTTGTAATCATTACATGACATCAAAAGAGCATCCTCCCTGGAGAAATACTATTGAATATCTTGACCTCAATGAATGTCTTTCAATGTCACTTGAAGGCCTTTTTCAATGACCAGCAGAAGAAGATATTTACAGATTTTGTTTTTATTAGCTTTAGCTTGGAGAAGGATATTTCCACTGTGACTCTGGAGACTATGACTAACTTTGTAAAGGTAGAATAGATCTTCTTAAACGTACCCAGGTTTGGGAATATAAACTGACTTTTTGGGAATATGTGACTGACTCTTTTAGTGTGGCAAGCATCACCTTAATACAGTTGTTAGATGGGAAGGTGGAGTGGAAAACTTTTAGCTCTGATTACAACAGCTTCTCAACATCATAGAAGGCTAGGGTTAGGGTTAGGGGTTAGGGTTAGTAGGGTTAGGGTTAGGGTTAGGGTTAACCGTCTTCCTTTTCAGAATCATTCTCAAATATGGTCTTGAATTCTTTCTCAGACTTTATTGTTTTCAAGGTGTCCAGCATTCCATCAGTTATTTGTGTAGCCACTGGAGTATATCATGTGGCTCACTCCTGATTACAGATATCTGTAAGGAACTTCAATATTATTTTCAAAACCTTCTGGATGGTCATCAGTGCTCTTTCTTTGCAAGTCCTGTGTGTCTGAAAGCTTCTGCAGTTATAACATGTTGACTTGGATTCATAGATCCTTGATGTTTCTTTGTGGAGAGAATATATATAATTGCTCAACCATGTTGAAGATCATCATAGAATGAACACTGGATTTGGCACTTTAAAATAGGACTAAGCTGAAGAAGCATGCTTTACAGTGGATATAGAAATTAAGTACATTGTAGTCATTTTGGCTGCTCGATCACAGTCTTGACTACACATGTTCTTCAGTTCGAGGTCATTCACCAGTGATTGTGTCTACATTGCAAATCTGAATGATCATTTCTTTTATCATGTATGAATCATACAACAAATGAGACTTGATCTTGAAGAGAGGCATTGAAGGTGTTATCTAATAAGATGAAATTGTCCTTTTGTATATGTCCCCTGAAGTATACGGCCAGTGAAGAGATGTAATTTTGAATTCTGCTGGACAGAAGTGACACTTTGTATCGTGTATTTAAAGTTTTGAAAGTGCATCCAAGTGGAAATTCATTAGGCTTTCCAACTGAGCAAACATCTTCACCTCAAGGAAAATCTTCTGATTTTCATCGAAGGCAGACTCATCATCTCCCCTAAAATCTTCTTCCCTGATGTGTCAGTGATATGGTGATGTTTATTAGATGTCTCAGGATTTTCCTATTTCTGAGTCTTTCACGGTCTCTTGCTTCCTTTCCCTTGATATCAGATGCATCAAAAGTGTTTGTTAGTGGTAATTACTCCAGCTTACCGTGTCTCTCTGCTAGAGTGTTTCGATTTCTAAGTGGCATGTTTCCACCTACTTACACCCACTGTCTTCCATGGTATTTTCCTCATTGAGAAAAAGCTGACAGTACATGGCATCATTGACAGTTGGGTATTCCAACCAAGAATTGTTAGAAAACGCCTGAGTTTTTGGGATATTCACGTGGCATGGTCCTATATAGCAGAACATCGCAATATAGTTGTCAGTGTGCTTCATATTAAATTTATGGATGTGGAGGAGATTAGATGCTGAAGCTAGCTTTGAGAGTGCATCCTGTTCTTCAGTGGCAGCAGATTTTTCTAGCTCTAACCCTTCTGTAATGTTCTGTGGTACATAGTCAGCTGCAGTGGCAACCCCTGTCTGCATTCCAGACTCCTTTTGACCAGTGGCTTTACAAGGACTATGGTTACCCACAGAGATGATTCAGCTTCATTGGACTCTAACGCATCTCTCTCAATCAGAATCTTCTTTCACTTCTTTTTGCTGTCACATTATAACTACAACTAACTGGCCTGATCCATTAATGGAGGGAGCTGCTACACTGGTTGCCTTCTGTAGCTCCCTTTCTTGTCCCTTTCATTGCACTGCAACCAGCAGTTGAGCAAAATGAATAAACATCTTAATCATTAAGATGCTGGTTTACAAAATAAAGATTAAGCTTTAACTTGGACCAAAGCACCAACAGTTAATTCATTTGTCATCTATGTCTGGGAAACTCGTGAAACTGTCTTTATTTAAGTCGTGTATGCTGAATGGGGACAAGCTTTTTTGGGTCATTGGGTCATAAAGCAGAAGTCATAATCTCATAAATCCCATAAATCTGTACAATTTTGTTGTAATGAATATATTTTATTTTTAGCAAACATAGTGAAACTCCAGTTGTATGATTATTGTGACATGTTTTAGGCATCACACTGAGAGGAAAAGAAGTTATCCAGTAGGTTATCACATTCACATACAACTGTTTCCAGACTTTCCAGAATTTTAACACACGTCTTTAAAATCCTACGAGAGGAGGTGTAGCCTTTTTGTTTCCCAATGGCTAAAACAATCCCACACTTTTAAACTTAAATCCCAGTTAGGTGAAATTAAATTACGTGCCTCTGTCATGGGAAAAATTAAGCAAGCAAGCAATTAATGCCTATTGTTAATTATAGCAAGCTAACTAGCTTGCTAATAGATGAGCTAATATTAATGAACCTCACTGTTGAAAAGTAATATTGTTCGTGTATTACGTTTAACGTTTTTCACCGTTATGGTTGCTTTAAGATCTCGTATGGACTCTACTCTTTTTCTGAGGCTTGATAAATGTCCTTTTTTGTTCTCCCTTCCTCTGTTCTCTCCCTTTTCCTCTCCTCCTCTTCCTCTTCCTATTCTTCATTTTACATTTTCTCTTTTCCTGTCCTCCCTTCTCTCCTCTAATTTCCTTTTAATAACCCTGTGGCTCATCTCTGCCCTTTAAGCTTATTAGTCTGATGGTCAAATGAGCCAGAAAAAGGTATCAGGTAATAACACTTTAAATAGTCCACAGGACAAAATATAGAGCTTCTCCTTTACCTCCCTGACCTGTTTCATCACTGAGAAGAATAACATTGACCTCAATATATTAACTTTTAATAGAGTTAGGACAAAAAAAGAGAAATGACCTGCTGTATTGTCAAAGTTATAGCTGCACAAACAATATTAATTCAGTTTTGCAAATATAATGACTTTGTTTACATTGTATGCATTTGTATACAGCGAAATGAAAAAAATCTCACATTGGCTCATGATGGAAAAAGGAATTTTCGTCTGATTTTGCAAAGCATCTCCAGTGAAAAATGGAAAGTACATGAAAGCGTCATACCACATGACCGTAGAATAGACACACATCCAGGCGACACTCCTACACTGATCTGAACCACATTCGCGACTCCAGTCCCCAAGTGCGTTCACACACCCTGCCTGCCATTACGTCTTAGACGCACCCCTGTTTCTGTCATTCACACACTTCCCACCCACACAGACACTGTGAGCCTTCCCCTAAGTATTAAAACACCACATCTGTAATCACTTAACCTGGTTAAGTCGAGTCCTTGCCATCGCACCAGTTCATTGCTTTGCTTACTTCCAAGCTGACCCTTCATCACTCTTTGTTTTTATTTCTTCATGGTTTTTCTTATGTTTTATCTCTTCTTTATGGTTTGTCATCTCCTTTTTCTCAGTTTAAGCCCTTTTTTAGGACTGTTCTTCTGTCAGTTTATTGCTTTTGGTTTTGCTCTGTTTTTGTAAGGTTACCTTTTGCAGTGATTTAATTCACTTGTTTCTCACTTGGTTTTGTTTGTTTGTTCTTTCATTAGTGAAATTGTTCATTTGTTCATGAACTCATCTGTAATAAATATATAACAGATATATAACAAACGATAAATATATAACAAATATATAAAGTTCATAAATTAAATTACTTTGGTGGCTTGAGAACAAAAAGTTTGTGTGCACTTGCTGATACAATAAATTCTTCCCTCATGCTTTCTTTGATTTAAACATTAATTCTTTTTCATATATTTGACTGAGGTATATGTGAAGACAACAAATATACTCTCTGTCAATCATATTTGTTTTAATACTTTTGTGCTCTCTGTAAGTAGATTAAGGCCGTCATCAGACAGGACAAGGATGTTCATATTTCAAAATGAGTCGTTTGCTTACAAACAATCAGAATTCAGGCTCGTAGTTCCTATTAATTTGTAATCCGTCCTTTATCCATCAAAGAAATGCAGACAGCTTCTTTATTTTAGTGTCATTTGTTTAAGAGATTAATGGAAATGTGTAAACCGATACTGCATGCATGTTTTCATTATATAAATCTTCTTTCATCAACCCTTCTTCTCCAAGACCACCTTTTATCTGGCATACATTGGTACTGCAGCACAGACCAGTAATCCCATTTCCCATCTCCATGACAACGTACATGTCTCTGGACCAGTCTGAGCAGAGTGCGATGTCCCACACCTCACCACAGGGATTTAACATCTAACAGTCATCCTTTGAATGACAGCTTGACGCTGGACCCAACAAGAGACAAATGAGCTCTCAGGGGGTCTCATGAATCACTACACACTCAGATCCTTCAGTCCCTCCATCAAGAAGTGCTTAAATCTCTGAGGCGTAAAGTGTATGGAGGTTGTACAAAACAGTGATCTGGTGTTTTGGGGCTTCACATCAGGCTCGAACATGGAGGATGGGTTGTTTATGGTTGGCCTCCTTACCAGGAGAGTCTAAGTTACGGCACCACTTAAATCTTTGCTATATTTAGTTGTGCAGTGCTGTACACTTACCACACACTGTATTAGAAACACCTAACAACAATGTTGTACATTCACCACACACTGTGTTAGAAACACCTAACAACAATGCTGTACATTCACCACACACTGTATTAGAAACACCTAACAACAATGCTGTACATTCACCACACACTGTTAGAAACACCTAACAACAATGCTGTACACTCACCACACACTGTGTTAGAAACACCTAACAACAATATTGTACACTCACCACACACTGTGTTAGAAACACCTAACAACAATGCTGTACATTCACCACACACTGTGTTAGAAACACCTAACAACAATGTTGTACACTCACGACACACTGTGTTAGAAACACCTAACAACAATGTTGTAAACTTACCACACACTGTTAGAAACACCTAACAACTAGAATCAATTGCACCTCCTCTGACTAGCCATTCAATACACCTATCTTAAAAGTGCCTTTTCTAGATGTACAATTAGACCTGAGCCCTTCTGTTGTCTGACACAGTTGATCAGCCACATTCTCCCAGGTCCATCACGGGTCCGTTTCTGACGACAGACTGCTGACCAGATATTAATTGGGTGGCAGGCCACTCTCTTCACAGCAGGCACATTGACATGGTAGTGGTGTTGCAGTGGCTGTTATGAGTGCTTGAGGCACAGCAGTGTTGCTGGAGTTTTCACACATCAATGTCACAGCTGAAAATATCCAGCCACAACAGTTCTGGGCTTGGAAACTGACCACTGTCAGCGAGTTTGAGCATGGATTACACCAATGGTGCGTGACATTGAGGTTATAGGTTGTATCAGGTTATAGATGATGTGACTGGGCTGCAGGAATTCTATATTTAATTTGTGATATACACAGGAATATGGAGATGGTTGAAGGCAAGAAATCACATGGTGGTGAAGCTAAGTAGAACGTTCATATCAACAAAAAAGACCTTACAGGCTGAAATCATCACTGATCTGAGATGTATACGGGTTGCTAACATTGCAAGTGTTATGTCTTACGTCATTTGCTTTGAAGTCAGTTTGGATATTATACAGTAATTGAAAGAATAATGTGATTCTGGATTCTGTTAGTAGGACTGTCTTCCCTAAAGAAGTGAAGCTGGAAAGCACAAGTTGTCTGTCAGAATTGGGACCCATATCTGACAAGTCAAACTATTTTAAAAAATTATGCTGTATAATTAAACACCACTATATTCAGCTCAAGACTTTGAACTATTTCAAACACCTGTCCTTCTCTGGCATTTTCATTTTCAGAGTATTTATTTTCACAACATTACATTGTAGGATTTAAAAGTTCATATAGCCAACATGTTCAAATACAAGTAACACAGTGATGTTGGTTACAATGTGCGTAAAAAATATGTATTTAGGACAACATGCAAAAGTGTTTTTTAACCCATGCAATGATCAGGCATTACTCAAAACCCACCTCAAATATCAGAAGGCATTTATCATAATTCACACCAAAACATCAGAATAATTTATACCACAAACCTCTTTTATTGTCAAACATTGACCATAAACCAACAAAAATACTGCATTATTATAAAGTTTTGCTCTGTTGTACTTTCAGCTACCATACTTACTAGAGAACACTGCGGGAAGGAATCCCGTTCTTATCTACTTAGGACTCCCTGACTCAGAAAACAACAGAACACAGAGAAAAGCAGAGTTTTGTTTATTATTAACATGCAAAATACAATCATGCACCGGCATCATGTGTGCGAAAATTAATCTTTCTCTCGAAGTGCAGACATTCAGTATCTAAGACAATGTAACTGTTCATTCTCCAAAATGCTTTACAGTGTAGGAATATTAAGAAATTTAGCAAAATCTCAATAAACCTTTAAATATATATATATATGTATTATATAAAACAAAAGCAAAAAGAACAGATTCTCATTTTTCCAGTTACTCCCAGTTCAAACATGCTTGTGTCAGATTGCACTTGCTTGTTTCAGGCCCCTCTCTAACACAATCCTTCATGGGTACAGTACCTCTGAGATGCTTAGCCTACCAGACCACACATGCAAACGAACGACAGGAACAGAGTTCACGCTGCAGGGTTCACAGGAACGTGCGATTGGAGGGCAGGCAGTGCTTTAGCACGGGGGCGGGGAGGGGGGAGGAGGCTCAGTGGCCAAACGTCCTGGATGACTCGTACTCGCTGGGGCATTTCGGCTTGATCCCCTTACTGTTGTAGTAGTCCACAACCTGGTTCGGGACTTCAGCGAGCACGCTTTTCGCCAGGGCTGCGGGAGAAGCCTGTGGATCAGGAACGTTCGAGATTGGTTTTACTGTCAAATCTATTTAGAGTACAAGGCATTCATAAATATAATGAAATTCTTCTACTACAAATGGATACTCCTAACGTATACAGATATAACAATAAAGATATAAAGTACACAGTGGTTAATTAGGGGAGAGAGATATCAAACATATAAGAAGGGCATCGCACATTTTAAACAAGCACAACAGACAAATATCAATAAATGAAGAATTCACCAACCAACACAGGTGAATGGCAGTGAGGAATGAGGTAGATAGGAGTAATAACATTACACTGTAAAAATACACTGTGGCCAAGTATAATACAACGTACATAATAATACAAGACTCTGCATAAAGGGTATTAGAGTTTCCTTTATTACATTTACATGTGCATTGCTGCACATGTATATCATTTGCCAGAATATGGAACAATATATATGCATGAGATTCCATATATATAATATTATCAAGAGTATGTTCTAGCGCAGTAGAGAAGGATGCAAGATGCAGTATGTACAACAGAAGGTATAGTTTTCCAGTGTTCGCTAGTAGGAGTTGTTAGAAGCTGATATCTTGGGGAGGAGGAACTGTTTCTGAGGCTTATGGTACATGTTGCGGTATTTGAGGTATACGGTACATGCCGGGGTATTTAAGGTATATGGTACGTGCTGGGGTATTTGAGGTATATGGTACGTGCTGGGGTATTTGAGGTATATGATATATGCTGGGGTATTTGAGATAATGGACTTGTCCTGCCTTAGGGTATATAAATGTCTTGGAGCGATGTCTTGGTTTGGACAGGTCTTTGTAGGAGTGTGAGATCCTGAGCAGTGAGGTTATCAAGCTAAACTGTGATGTAGCCAGTCATTGGTAGAATGTCCAGTATGTCCCAAGCCTTCTCTCACCATAGGCATTTGGTGAACTGCTTGCTACATTTGTCCAGCTATGTATGAAACTACAGATTTGGCATGAATGACCTGAGAGATGTGGCAGAGCTAAAGAAGTCTGAGGAGAAGCTGTAAGGGAGAGAGAAACTGGGAAAGCCTTTCCACAAGACCATGGTGAAGCCAAGGGCCAGTATAAACCCAGACCTTTGAGAAATCCTGTGTTTGGGAGTTTAGATAAGAACAGTTTTTATATTTATTCCATTTGGCAGATGCTCTTATCCAGAGTGACTTGCAAATTTAATACATGTGCACCAGAAAAACTGAACCCAAGAGCCTGGAGTTGGTAGCACCATGCTGTGCCTGCTCTACAGGTGATAACGTCGTTGTTGAACAGGACACTGTTCAGAAACAACTGTACTAGATGCGATGTGTTATTAATGTTAAGAAAATGCAAAAATATCACTTTATTATGTGAAACTTTAACCAAATATTACTATCTGATGAAGGTTTGCTATTTTCAAATGTTTATTTTAAATAAGGTTTAAACCAGGACAGAACTATCAAGGATATCCTACATCAGGGTAGTGCTATGTGGGTTAACAAACACCCAGACACCCAGTTCCTACTGGCACACACTCACACACACACACACACACACACACACACATGCACCCACACAGTAAAGTTAAAAGTTAGAGTGAGAGTGCATTGGGGAGGCTGTAATTAATCTAAGAAATGTTTTTGTATGTCGGACATCATGGACGGATGGAGTGGAGGCCTCTGCATAGCAATGCACTTATTAAAGAACGAAGGGCCTCCACATGAGAGCCAGGCAGTCTGCATCAGTTATTAAAGAACGAGGGCCTCCACATGAGTGCCAGGCAGTCTGCATCAGTTATTAAAGAACGAAGGGCCTCCACATGAGAGCCAGGCAGTCTGCATCAGTTATTAAAGAACGAGGGCCTCCACATGAGAGACAGGCAGTCTGCATCAGTTAAGCAAGTAATTAAATAAATCAGTAGCTGAACCAAGAACTTCAAAGACTAATATAAAATGAAGGACCAACATTGAAGATGAATCATTTGCCTTTTGCTGAGCCACCCATTATGATCCCATTATAATCTTTCAATTAGCATTTTGAGCACATTTAAGAAGAACAATGACTGCATTCATACACACACCCACACCCAGACACACGTGGCGTGCACGTGTGACGTTGTCTAAAGGAAGCTCACGTGTTTGAAGTTGCGGAAGGGGACGAACTGCACGATGTCGCGCAGTACCGGCTCTCCCTTTGGCGAACGGAGGATGCCGTCGTCTCCATCAAGCGTCTGCATGTCGGTGAAGTCGGCGTTGCCCACGCCAACGATGATGATGGACATGGGCAGGTGGGAGGCGTGGACAATGGCCTCCCTGGTGTCAGCCATGTCCGTGATCACGCCGTCAGTGAGGATGAGGAGGATGAAGTACTGCTGCAGAGGGAGAGGGAGAGAGGGGTGGGTGAGAGACGTACATGGTAATAGAGAGAGAAGGATGCATGTAAAGAAAAAGATGACAAGAAAGGAGGACAGAGGTGAACAAAGTTATAAGGGACAAAGAAAATAAAAGAAAGCAAGAACTTCCTCACCATGGCCTCCCTGGTGTGCACCTCCTCAGAGGCGGAGTTGGCCACTTTCTGGATGATGGGTGCAATGTTGGTGGGGCCATACAGCTGGATCTTTGGAAGGCAGTTCTGGTAGGCCTCCACCACCCCCTGGATACCTACACATGAAAAGCCCAGTCACAACCAGGCCCCAGCACATCCAGGCACCTGAGAGTGAGCTCAGAAAGCCCATCAGAGGCTGAACCAGGAGGGCAGGAGCAGGGCAAAAGTACAGCGCATGGCATCTCCATGACTGGAAGTGAAAACGAACGAAGGACAAAACAATGCTGATTGTTTCTGGACAGAAAACAACCAGGTTTCTGAAGTCAACGTGGAAACGTCACAGTCGGTGCTTTGATGGACTCTCCACCTGGGCTCAGTAACCTTTAGGATGATGCCCTCCCTTTACCCTTTAAAGAGAAGGAGTGTGGGGGACATAAAACTTACTGGATACTCGAGAGGGAGGAGGGAAATGGTGTAGCTGCAATTCCATTTACTCACTCAGTGGGCATGTGCTCTGAAGGTCAACCACATCGCCCTGCACCTCTGATGATTTCATCTATTTAACACAAAACACCCCAGAGCTCGCTCTCTCTCTCTCTCTCTCTCTCTCTCTCTCTCTCTCTCTCTCTCTCTCTCTCTCTCTCTCTCTCTCTCTC
>JAOXYF010000028.1:8731308-8744474 GCA_028565775.1 Sternarchorhynchus goeldii
CTCTCTCTCTCTCTCTCTCTCTCTCTCTCTCTCTCTCTCTCTCACACACACACACACACACACACACACACACACAGGGGATCTCGGAGGTGCGTGTGCATGCTCTGCTGTACTGTGACGGAATTAAGATGAGACGGACACAGACCAGAGGTCAGCGGGTGGAATTGCCCCAGTGGCCTTTTTTCACAAAGCATAATCAGGGGGGCTGAGCAGCTGTCCCTGGACTCTGTTAGAATATGCACAGACACAGACATGCATAGACAACAGAGCACAACACAACTCCCAGAAGTACGAGTGGAGTGTAACTGTACTTCAGACAGAAAAAAAATACAGTTCATAATATTGCCAACCTTCGGCTTTTTGTTATACTGTAAGATTTCAGCTGCATTTACAAGCATTCACCCTCTGGAATTCTGTGTGTGTGTGTGTGTGCATGTGTGTGTGTGTGTTCTGTTAAAATAACTGGAACTCTATGACTCCTTAAATAGACACCAAAGATAACCGTGGGACATATTACATCAGGACCTCCGCTCTTGGCAGATCCCCAACTGAAAAAAAGGTTCTGTAGGTCACAGAGCACATTCTCTCCCCCCCCACACACACTGCCTAATAAACAAAAATACACACCATTACGAATGAAGCGGATTAGAGGCTAATTATAGTTTAATCCTATCGCCCGACAAATTCCCTCTTTAAGCAGAAGCCATTTGCTCAGAGTTCATATCTGCCGCCTCAAAGTTTTAAGCAATCTGCCATTCAGACATTGTAGAAGCAGGAAAACACTTCAAAGTTGCAGATGGAGAAACTGCTAATTGGCCCCTGTAAACAGGCCCACTCTCCAGAGGCCTCTCCTGAGAATGTCTGAGAGCCCGTCACTAATTAGAAAGTGAAGGCTGTTTGCAATTATCTCCACATGCAGACCAGCAATCGCTTTATATTCGTAGCCCATTCTCAGATAGGGAGCGCGCATGCTATTCCGATTCCACAGGAGCAGCGTTGGCAGAGCAGGATGCCTGCTCCATGCCAGGCTGGGAGGGGTGTGCTCAGTGCCCAGCCCCAGTAGCTGGCACCTGGCCTGGCTCGGCAAGCCATGCCTGGGAGGAGCACCGTTGGCAGGCAGAACGACCCGAACCACATCCTGGGCGCCACGCAGGTGCGAACGGCTTGATAGGAGCCCGAGAGGCGGGACCGAAATAGCTGAGGGAAATTGAGCGACACTAATACAATGGAGAAGGGAGCAAGACTGACAATCGATTCCCTCCGCTCACAAGCAGCAGGAAAAGTGCAGCAATGTGGGTGCCATACCTAGCATTGAAGGTAAAGAGTTGAACCACAAAAAAGGGTTTGAATATTGAAGTTCAAAGAGCACCTTGCACAACAGGAGTAATGTAGTGGAAGTCTAGAGTGTTTGTTCCAAGGCAGATCCATGCCAGGAGGGACTGGAGTTTCCCTGTCGCTCAGCACAACAGCATTAACATTTAAATGACCTCGGGAATTCAGTTCAATACAGAAAACCCTCTCTCTGCTCATTGGTTCTGTTGAGCCTACTGACAGCAACACTGCGATATATCAGTGCTGTCAAACATCAGTGCTTAAGGCTTCAGCTCATGAGAGAAAGATGACTTACAGAAACTCATTAAACGAACAGTTCTGTTAAAGTGTGTTTTTGTGCATTTGTCTGTTTGTTTCTGCAGAGTGTGTACTTGTGAAGTGTGCACAAATGTATTTTATCACTCAACACGTAAATTCATTTGACACATTCTCTCTTTAAGAGAAAAGTACAAAAACATGGGTACTTTTTTTTGGTGAACGAGGGAGTAATTGATGTTTCACCATACCTTCATTAACTCTTCCCCTCCTCTTTTCTTATCCTCTCTGGGACTCATTAGACATTTTAAGGTCACAGCACCCACCTTCCACACTACCTCAGGTCTGTTACCTATTTAAGAACCGTACAACCGTATCTACAAACTTTCAACGGATGAGCTGATGCATGAATGTACTTGTTCATGAACTGTATACACGGATAAAAAAAATGGGCCTCTGTAAAACTCATAACAGTTTGTGCTATAAATGTTAAATATTTAAGGCTTTTGGGTTGTTGTTAGTAAATTCTTTGGTAGTGTGATTGTGAGGGTCATACCTGCACATTCTGGATTATCCTCATTAAAGTTCACAGCAAAGTCATGAGAAACCTGTTGACAAAAAAATGTCAAACATTTAAAATATTTATACATAATATGAATTGTTCACATAATTTTAAAAAATCAACTCTTTTGGTGGATTCAAAATAGTTTAATAAATCAGAAAACTCCTGAATTGTTCATGATACCGAATTGTAATAAATAAAACTGCATGAACCTTAAAATCAAACGGATTTTGAATAACCTTCTGTGATTTCTTCAGCTATTTTATATTAGACATTTCATATCATTTTTTCAAAACTGTCACATAATTTGCCATAATTGTCAACAGTGTAATACCTTCTTTGAGTGAGTGCAAACCTACACATTTTACACAACATTTTTCAGCTTTACTTGTCCACAGTCTGTGGGTACGGTCAGCCCAGAACAGTACGCTCTCATCTTATCTCAGCAGAGAGAGATGGCTGAGGTCTCTAATATCACTTCATCTGGAGGGATCCATTGCGGACGGTTATTAATTCAGGAGCGCAGCAGTGCCATAAACGCTCTAGAAATTACCTTGAAGTCAGGAGGTATCCGGGCGCCAAAACCAAACGCGGGAAACATTTTATCACTGTGGGGAAGCGGAAGCAGACAAGAGATTAGAGCAGGGGAGCGCTGATTTTTTTTTAGGCAGGTGTGGAAGGGATGTGTGCAGCGGAGGTACTTATTAGATTTCCCATTATCCTCTGCTGTCCTGATGGCCTGCAGTCACAGATCATTTGTATCCCATACAGATTTACATAACTGTTTTTAGTGACTGCTTAAATAGCCGATACTTCTGCCCCTAGAAATCACTGAAAGTATAGAAATCACTGAAAACAGCTTTGATCTTGGATGATGTGTCAAGATTAGGCTCATAATTGATTTTTCAAACACTTAATTTACAGTGTGGAACAAACTTGTGTGTCAGCTAATGCTTAATGGGTGCACCTGATCTCAGTCCTGCTGATGTCCTGGGGCTCAATTCCTAGAGGTGCATAAAGATCACTACACAGTTAAGATGATCTGTGAGATTTTTTCTTTTTGGAAATTGGACCTTCTTCAATATGTCTCACTGTAATAAAGAAGCTAGAACAGGATTACAAATGGGTTTGAAAAACAGTGAGCACTGTGACCACTCCACATCAGAGACACGGAAGCCACAGAGCACCAGGAGAATTACAAAACCATTCCTCACACATGAGGAGTTTCTTTCTCTTTCTCCTCTCCAGTTTCTCCTTCAGCAACTCTTCTCAATCTAATTCTAAATTGGCCATAACCTCAGGGCAATCTCAAAACGCCCTGAAAGACCTTCCTCATGGACTGGTACATACAGGCAGGAGAAATCAATATATCTGATCAGTAAATGAAGCTCGAAAGCAGGGTGGTAGCCTCAGGGCCTGGAAAGAATTCTTACGCATAATTCATTTCTCCTCAGTACCCCTTACTTACAATAACATTATACAGATATTTAGCTGATGAAACATTCCGTGTGTATTAAAATTTGAGAAATACTCAATTATTCTGTTACAATAACATCTATTTTTACATACTACAGTTTCTGTAGATTTCTGTAGACCATTAACTATAAAATAAGTGTGCAACAATATCACTGAGAATGGCCAGAAGTGGTGCAGAAGTCCTGAGTTATTCTGCCTCTGGGAAAATATACTCCCATTGAGAATAAAGGGAGGGGATGTCTACTCCATCCCAGATGAGGGCGGAGCCTTCAGACCTTTCACTGAACTTTAGGGAGTCACTACAAAATTCCTCAGTTTTCTATTACCGAAGACTTGAAATACTGACATCAAAGACAATGGTTTCTGAGACAATGGTATTTCCTGGAAGAAATTCATCAAGCAAGCAGAGTAATTTTTGATCTCACCCCTGTTACTTTCACAACACTCTTTATAGACTTTACAAGAAGTCAATCTTTTGTTTGAACATTTTGTACATTATCATTAATCTGAACTAACTATAAAGTATTGCTGGACCTGCAATTGTAAACAAAGTGAATACTATATATAAGGTAAAATGAAAAAAAAAACACAGGTTCCAAACCATGCCTATAAGCAAAAAAAAAAAATCATGTGATCCAGCTGACTTGTTTTTATTGGCTGTGATGGTGTTGCATAACCTGCGGTCAAGTTATAATTGGCCATGTCATTGGCTCACCTGTCATAATCCTGACAGATCTCACCGACGGCAACCAAGGCTTTGAGATACTCGTTAGGCTGGTATGGGTGAATGTAGTGTAAAGAACAACTGTTTCGGGGATCACCATTAGACGCTGTGAAGTCAATAGCTACCTGCAAAGACAAGCAGCAGTCAACTTGAAGCTTCACAGAAATTACCCCAAACCCATGTGAATCGAATTAGTCAGTGCCTGACCCTTGTGTATTCCATATGTTCTCCTTCCACTTGGTTTCCCATGCTGTTCTAAAGATTCTCCATTATTGCAGATCTAAACTGTTCCTTTTGACTCTTCATCAAGCTTCTGAGTGGTGAGTGCTCAGCTGAGATCAACGATCTCCTGTGCATCTGCAGCTGTCTCCATTAACACGTGACCAAACTTTGAAATTTTATGTCAAAACTGTTCCTAGATCAGCTCCAGTAGCTTTTATTTTAAGCCAAAACCCATAATATTTATAAAAAATCTTAAAATTACACACTGTCTGTAGTGTTCACTAAAAACTCTCCTTTAGTATTGCAATTAAAGGAAAATTAACATAAAAGCAAAATTGGTAAAATGCAACCTAATTAAACAAGTGGAACTGTGAAAGGCTATTTTGCCTGAGCAGTGTTCATTTTAGGAGAGACAAATTATGAGAGTTAAATAAACATTATAAGAGTGAACAATAAGACCTGACATATAATAGCATTTTAATCTTCCTCAGGTGATTTAATCAGACAGGGCAAAACCCAGTGAATGGTATTATGTAAAACTACCATTCAGATGCTATGAAAGTGAAGCCATGTTTTGTGCTATTGTACAGTATTATTATACAAGAGGAAAGTGTCAGCTTTCTACTACTCACTGTAAACTGGATCTGGCAACCACCCATAATGTAGTCAAGGAAAGAGTGCATCTTTATAATCTGTGAATACAAGCACAGATAATGACATTAACTTGCTTTAGAAGGCCATACATGTTTTTGTGGGGTTTTTTTGGTGGGCAGAGGGAATGTTGGAAAACCTGGTAAATCCTGGAATGGAATGAATTGCCTCTGCTCCTTCTTGAATCCGCTTTACATCAGGTATCTGCTACAGGACACCTGAGCTGGTGTTTAGTTTAGCTCCCTCCCAAAGCAAATGTTTGCTTCTGATAATTAGACTCTTGGGCGACTAGACACATGAAGCAAGAGTTGGGAATCTCCTGCTTTATATTAAGCACATGTTCAGTAGTCATTTAAAAATTAGGTTTTCACTCCAAGCCTCGGGGACTCCAAAATGTTTGTTATACACTTATTCCTGACACATCTGAGGCCAGGACTAGTTCTTACAGAAGATTTTCACCTGACTCGGAGTGCCAGGAGCTGACACGAAGAGTTAATATGCAGGGGCTTGGGGGGTCCTCAGGGTAGCATCGACGAACTTTGATGGAGAGCGGAGCACTGTTTCTCCTTCGAGAGAAAGGAGAGATGAGAGCCAAATACCCTGAGCAGAGGTTGTGGCATTACCTTACACTGATTCAAGATGACAATCCCAGAGTTCCTATAATTCTTCTTCTTGACTTTATACTTGGGGTTGATGCATTCCCACTGGACCTGTCAGTGGCAGAAAAAGCAAGAACAACAAAACCCCCAGAAGAATTAGTTCAGCACTGGTGCTAGACAAAGCAACACAGCTTTGATAGAATAGTCAGGATACAAAGTCTCCCCTTTGAGATAGGGGGAGGGAGGGTTGGGGGGGGCAGAGTGCATTTAACAACAAAAGCCTGCAAAGACCACAATGCAAGCCATGACAGGAAGAAGTAAAGAGACTGCATGACTTGTTTTACATGAATTAGCAAAGCCTAGAAATGATGTCTGCCAAATTGAGATACCATTGCCAAACCTTCTGTTACTTCACAATTAAAGGGAGACTAGGCCATCAGTGACTGAGGAGTTTATTAACAGCTTCAAAGATAATAAGTCATTTCCGCCCCAAAACTTTCTTGCAAGTTCAAATCAAAGTGACAAAAAGCAATGGTACATAAATGAAGATTATAAATGAAGATTGGCCATATAATTAGACTGCACATTTAACCCATTAACCTATACAGATAGGGGCGTTAAATGTGACAAGGAAGCTATTATACATTATACAATGGCATAATAATACGATTAACTATAAAGTCAAAGGAAATTATTATATTTCGCTTAAGATGTCAAAATTTATAAAGTACATATATAAATTCTTTGGTACATCCGTATTTAAGAATTTAATTTACAAAAAAAACAAATAACCAATGATGACACACAAAATTCTTAATAACATAGAAAATTGCCTACAAAATTGTTCCTTGTAAATATTATAAAATATTCTAGTCCAAAATATTCATTGTATCTACAGGAACTTTCTGATTAGACAATGCTTTTTGTCTGATTGTCTAAGTAAATGATCAACACGACTGTATGAGTGCGTATGACAGGCTTCCACTCAGTGTGTTAACACAAGTTAACACACTTTTCTTTCATTTTCAGAAATGCTCCAGTGTCCTAAATGCATAAGAGAGCCAATTATAGCTCCGTAAACAGCAGATCCATTTGATCTATGAACTCTTCTGTAATGCAATTACGCTAGATATTTCTGCCCTTGATTCCCTACAGCGTGGTAATGAATACACAGCTCTGAGTACAAGACAGAGTGTGCACGTGTTTGAAAGAGAGAGAGAGAAAGAAAACGTGTAGTTGAAACACTTCAAGATGGCTCTGCTGTCTCACAAATGAATTCTTGTCTAATTAACACATAGCAGTGATCACTTGAAGTCATAATGCTCTGCTCAATTTACCTTTATCTTTATCTCAGTCTCATTAGCCACTGCTTCAGTCAGTAGCTTTATGTTGTACAATAATGTCATTCTCACCATTGTTTTTTTTAAAGTAAATCATTTCTAAATAGAAACAAACAAGCTAAAACAGCTGTGGTAGTTACCCAACTATAGCATGCTGACAGAAATCTTCTGCTAAAAGATGAGTAGTTTGTTCATGTATGGGAAGCTTGATTGGTGTCAGACATAACCTTTTCAAAGACACTCTGTAAAGAACCATTGCATACAGGGCCATTCTAATTCAGTATCACTAAACTCTTAGCATGGTCAGAGAGTCTCTGCCATTGGCTTGTCAGTTCTTTCATGTTCGTGGAAGGTCTAGTGGCTCCATTGAGAGCCTCTGTTGCCCTCTGGCCTCAAGAATCCATTCAATGTTAGTTTAAATGTTACTCTTTTCATAGATCTATTTGAATGAGTCTTCAGGTTACAAAGAAGTTCCAGTAATAACTCAGAAAGCAAGGTTTGTCATATTTGAAATGCTGCATTTAGAACAATACAACCCTGTCCAAAACAGAATTTAATCTTTGGGGTTTAACTTGCTCATCAGGAGGGTATTGTGCTAGGTTGTCATCTGCATTAAATCAGTGTATTACACAAAGTTTATTGTCCTTAACATAGAGCTTGTTGCACTCATGAAATAAGCTGTCCTAGGTTCTTGAAATGTCATATATTTATCCATAACAACAATAATAGGAAAGGAATATTATTCTGCTTTGAATAACAGATATTTATGCTGCTCTATCAAGGCATGGTAAGTGCAGAGCTTTTTCTTCAAAGACTTAACCGAAATTAATATGGTAAAAGACCTAGATAAAGATCTGTGGCTTTTAAACAAAGTTTAAAGCTATGTCTAATAGCCAGAAAGCTTCTGAGGTCTGTGGTAATTGAAGTAGTGTGAAAAAAAGAAGTTTCGGTCTGATGAAAACTTGATTTGACTGTGCCCTATATCTAGCTCATTTTCCATAACCTTTCATCATTTACATCCGCTAATTCCTCCCCAGTCAAAAACACTTATATCCACTTTTTTTATACCCTAAGCAAATGGATTGGATTAACTTAAAAGCACATATTCCTACCTTGTGGAAAAACAGACCTGGTAGTAAAACCATGGCACTACATGGTGCTTAGTAACACCAAGGTCATGGCTTTGACTCACAGGTCTGTAAATGTACCGTCATAGTGGAAGCTATGTAAATCACTCTGGATAAGAGCATCTGTCAAGTGAATGAATGAATGAATGAATGTTTTCCTAGAAGGCAAAAATCTCTCGGTATTGGTCCTGCAAATCAAAGCTATGGTAAAGGGTGAGTCTTTTACCTGTTTGCCATCTGTCGCCCCACGCATCTCTTTGAAGGTAGCTTCAAACTCGCCTATGTAGTCATGCTTCCCGTTTGAGTCCCAGTCCCACACCGTGCACTAAAGAGGTAAGGGGCAGAGTGAGGGGCACAGGTTCAAGGAAAATACCAGCAGATCTACTGAAATAAAGGATGCAGTGTTTTAAACAAAGATAAATTACCCTGTAAAAACCCTTTGGGGCTTCTCATTAAGTTTTTTCCCCCAAAAGCTTTCCAATTTACAGTTAACTACTAGATTTAGGTAAATCCTATGTGCAATCAAAAATGCTACATCTTTGTGAATACTTGAATTTAAAAGCCAAACTAGAATGAACTTTGAAAATATTGACAACAAATTCCATTTTATAGATATAAACATGTCTCCTTTTCATGTCTGTAAAAAAGCTATTTTAGTGTAGCTTTTTGAATGCACTGTAAAACATAAGTCAAATCAACTCAAATAGTTTGAGGAAATCAACTGCCTTAAAACATTTATGTTTATTAAATTAAAATGTAAACATATTTCATTTACTCAACTGAGATGAACAACAACATTGCTATATAAATATAAGCAGTTCAAGTGAATTTTAGTTATTTTTCATTGTGCAATTAAGTTTTTAATTAAATAATTGACAAACTCATGGTTAAACATTTTTAAATGAGCAATTACCACTAATGTAATTAAGTAAGATTAATTTCAAAGATGTATTTTTGCCAAATGTATTTCTTTTACAAGCTCAATCATCCAAGACACGTGGATCATAAAAACAGCATCTTAACTCAAGAATGAATGGCAGAACAGTAAGATTCTGGGAGAGTAAGATTTTGCAGTAGGAAATTTTAGAAGGAGGAGCATTTCATTTTACCTTTAAAATTGAACCTTTAAAATTTTACTTGATTGAAAATCATTTAACAGAATTTATTGTTGTGTCCAGGTTAAAACACACTAAATAACCCCTCAATCTCAAGTACCCCACAGCCAAACAAAATTACCCCCACAGCAAAATACCCCTTAGCAACAACTGTTCCATCAATTTAACAGCCTTCAACCAGAACTACCCCAACAGCTCTCAACCACAATGACAATAACAGCTAAATAACCCCTCAACCTCAACTACCCCAGAGCAAATTTAAACAGCATTAAACATCATTTAGCAGTATTTATCGGGATAGTGTTTTATTTATAGCTGGTTTGTCAAGCCAAGATAAAGTTTGTTCACAAACCTTGCCTTTCTAGTCTTTAACACTAGTCTTCAGTACTACACACTACAGTTACCTTCATGGAAGCCCAAACGAACAAGAATATATCACAGTGTAAATTTGAACAGTAGCCAAATTACTCATTATTGAACTCCCACACTGGTGGCACTAACATTTTTGAGAAGGAAAGAATGAAAGTGAATGATAAAGACAGAAAGTGAAAAACTAAAAAAGAAAAAAGAGTGATCAGAACTGTGGCCTTTCCAGAATACTACATTTATATGAATAATAGAAATGAACCTGCACATCAATCAATGTATCATGACATTACAGAAATATATAAAGCTCAACCCTTATTCAGAATTGTGAGCGCTTATTTCATTTTAATAAGCTTTTGGCCAAGTCACATAATCTGAGTACTTCCTTTTCAAATTGTTTGGTTATTTCCCTTCATCTCCATTTACTGTGGACAATATCAGATTACAATTCTTGGTGTACAGGAATTGCCCCAAGGGTTGTGTACTAGAAATATTCATGAGTTACTTCCCCAAAACAAAGAATCTAACAAAGAATGTCAGACTGTCTGTATATGGAATTCTTGTGTATAAAAGAGTGAGCATAGCTACGGGTGATTACACATTAACACAAGTGGAAGGGTGAGAACCCACTCAGCTGTTATTCTTCCTCTACTTCTTTCAGTTAAACCTTCTTTTATTTCCTTTAAAAATAAAAAGTAGAAAGTTCCATAAGGACAGTCTGCAAAATGCCTATCTGCATTAGTCAGAAGGTCTGCACTCTGAGAAACCTGCGATTATACAGAGTCATGTTGCACTGTTGTAAGAGCCTCTGCCCTGCAGCCATGCCTCACAGCAGAGCAGACATCTGTTCTTAAGTCAGAGACTAGGAGAGAAAACACACAGACATCTATATTACGTGGAGAGGAGAGGAGAGGAGAGAATTTATCTTAAACTGAGCAAGAGAGTACACAGGGAGCCATGAACAAAACACAGCAAATTAATCATATAATTAGCAAATCCATTAAGCAAGATTACACTGTATTTAGGCAGCCATCATTGCTAATTATCCAATTTTCCATCCTTATCAACATAATAATCATAAAATTACAATGAGGTTTTTTAGACCAAGAAGCTCCATCCCCTACACCCCCTACATCCTGGTCATCCATACATTACTCACCTGCACTACCACATAATCCAACACTGTTTATCAGCAGAGAACTTTAGACAGTTCTTTGGCATCGTTTCCAATTCCTCTGCAAATGCCTCAATGCACTCAACTGCACAAGGTCTGAAATATGCTGCACCCTTTACACACAATCAAAAATATATAAAGTAACTCACAGCCAGAAGTAATTACATAGACAGTATTCCTCTTTTGCTTGGCTAATATTCAAGGCATCCAGCTGCAGAGGTCTCTAATCAGCACAATCAAAACCTGGGGCAGAACGAAGAGTGTTTGAAATAGGGCACCTAAATGCTGCCACAGGGTAAATGTTCTGAATCCATATTTTCAGTAAAAAAAAACACAAAAACACATTAGCGTTCCATTGGCCACATGTTTAAAGTAACACATTAAAACACAGTGCATTTAATGTTGGGTAACAAGCAAACAGTGATGAAGAATAGTCATGTTTTTTAATATACACTAGAAAAAAAGAAAATGGCATTGCTACAAACAACAAAGCCTTCATGACAGTTTGAATATTAATCCCAAAGGTTGAGGATAGAACTGTGCTTTACAAAGATCTAATTTCAGCACCCAAATAACAATTAGCTTACACTCCCTCCATATAAGAAACAAATCTTCATCTGCAATATCCTCTAGATCTTTAGCATACACACACACACACACACACACACACACACACACAACCACACACTTACAAACAAGGGCATTTTTATTGCCATTCATTCAAAAGATTAATTGGCATTTTGTGTTCAGATTTTGAGAGTTTAGTGTGGAGCTCTGACTAGCTTGCCCCATATTCTGTCATTCAAAGAACCCATGAATAATACCAATAGAAGGGCACCGGACTGGGGTGCAGATGTGTTAAATATTAATCTCGCCTGCACACGAGTTGGCTTGAGACAACTGGGGATGGAGGCAATTAACTACAAACACTTCTAAGAGTCCTGTTCCACACCGACTGTGAGTTTCTTTTTACTACTTTTTTATTCTCCTCCTGTCAGCTCAGAATCATTGCTACCAATGTACACGAATGAAACCGAAGCTGAGAAAAACATCGTGTCCTACTTCTCATTAGTCGCTCACTTATAATGGGAAAAGTTTTGGGAAAGTGATGACTTGAAGATTAGAATATGTTTTGTGATAATGATTTATGTAATGATTCATGAGCACTGGATAAATGTGCTTCATGTGAGGCGTTCTGAATAGCTAGCTGCTAAATAAGTACTACGCTTAGCTCACACCGCAATCAGAGAAATTGTGAAATAACCCCACATATTGGTCATCAGCCCGCATTTTCGAGTTCCTGTTTCCAAGGGTTAGTCAGCGGCGTTGTGCTTGTCCTAATTCAGTGCTAAAAGAACCCATGGAGAGTGTTGTGAACGGTAGCTATGAGACAAGGCGCATCTGTAAATGGTTCTGCAGGAAGCGTGGCACAGAGCTGGAACGGGCAGGTTCATCCGCGCTCTAATCAACGTCGAGCCTGGTTCCGTCACGTGTGGGCCAGAAATAAGACGCGCATTCTGCAAGACGGCATATCCGTCGGTACACAGCACAAGAGGGAGTAGAAAGAGCTACAGACACCCACGAACCTAATTTTATCACGCTCTGGGAGAGAGCCGAAGCGAGTAAACAAAATATATATCACTAAGATCCATTTTTAGTTCTTTTGTTTCACTGGTGGTAATTTGTTCACAACTTGTTTGGATTTCAAGGTAAATTGTAATTATAAATCAAAGATGCTATTCTCAGACAAATGCTTGGCTATTTACGCCCACAGCTGGTATTAATTAGTGGAGATTTTGGGTCACCGCAGCCCCCTACAAGACCTTTTAGGACATTATTTGGCTGCTGTGAGATGGTCGCCGTGGTAACCACATCCAACAGATGCTCGACCGGAGAGGAGGCGGCAAGGCGGAACCTGGCTATGGCAGCTCAACATTCATGACATACGCCAACACATCCAATCGCTAGCATTTCATACCTGCATATGAAAGTGATAGGGAAGCAATGTCCCCTTACACTGTACTTTGTAAAGAGAGTTCATTAAAAATTAAGGAGAGACCAGATTTAAACTTGCTTTAATATTCTATTAAATGGATTATTTACTCTGCAAACAGTGAGTGTGCCGTTTGGAGAAGCCAGTAGGGGAAGGATGGGAAGCCTAGAGGATGGGAATGTGGATGAAAATAGCTGTTCTCTCTGAACACTCAGACCCATTCAGTGACC
>JAOXYF010000028.1:8751138-8766125 GCA_028565775.1 Sternarchorhynchus goeldii
TGTGTGTATATGTATGTATATGTTTGTGTGTGTGCATAAGTGTCTGTATGTGTATATATATGTTTGTGTGTGTGTATAAGTGTGTATGTATATATATATATGTTTGTGTGAGTGTGCATAAGTGTGTGTGTGTATATATATGTTTTTGTGTGTGTGTGTGTGTGTGTGTGTGTGTACTTGTCCGAGTGTGCACTCCATGGCTCCGAGGCAGTCGCCCTCCCTCATGCCGTTGTGGCTGCTACTGATGTCATAGAGTTCGTAGCGCAGACGTTGCACCTCCTCGAAGTAGTAGTCCAGCGTGAAGACCTTGGAGAACGTGGGGTTAATACTACTGCGCAGCACTTCTGTCCTGTCAACCTGCACACAGCAGCCAGGGGGCGATACTGATCAGTTCTGCACAAAGGACTGGATAGAGTGGGGGTGACCATGAACTGTAAATTGCATCCATCTCTCAGTGCACCTGAGTTAGGTGATCAGTTCTCCTACTGTTGATTACCTGACTCAAGTAACCTCAGAACTGGAAACATTGTAATTTCTGGATTGTGCTGGTGCTTTCTGAGGTCTGGACTGGAAATCATGGAAATAAATGATAAAAGACACCAAAAAAATGCCAAGAAAAACTAATGTCATTTCACATCATGTGCATTACGTATAAGGCATATGTATGAGGCCATATGTTCAGGGTGGTTATTTAAAGGCTAGCAGGAGCCCACACAGAACAGAAGGGAGATGTTTGTTCAAATAAGCAAGCAAATGGCAGTATTTCATCACTTCCATGTGTGTCAGTCATGGTCATGGCAGTGAGCACAGCGAGCATCTGTGTGTGGAGTGAGAGACCATGTCATAAGGATATTTATAATGTGTTTAAAGACTGCTGGAGTACACATGTGCACATGTACATATACAGGCCTAAGATGTTACAGTTCCCAGGTCCTCATTCTGGAGGACAGCAGAACACGAGATCTATAACATCTTTATGGCATCCTTAAACTTATAGGATCCATGTGTATTCCAGTGTAAGATAAATGGTCAACATCTGTTTTCAGCCATTATTAGTTACATTAATGTTTGTATTAATGTAACTAATAAAAAAAAACTTGTTGAAACTTGTTTAAAGTTGCAAAACTGTAAAAAAAAAAGTCATTTCACAGAACACCCTACCCTCTTAAACAGGTGAATTCGAACCCTCGTGTGATATAACTTTCAAACCAACGGAGCAACTCAAAGCAAAATGTCTGTAAAACCTGCACTTCATAGAATCCATTTCATTTTTCCACCACTGTAGGACCAAAATGACTGGTGTTATCTGTGATCCCTCAGCAGTCTAGACAGAATTTAGTCTCAGATGCTTTGCTCTCCTCAGACAGATTAACTATTCTGTATCCTCATTCCCCATTCACTGCAATATCACTGTGACCGTGACCCTTTCCACATAGGCTACAAATGCTTACAATGTTCAAATGCTTGTTGTGCCCCTGGAGTCGCTCAGACAATAAAAACAGGTGTTGGGGAGAGACTCTGAAAAAGCACCCATTGCATGGATTATACTGTTTAGACTAACAAAGAAGCTTGCTTGTGTTCTTTCTTGCTTGTGTTCTTTCTTTCTTACCAAGGTATTTCATCATGGCACTGTCAGCAGGAAACAACTGCATCTGATTTAGGTCCTTTTGGGTGCTCTCTCTGTGTTTCTTTCTCCCTCTCTCCCAAAATGGTGTCTCCTGATTTCCACTGAGACAGCAGCATTCTACAATCCTCCTCAACCAAAATGCAGAGCAAAACGCTCTTTGGGCTAGAAAATCGTCTGCTTGAAGCAGATATAAAATAAACTTGAATAGTCACCTACTTTTTGCAGGGCTTTGATACATCTGCTTTTCCAGCTGTTTGTTTTTGATTACTGGGATTTTCTGACACTCAATTAATGTAAACCTAAGAATTTAGAGGGTAGGAGAACTGTTTAAATGGTTTACATTTGTTACAGCTACACTGCTTGACTTCAAAGTATTCCCTTTATTTCACCTGGGATGTTTTTTTTCTTCTTTGTTTATTTTGTTTGTCTTCATATTTGACAAAAGGCAAACCACAGGAAGTACTTTTGATAGGCTGCTTCACAACTACAGCAGGATAACAGATGTAAATCAATAACTCTAATGAAGATTCCAACTAACTGATTATGGACTTGATAAAAAAGAAAGATCTTCTTGCACCATTAATGCATGTATACAAAAGGCTATTCTAACCTGATATGTTGTGTTATCTTGTTTTAAGAATGTGTGAGAAGAAGGAAGCTGAGGGACTAGAGATTCCCTTCCGCTACAACCTGTTTATCACACTCATGTTAGAACATGAATGCTGCCATAAATGAAACGCCAGCTTCTAAAAACCAACTAAAATTACATTTCAGCCTCAGCTGGTTTCTATGAAAGCAAATACTGGCTGAGAAAACGGATGTATTTTTAGATGCGAACCACTCAATATATAGGGCAGGAACCTCTGGGGAGGACCCCTGAGTCAGGATATCAGAGGTCCACTCTACACTATGATGATCCTTTTGGGCAAAAGTGACAAACTGCAGTCAACTGGCAGAAGATCAGAGAGCATCCAAATAAGCCTGAGCCTGAACTTTCACCCTGGAGTGATGACCCCAGACTTCTGAAGGAATAAAACATCAAAGTTTATTCACTGTCTGTCTCTCTCTCTCTCTCTCTCTCTCTCTCTCTCTCTCTCTGTCTCTCTCTATGTTTTTAAGAGTGCAAATGAACGTTTATATGCAAAATCCCTTGAAGAACTTCTCAGACATTCAATGCTTTTATGGGAGTCAATAAAGGCCAGATGTACTGTGCTCAGTGCGTGGTATGCATGTATATGCACTGTCAGAACTGAACACTAAAGTTCCTTTGTTCAGTCTATGTTCAGTCACCAACTTTTGCAGTAGTTCAGAGAACAGTAGGAAGGTGATTTTCTTTCAGCCGACTAAAAAAAAAGTAACTTCAACATTTCTGCAGCGTAAGCATCTAACACCATGTCCCCCAAAGACATGTGAAAGGAAAGGACATATTTTTGGGAAATATTTTTACAAATATATTGGTAACATAGTTTAGAATTATTATTAAATATTTTCATTTCTATAAACACTTTTTACTATATTGTACTATATTGTATTTAAAATTTCAAATCTGCCGTCGATTGCGTTGTTTTAAACTATTACCTAAGGTGAGCTGTTATAGTGTGTTGCATTTCTACAAATATGCAGACTTTGTGCATGTGATTTATTTGTTTTTTGCAAAATTTAATTTGTCAACAGTTGATCTCATAACACTGAGTATATTAATGTCACGGCACGCCGAGCATCTAGCGTCAGGGACACGCCCACTCCATCAACACACACACCTCTTCCCCGTTCCCCCAACTTATTGAAGACATCCTATTTCCTTTCCACTTCACTGTTTAAGCCCGCAGGTCTTGCCAGTCATCGCTGGGAGACCAGCTCAGAGACTCCCCGGGCTTCTTTGCATCCTAAAGTGGACTTTTGCCTATTTAGCGCTCTGCTTTACTTTCGATTTTTTGCTGTTTAAACAATCTGTTTAATTTTTACTTGCTTACTTCAGATGTTTGCAAGAGTATGGAAAATAAAGTTACTCCTCCTCTTACCACACCTTCCGCTCCCTCTTTGATGCCGTCACAATTAATACTTACAGTGAAATTATTTTCTAAAATATAGTACAGCCAGTAAGGAACTGCACGCTAACAGATGTCGATGCTTTGGTTCAGTATTCTAACAGACATTAAGCAACTGTCCCGGGAGGCCAGTCCTGCAGCACTAAGGACACGCCCACTCCATCCCGTCAAGGCACCAAAAACACTCCCACGGTCCCAATCACCCTGTTACTAATTCAGCGCACCTGTTCCTTGTTTCGTTGAGCCCCGTTTAGCACCCATATAAACCCCACAGGTTCAGTCCTCCAGTGCTGCTGGAGCCACTTCCTCGGTTCACCGACGGACATTTTTTCGAGCTCATCACGAGCTGTGGTGTAAGCCTACTTGTTATTGCTACACTGATTGTGTTTATTTAGCGTAAGAGCTAAATTGTGTTTGACTGTTTATGTGTACTTGCTTAATCATGGAGAGTAAAGACGTGCCTCTGCCACCCTCAACGGGGCAAACATCTCTTTGGGTGGCCTGTAACAGCAATGACCATTAGATAGCAATAATAGTTGTTGTTGTTGTTGTTTATTTAAAATGTATTTATTATAATAATTTCATGTGGCACTTTTTAATCACTGTTTACAAAGTTCTTTACAAAAACAAATAGAAGACTGTCTTCTCACCATTAAATAAGAGGCAGTATTGTATGGGTGGCTGGATGGGATGTACAGTTGCTTAATTTAACCCTACAACAAAGGAGTAGTGAATATACAGGAGCAGATTACATAACGTTTCATCACTCTCACACCTGCCTGTGTGCCTTTGATTTTATTTTTACCCGTTTCTCTCTCACACTTTCTTCTCACACACACACACACACGCACGCTCCCTCTCTCTCTGTCTGTGTGTGTACTTGATCCCATCCATATACAACAGCCCCCATTCAGATACAATTGCTCCTGGAAGCCTCCATCTTTGACCGTAGGCACAAGTCAGCTGTGGGAGTTGGGAATGCTGGAATTTTTTTAGGTCTATGAGTAGGACAGTATGGAAATGAATGCAAATGGGATTCATAAACACTGCATTACTAATGTGTTCGTTACCAGTGCATTCCTAACCAGCGTGTTAGGTTCCTAACTAGTGTGTCCATTACAAGCATATTCCTAACCAGTGTGATCATTCAGTGCATCCATAACCAGTTTGTGCTTTACCATCCCAGGCACATGCCTCATGAAAAGAAACTTATTTAGGCAGCTATACACTTTTTATGACACTTAATCATGAGTGCCTATAATCATGAGACAGATCTTAAGACAGAATTGCATACATACTTTATATTGTATTACATACAGGTTTTACATTATTTTCTTTACCCTCTTTATTTACTTTTAGTTGCTATGTATTGTTTTGGCATAATGCTCATTCCTGAACTTTCGTCTATTTAAAAAGTTTCTTGGTCTGGTTGTGGGCCTGTCTTAACTTTAACTGTAGGGCTTTAAGCCATACGAGCTTTAACAATGTTTTTGAGGCCATTACAACACGAATAATAAACTTTAGGAAGGTGAGGGACAGGATCAAGCTGAATCTTTTTTGCTTATGGGGTTTGAGGGATATTCTCTTAAGGGTGGTGGATTAAGAACACACAGAAAACTAGTGGAATCCAGATACCCACAGTCCAGCTGCATCAACATCATCTCTGTAGAAGTGTGCTACTTGCACTGCTGATGAGGAACTTGGTAAAAGCCCTCTTCATCCTTTGAGACTGTAAGGCCTTTAGGTGAGCCAGGGTATTTTTAGCTGTCCATTTCAACTAAGGCAAAGATGAAAGACAGCCTAGGAGGGACTTGTTCGTTCTTCCACAGCAATAAAGTGACCATTTCTTTTCATTTTTATAACTTTGCACATATGAATTATTGAGTAAGTTTTACAAATTTCAAGCGAAGTAATCGTGTGAAGATATTTTTCTTTCCTTCAAAAAAATTTTAGTCTTTATTCTAGTTTTTGTCATTTTTGGAGTGACATTTTCATTGCTTGACTGAAGAAAGAAATAGCAAATAGGCAGAAGGAAGCTGGAGTCTTTCTGAGCAGAGAATGAAACAATGGATGAGAAACAGAATGTTTCTTCCTCCCACTGGTACTTGGGCTCCTGACGGTCTGCCTGTCGCAGGAGAAGGTAAAGAGGTTAGGAGGAGAGAGGTCACTTGTAGTGGCAAAATCACAGCTTTACAAATGTCTGGGTCTAGGTCCCTAATTAGCAAGCCAGTTGAAAGACGTGTTTCCTTTACAGGATTAGCTATATTGTCATGCTGCCAAGACATTTAGGAATATGGAAGCCAAGTCAACACCAAATAAACATTTTGTCATGTTCCACAAACCATTCCTGAACAATTTTTGCTATGTGGCATAGTGCATTATCTTCCTGAAAGAGATCGCTATCATTAGGGTATACCATTCCCAAGAAGGAGTGTGCTTGATCTGCAGCAACAACATTCACATAGGTAGTACATGTTAAATACCATATAAATACCAGAACCCAAGGTTTCCACCCAAGACATTGCCCAGAGCGCTGGACTACTTTCTATCCCACAATAGATGCATCGTGGTGGCATCTACATGATGTAAAAGAAAATATAATTCTTCAGACCAGTCCACCTTCTTCCATGGTCCAGTTCTCATAATTACATGTTCATTGACAGGCATCAGCAAAGACACTCTGACCGACATGTGGCTACACAGTCTCATACACAGCAAGCTGCCACGCAGCATGTGTTCAGTCATAGCCAGCACTGGTGCAATCTGTGCTACAGTAGCTTTTCTGTTGGGATCAGACCAGATGGGCTGGCCTGCAATCCCTATGCACATCAGTGAGCTTCGGGCACCCATGATCTTGTTGCCTGTCCACAGATTTCCTCCCTTGCACCACTGCAGGTAGGCACTAACCACTGCATGCCTTGATCATCTGAAAAGATATGTTGTTATTTGGAGTTGCTCTGACCCAGTGGTCTGGACATCACAATTTAACCCTTTTGTCAAAGACACTTAGATACTTACACTTGCACATTTTCCACTGCTTCCAAAACATCAACTTCAAAAACTGACTTTTCACATGTCATTGTAACACCATGATGAATGTTATTCACTTCATCTGAAGGTGATTTTAATGTTGTGGCTAATTTTTTATGTGTTATATTTTCAACAAAAACACTTTGAGTGGCTTTTGCCCTAAAAATGTTTTTTTTTTGCTCCTAAAATATATACAGCATATACAGTACATATAGATAACGAGCACTGTAAGTTGCACACGGCACAGTTTTTTGCCTATTACTCCAAACCCCTGGATGAATATAGACTAGAATATCTTATATAGAGGTTTCACTCCATGGGTACAACACAGATCACCTTCTGAAAACACCTCTTTGCGACCGGCAGATTCGCCATTGACCCAAACATGTTTACTCACTCTGTTCATGAATTTATTGACAGGATTGGAAAGGTTCAGAGGTTGAGTGTGAGAGGGCTGAAGGATGAGACCTTTGCATGGCAGAAAAATAAGCTATTGGCAAGTGTGACCTCCATGTGAATGCATGCACTCTACTGACAGCTTTTACGGTGTGAATGCTACGAAGATAAGATGCGAGATCGCACTGAGCACAGCAGTGACGGAACCACACTGCAGATAAAACATTAATCACACCTCTCCTACAGGAAAAGTATTTTTAAACAGACATTCATTTATTAAATTGGTTGCCTTACTCCAGTGACGTCGAACTGTAGATGCGTGTTTCGTTTTAATCAAACCCTTTGCGGAAGTCAGTGTAGTGAGTATGTAGTACGTCTACATTTAAATTTCTGTTTCACATACTTATGTAATACTTTGACAGTGATATAAGCCTATATTAATTGCAGTAACACCTAACGCTTTGCAAAATAACACAATACGGCGTTTATGCTTATGATTTATCAACGTGAGTACCCTACTCCCCGTTTTGAAGAGAGGCCCGTAGGGAGATGAAAGTCACTGATGAGGAGCTGTTGTATCGTGTTGGTGACAGCAAGACTCTCGTCGGTTTACTGCGTCACGCTGATAGGCGCAGCGGAGATGAAACGCTGACAAGCCGTTAGATGTCTGAAGTGGTGCTCTGAAGGCTTTCAGATGGTGATCATTCATCATTCTTTACTTCTGTTTACTTTCACTGCTATAGATTTGGGGGCCTGCTACAAAGCGAGTTTTGCTATTAATCTAGACCTGTGAACTCTGAGTTCACCGCCACTTGGTGTCAAAGACCAGGCAACAGGTGTGAAAATAGCCAGTTATATTAAATAGCTACTGTCCATAGGAACTAGCGGTAAATGCTGGCAAAGCACAGTATCTCCCTCATATGGCAGAATCATCGTAAAACGAGTCATAAGAATGATAACTATATGCAACCGCAAGACCAAACCAGTTTTCTACGACAAACAATCAAAAAGCCAGATGAGACAATAAAATTAAAGTATTCCTATATATTCCTTCTCTGCGAGAGGCTCAAGCTAGCTTGTCGCTAGCTTGCTAGCTAGCAGACTCGGTTCTCGTACTGCTCTCAGCAGGAGTTTCATTGCTAAGTGTCATTTCTGTTTTATAATTAATTTTCTTTTATGCAGTTCTAGTCTACTTAGCGTCTTCGATTTTATAGTTAGTGGACGTAGCCATAAGATGCATCTCGTACATTATTCAACAACAAAAAGAATCAAAAGATATAAGAATCTGCTGTCGTCACAAATTTATTTTGAGGATAAAATGTTAACAAGTCCAAATATAAAGTGCGTACATACAGGGTGCGTTTATTAGGACTGCTAGGGGCCACGGAAACACTTTGAAGCTGACTTGCTCTGAAGCAGGTTTACTACAGTTAATCATCAGAACTCCTGCTAACTCAGAAGCAGTGCGGCTGATATTGATTTAAAGAAGATATATAAAATGAAGAGTAAATACACTGATTTTGCTTCCTGCAAAAAAGACCTATATATTATATATTTTTGCATGCTGAATCCAATTGTTTTCCGAATTTCTCTGCCACACATTTTTTTTGTTTGTTTTTGTATATAATATAGAAAAGCGGTATCAAGGAGGCTGGATCCTGTCTATGATGGCAGATTATTGAACACTGAAGAGCAACGTTCCTGAAGCCAAACATAAGCAAAACCCTTATAAATAAGCAGCCTTATTTATTATGTACAATTTGCACACATAAAAAACTGTACATGATAGATACATTATGAAAATAGATTCATAATTAGCATAAAATGTACTATAAGGGTCCACATATTTTTGTTTCGGAAGCCAAAAAAGCCAAATATTGCCCAGAGATGTTACACAAAATAGATATTCTGTGACTATCTTCAAAACGTAATTTTCAGAGAAATCAGTCATTTGAACATTCAGCATTGCATTTCACCTTTTAATAAGGCAATCCAAAGCTGTCTGCCCTTTTCTTTAGGTAGTCATTAAAGAATCCCTCTACAGAATTGTAAGTATTTTAATTAGGCTTTAGAATATATTTTATATATATATATATATATATATATATATATGCCTTTAAACCTTGGATACTTTCATTGCAGCAATCTTATTACGAGTCTTATATTCCTTATTGCCTGCATATCCCCACATTTTTGCTCCGTACAAAAAATGAAAGAGATTGCATGAATAGAAATTTTCCCATACCATCAATGTGCAGGAAGTAGGTTATATAATGCTTCTTTATCACAAATAGCCAGGCTATGTCATGAACTGATGCTTGGACGTCACATGCAACTAACTCTTATGTGACAATCACTGCGCATTACATCTCTCCTGGCTGGGATTTAAGAAGTCACATTTTACAAACCAGGATATTCAATGAGTCACACACTGGCAAAAATATAGGTGCTTTATTAAAAGAAGCATGTATTGACTAGAACATCCGTGATAAAGAACCAGCCCTGGTAACTGGTAATGTTCTACCTCAGTAGCTCATTGTTTTTTGATCTGATGCTACACAGACCTCTAAAAGTTCTAGGCTCTAATTTGTGCCTGTAGTGAAGTTGAATATTGTTTGTTTTTCATTGCCAAAGAGGATCTGTAAAGTTCTTTCAGTGTAATATGTTAAATTAATTAATGATATGTTTCTGAAGTCACATGTCTAATACAACAACTACACTTGTTCTCTAGTATTTCATTAATCTATTTGAATGTAAGCAAAAACCCCTTTGTAGTATTGACTGATGAATCATAAATCATATTTCATACCCTATTATAGTGAACTGAATCATATCGAAATCCTACTCAATTGAATCGAACCAAATCGGTCCAATTAAAAATATCATTTCTGAATTGTATCGTACTGTATGTATCGAGATCATCATTAATTGTGCAACCCTACTTAGTATGATATGCAAACATTTATTTTTTTAGGTATTTTATGAAATATGGTATACGTGATTCTTATAGGGCTTTTAAAGACCTTTTGTACATTTCTAACTTTGTCTTAATTTGGCACTCAGTGTGGTTCATCTGAAGGATTGCTTGACAAGGAGGCATTGTACAGCTCAATTACATCCAAATGGGAAAAATGCAATTAAACTTGAAGTTCTACAGTTCTGTTTTTAGCTATTTCTGTTAAGCCATGCAGATTTATGGTTTTATGAATGTGTAATGGTCGCCCCAAACCTTGAGTGAACTGTTGTGTCTTCTTGTTATGAGACTAAGTTTGAGTATTACAAACTCATAAGTTTATAATCTGTTTTTTATTTGCTATACCAACTCCCATCTCTGTGCTGATGTTGGCCTGTTAACTGTAACATATAGTCTTCATAAGTAGACTGTAATATTTCAGATTCTGAAGGTGTGAAGTAATAATTTTTAGTTCTATTCCGTTCTATTATCAGTTGATAATGGCTTGTAAAGTTAATTGTGAGCACACTTCAGGTGAGTGCAAGCAATACTCAGAGCTGAATGACTTCAATCACCAAAACCCTGATGGACAATTTTGGGACTGATAACAATTCTGGGACTGATAACTATACTGCATCACACTAAGTCAACTGAAATTTCAGGCTTATGCTCAAGCTAAATGTGCTTTACAGAATAACCCCCACCCCATTATAAGTTTCAAATTTAAACATTTTTTATTTGTTAGATGTGTGTTGTGCCCCCCAACTGGTACAAAGAGAGCTGTATAATACCTATGTATTTGCACACACTGTAATACCAGCCATGTGTGTGTGTGTGCGCGCGCGCGCGCGTGTGTGTGTGTGTGTAATGAAATTCCAGTGCATTGCCTGCAGGTTCAAGATGCATGTGCCTGGTTTATCTCACTGACTGACAGCTAATCTAACTAGGATGGGAAATTCATCTCTTCTCAGGTAGAGGCAGAGTCTGGAATTAAAGAAGACACCTCCTGCAAAAACAGCCTGAACAAAACGTATGGCAAACAAAGCATCTGACACAAAGCGAAAGCACAAAACAAAGTGTGTTGTCTGTTTTTTTTTTTTACCCCCCATCACATTATGCACTGTATTGTGTGAGTACTGAATGATCATGATCATGCTATGTACTGACACTCTCATTCATTGGCAGCTAGCCATGTTCAGATGTCCCAGAATGACCTCTTAAAAAGGGAAGGCTGGTGATGCAGGCAGCAAGGGAGCTGTGCTTCCAGAGGCTACATACACACACACACACACACACAGAAACATACATACTAGAAACCACTTGGCCCAAATGAGTAGCCTTCCCTCTGCAAAACGGCCCGCAAAAGTCCCTGTTCGATGTCTTCTCAGAGATGAGGGGACAGCATGCATCAAACCTGCCTGGTGCAGCTCTCGGGGAAAGAGACAGTGCCCTGCGCACCAGAGCTCACACTGTGCTGAAGTGTGAAGCAAAGAAGCAATAAAATCAACAAAACAATCCCCTCATAGGACTTCACAGACACCAACAAACCTTCTAAATCAGTTAGGCTCAGAGCTCAAACAACTGAGTCAGAGTAACGAAGAATATATATAGTATACATACATGCTTAACCTTCATTTGTAGACTGAAAATCCTTATTTTATAGGCACATTGTAGTTCATAAGGCAAAATTATAAAAGGAATAATCCATTATGTTTTCGTTGCCATTCAATGAAAAGAAACAAAATCCACTGACTTTCATCAGCCCTAGTTTCCCAGCAGATGTTCTTGGGTACCAACAGCAGGCTGTTTCCTTGCTGAAGGTGAAGGCACAGGCTGGTAGATGTTTTATCATTACAAGCCTCGAGCCATGTGGTTTCACTTGAACTACCAGCTATGAAATATTGATTGGAAGAGCGTTTATATAATGTGACTCAATTATGAATACATTAAGGAGCAGGTGTGTCTGAGGATGATGATGTCACTATACCACTGAAGATCTGGCTGCCTTCTTTGCAGAGTATGGTGCATGACAGCAGCTTTACATAGATGGGAACGGTCTTCGTTAACTGTATGTGTCATTGATTTTCAGATATTAAGCACATGGCCGTCACCACTTGCTGCTGTGCTTTCATCCTCGTCAGTTGGCACAGCTGTGTAAAACCCTCTCTGTGTCAAAACACGGGTGAAATTTACATACAGTAGCAGTTGTACATACCAGTATTATCACATAGCCAAGAAGCCAAGAGGGAGGTTGTCAGCAAGGTTTGGACCCTTACCTCCACTCATCTGTTTGAGAGAGGAACAGAGCATAGCGCCTCCTGGTGGACTCTTCTGGAACCATCCTGCCTTATTAACAGCTGCTAACCCAATGCAATTAGCATATTTTAACACCACACAGCTGTTTTGGAGCCCATTTTGACAGGGTGACAGCTGTAGCAGGCTGTATTTTTAGTTGTCTGTTGTTACACCTTTATTCCTTTGAGAGGTAAATGTGGGGGGGGGCGACGACTATATGAGTTATAGTCATGTTGTTCTTCTGCACTGGGCTAGTCCACACCAGCGAAGCACTGTGTCTATAGTCAGCTTGCCAACAACATTGGGACATTGGGACTGCACAGCGCTGTGGCACTGACCGAAGATGATGCAATGACTCTGACACTGTTCCACAGGAATGAGAGGTAAGATGAGGGGGAACCTCCACCAATAATCCCCCACAAATAAAGCGAGCTTCCATGCTCACTCCGAAAGACTTTTACTGTATCTCAGCATGTTCTCCTCAGACAGAGGTTTTCACAGCCAACACTCTGCAAACCGTTAGCATGGATCAACCAGGAACTGTGCAGGGAAAGGTTATGATACAGACGGGCTGGCGTAAGACCTACTACCTGACAGTGAGATCTCACTGAGAATGTATGCAATGTACAAATATACACACACAAAGACATGCAGCACACACACCACAGTACACATCCACCAACATGTTCACAGGTATCTGCAACTTACAATTTCCAGACAGACTCTGTAGTTACCAGACACACTGGGTAGTGTAAGAACAGACCAATGCAGTGTACACAGTCACACACAAGGTTCCTCAGCCCAGTGCAGAGGCTAATAAAGAGCATGCTGAGAGCAAAAGAGCGGAAATACCAGGAGTCTACAGATAAAGGTTCCCCTCTCCTGTTAGTGGTTTCATCCAGCTCCAACACACTGTTTTAACTTCCTGAGGGGTGTGTTAAGTAGCTGAGGGATGAAATGCGTTAGGAGTACTGACAGAAGGGAAAACTGGGAGTGGCTACTCCAAAGCCATCACTGGAAAACTCAGCTGTAGTAGTGTTAACAGCTCCGCTCTGAGGCTGGATTTCTGCTGATGTGAAGTCTTACTGAGGTGAGTAACTTCTAGGAGAGGAGGTTTTCAGGCGTGTTCTCTCCCAAACTTACCCCCACACTAACAAACAAACACACAGACTGACCTCCAGCCACTGGCCGTGGGACTGCATCTTGAGGACTACGCAGGGGTCGGGTCTGGACAGGGCGTCTCGGTCCGAGATGCCCTTACAGGCCACACGCAGCTCCACCTTGGTCAGACATGGGCTGCTGAACAGGCCCAGTGAGGTGGCGGCCGACTCGTAGATGTCGTTCATGTTTCGTTTACTACTGCTGATCTAACGCTGAAAAGCAAAAAGGGGAAAGATTGATTTTTGTCTAAAAGAAAAAACACTGAAAAGATTATTTGTCACAGTGTTCGGTTCAGGGTTACAATTTATCTGGAAATGTTGCACAGTGAAATAAGCTTTAGGCAAAACCCTTGACACAAAAACTATGAGCAATAAAACGCAGGAATTTGTCTCTAGAATATAATAAGCCATATTTCAGCGATGCAGTGCAATGATGGAACAGAGGCAGGTTTGTGTATCTCAGAACAGAAGTAACTTTTTTATTAAGGCAGAAGGGAAAATAAGCAGAATGGCGGAAAACATGTTCGGGTAATTTTCCGTCTGATGTTGCTTCTGGAGAAGGTGTGAGCCTGAGACATGCGAGGCACGTGGTGGGTTCGAACGCTCCCTCTCTGAAAACAACTCACGAATTGAGATGGATGATTGAGGCAAATAAAAGGTGAAGAAGAAAAATAACAAGTAACAAGGAACTGACTGAAATAAAACACAGGAGAGAGAGACAGATGGGGAGGAAGAGACAGAGGAAGATAGAGACAAAGTGAGAGACAGAATGAGAATGAGATAGAGAAAGCAGCAAGACCTCCCTGTAAAAAATGCATTATATAAATATATTTGTAAAGCTCTGTCTTACATCCAGTTCTACTTCCACAGTTCTGATGTCAGATTTCAGTAAACAATGCTTGTGGATAGTGTTCAGGTGAGAAATTAGTTCACCGTGTCACAGAAAGAGCTGATTCAGCTCTATTGTGTATGCTATTGTAATTATTGTTCTCCTCACCCCAAGATTTTTACAGCTCAGTCAAAGTACAATTCTTGACTGGGCTGTAATCACCTATCATTCCAACAGCTGCATGCTGACAGATGACAGTCCTATACATTACATCACAGCCAACAAGATAGCACTTCCTCACACTGTGTGTGTGTGTGTGTGTGTGTGTGTGTGTGTGAGCCTCGCTGCTTAGCCACCCTTTCCTGAATGCTGCAGGCTGATGTTCCCGTGTTGTTTTGCCCCCCCCCCGTGGAAACTGTCCATTGGGAATCCACTTGAAACAGAAACTGCAACAATGTAAAGAGTTTACAGCTGAATATGACAGAATGATACAATAAAGTGTTCCTCAACCACAATCTATACCACTGACATACAGTCAAGACAGAGTTTAAAGACAACACTGAGTGAGTGTGAACAGTTCCTTTCAGTGTCACTCTTCCTGATCTTTCTATTCTCCTGCAGTTTTAAATCTATGTAGGGCTACATTACA
>JAOXYF010000028.1:8766375-8803930 GCA_028565775.1 Sternarchorhynchus goeldii
AAACCCAAGGTTTGGTATATATAAATTTATGTAAAGTATGAAACCAACAACTTTGTGGATGTAACCGTGTAAGTCCAGTGTAGTGTACTGTAATTCTAAAATATGGTCATGCTTTCATAAATAAATCAGAACACTAAAGTACTATAAGCTCACTGAGGGAAGAGTAAACGTTACTGCTGTAGAAATGCCATCTGTGGCCAGCAAGCCCTGAATGCTGAACAGAGCTGAAGTCGCTCTTAGCTTTGCTTCCTGTCATATATTTCTGGCTTTCTGTGGATTTGCACTTGTATTAAACCTGGTTATTTACTGCCCGGGGAAACCCTCATGCCAGTTTTCACAGCTGAACCAGAAAGTTGAAACCATGTAGCAAAGCAGGAAGAACACTGGCCAACTCTTCCCAAGCTTTTCTTCATCAACTTCTTCATGTGGTCAAACACAAATGCACGAGCACACGCTCATTAAACACGTTAACGTACCGCCCGCGCCAAGAAGAGGCCAACCAGAGAACAGTCTGAGGGGTGAGAGCTTCCATCCACAGTGGAGAGCAGGCCTCAGGAGAGAGAAATCTCTCGGAGGCAGAGCGCGGTGTCAGAGGTGACAGGGATGTGTGCACGATTAGGCCTCGTCTCAGAGGCAGTTCCTACTCCATATGCCTCCTTCCTGCGGTGAGGAGATGAGAAGTAACTCCATCTTCTGGGGGCAATGGCACAGCAGGAGTGCACACAGAGAGGCTCAGGGTGTGTCCTGTCCACCACATCCATGTTTCCCGCTGTAATCAGCTGTCATTACGTAATCAGGAAACAAGACAGCGAACAACAGCACCCATGGTCATTGGAAAAGGATCATGGTGGAGCTGAAGAACCTGTCGGGGGGTGGTGTTCAGAGATAAGTAGCACGCTGCTTCTTGGGGCGTTAAAATGAGCCAGTGCCTCAATTTCCCATGGTGAAGCCTTTCCATGCTGCTGATCCCTCTAATCTGTGATCATTACAGCGAGCAGAAGACCGAGAGAAGAGAGAGGGAGCCTTACCGCACGGCAAGTGGAGTGTTCTGACGATCCATCGCACAACCACTCTAAAGGCAGTGCCCTCATTTGCCCAGAGTGCACCTGCTAAATCCGCAGAATCAGCCGCGTAATTGCAAGCTCTGCGGCTTCCTTTGCACCTCCACAGGCACCTTTACAAGAAGCTGCGAGAAAACATCAACGTCACTGCTGCCCCTTTCGCATGAAACAGTCAGTTATGCCATACGAGTCAATCACTGTGCAACCCACAGGCCAGAGTAATTACAGCCTGTCCGCTACCCAGAGCAAAGTGCCTCGGACGAAAGAGCGGCCCGACATAACGCGGCATGATCCAAAGCTCAACGTCCCAAGAAAGAACCGAGACAGCTGATCATGTAGAAGTGTTTTTAGGACTAAATTAACACGCTTAATTAAGACCAACTTGTTCCACATTATCCTCCAACTGACTGAACAAATCCATTCAGTGTCCACCGAAAGTTTCCATTTCAGAATGAACACACTTTTTTTTTTTCTTTAAAACAAAGTGAATGATTTTGATCATAGAGTGGAGCGACTGAGATTGATATGGATATCCTTCACACAAAATGATATGACCTAAGATTCTATATACCCGAAACAATTATGCAAAGAAAACAATCGACATCACTGACTTGGTAAAATAGAAGAAAAAATTAGGGCCTCCAAATCATTGTCCATAAAAACCTCCCATTTCCTGTGAGCTGTGCTCTCTCCGTGTGGGTCTTTTTTGTATGGTATTGTGTGTGTCTCCACAGGGGACTGCCACTGTGGCCTTATCAGATCTCCTCATGACGCCATTAGCCTCTCCCTCAGGAGTCTTACTGACTCTGTTCGCCCACAGCCACAGCATAATAACACAGCACTTCTCCAGCTGCCCGACTAACGCCTGCCTGCACTACATCGAACCACACACACTCACACACACACACACACTCAAGTACACTGGGCTGGTCCCTTATAGGGGTTAAAGGATGCGTTGTCATAAAGTTTAAAAGAGAACAAAGAATACCCTTTCTGAAAGGGTCATTCCTTCCTTAACAGAGGAATGAGTGACATCAATCACATCCAGTTAAAAGGAAAGTTTAATCATAAATGCTAACATAGCTAACACTGGTTGCCAGTTAGCAAATTATGGAGCTCACCACAACTAATAAGGGCTTTCGCTCAACATCGACCATTTCAGAATTCTGGTCATACTATTCTTTTAATTAGTGAACTTGGTGAAGCCATATACATTTGGCCCTCTTGACTAAGACAGAGCACAACACCACCAGCATCACCAACACCATCAACATGACCAGCACCACCAACACCACTAGCACTACCAGCATCCCCAACACCATCAACAAGATCAGCACCACCAGCATCCCCAACACCACCAGCATCACCAGTACCATCAGCATCAGCAACACCATCAACACGACCAGCACCACCAGTACCACCAGCATCACCAGTACCACCGGCACCACCAACACCACCAGCACCACCAGCACCATCAGCATCCCCAACAGCAGAATTTACTGCTCCTGTTTGGTACACTTGTCTCCAAACACAAAGAAGAGGCCACAGTGATTCGCCAGCATGCACCACCACACAAAAGAGTCTGGGAGATGTTGTATGGAGCAGTGTGTGAGGGGTAGACCTCGCACCGGTGCCTGGCCTTCCATGTTCACACTACTTCCTTAATCACTTCTGCAGGACCGATGCCTCTAGACTCCTGGCTTTGATTATTTTTAGATTAGAGATCAGAATCATGGACAAGGCGGTACCATTTCACGGTGTAGACAGAAGGAAACAATGATCCTCATTAATCCCAAGAGGCAGAAATGAATTGTATTAGACATTTTTTGAAAACTATCAGCTCAAAACAATAATCTCTGACAAGAACACAATGGAACTCTTTATTATCTGATGGCAGAATGCTTTACCATGTCAGCGGGACAGTGGGTCATTTATCTTCCTAAAGCTAAAAAAGAACTAAAAAAGAGACAGACATCCCCTCAGAAGACAATGCCAGATCTATAGAACTCCACCCAGGGAGATTTTCCTTGCCTCTGTTGCCTTGCTCATTAGGGATTTGGACCCATACATTTGTAAAGCTGCTTTGTGACAAAATGTGTTGTAAAAAAGTGCTACATACATTTATTTTCTGTGTTAATTTGATCTAAATCTATGTTTGAAACCTGTACATGGAATTAGATCAGAACCAGATGTAACCTACAATTCATTTGGTTCTTCTCAGATTAAAGATTCTGATTCTGAACTGAACTCTGTCAAGGTTTCATGATTAAGTCTGTCAAGCTTTCATGATTTTTCTGTAAAAGAAAGGAACCTAAGTGGGTTTTTCCAGCAACTCAAAAATCAGTCCACCTCATTAGTCTCATATCTGATCAGCTACAAGCGAGCTATTACTAACTCGCATGTGATCTCATTGGCCATTCCATTTTACATGAGAACGATAACAAGACTATGGCAACCTTTTCAACAGGCAGCTCGTTATTTGTAGGGTTTCAATGATTAGAAGGAACTTGAAGGAACTCTTCAGTGAAGTAAACTGAGTTTGAGCGGTTATTCGACAAACTGCGATTGTCTCCCGAACTCAGCTGACTTCCCTTAGACCTATGTAAATAACTCAGACTAGGGATAAATTAACACCGTATGTCTATGTAGCCTAACAAAGTGATGGATTTGTGGTAATTATGTTTTTTTCAATGATCCATAGGCTGACTGGTCTTGAAACCTTAAATAACGCAGCTAATCTAATCCAAAGTTATAGCGCCGAAAACTCTGGGCTCATTTAGGAACGGTGGGTGTGAAAGGACCCCGGCTGCTTCTCCCTCGACTGCAGGTATTTTTTATTTTTGCTCGGATTTAATTCCATCCGCTGAACACCAATAATCACTTAGATTCACTTGCTTTCGATGGTCGCTTTTGGGAAACAACTTAGCAGGCACATATTTGGCGTTCCACATGGTTCATGGTTCATACATTTACAACTCTAAAATCTAAAAATGTACATAAACACACTGAAATATGCTGTCCTATAACTGGTTTATTAACACGTGATTAAATGTGTCAGTTTGAGAACCTGATCTTAACCAAAAGAATACTCACTGCCCTCATTATAACTAAGTACCAATTGGCTACGCCAGTACAAATGAAATGACAAAATACTGTAAAATGAACTTGAACGAGTTGTAGGGAAAGGGCGTGTAACACCAGACATAGGTATATTCAACATCCCGTGTGGCTGTGAATGTAGATGTTTTGCAATGTCACGCAATCAACTGCCCATGAACTTTACGAACCAATTTGTCCCGTCTTAGATAAACATTCCACTTCTATCACAGTCATATTTGTCTTCAAACATTGTTCAAACGCGACATTTCGAAGAATTAACCACAACTAAACAGAACATAGTAGTAAAATATTTTTCTCGTCAGGGAAAGAGTTATTCCTCTTTTCTTTTGCAGCTATACACGTGTTTAATATGTATCTATATACAAAAATAGAGTTTAGACAGGGTAAAACATAAATCTATACTCACCTTCAACTAACTTGAATAATAATCCCAGGCAGTCGTTTTTAGGTAGTAGAATGGAATTAAACTGAGGAAAGTGCGCAAACGTATGCCCCATAAATGGAGTGAAACTCCATCCTTCAGTTGTAGAGTAACAAACAGAAGAACGGGCAAACCACCGGTATGTTATGCTCTCACTATAAGCTCATCGTGCGTCTATCCCTGGTCTATCCCAGATCACTGGTTAGGGTTACTTTCCAGTGCGCTACCAGCAAGCGTCACACGCTCAAGATTTTAACCGTAGAGACAGTGACCTCTAGCGTTCAATTCAAGTCATTGTCTTGTAGGTTTTCGTTAGAGAAAACATTCGAGTTATTTAAGTATTTCCTTTCAAAATATGAAGTGCCACCACAAGTTATAGTTGTTATAAATATTAGGAAATAAAAATGTTAGCTTATTTATATATCAACAGATATAATTTTTTACTTCTGGGATACTGGTTTTATGCCTTTTGTCTTCTACTGGAAGTGGCACAATCATATATAAGTGCCATAGAAGACTCTATTAATAATTAAGTAGGAATCAAGGAAGCATCATTACTGCCATTACTGGACCACAAGAATTTATCACATATAATACTGTCATAGCTAATCATGAATCACAGCTACTGTGGTCAGTTAACATGCTCCCCTAACATGACAATTTCTGTCAAATTGCATTATATTCCAGACTATTACATTGTATTATTATAGCTCTAAGTCCAGCCGTCATCGCCGACGTTTGATTGTGGCAGTCTCTCAGTTAAGGGTATTTTGGACTCCAACTGATCTGTGCTAGCTAAGGATCCTCGTAGCAAAAACACTTTTGTAAGTCAATCAGGACAAGCACATCTGCTAAACGTCATAAATGTAACAAGGCAAGATGGCTACAGATGGGTTTTAATGAATAATTAACGTTGCTGTTTCTGGAGTGAAGTCTTCCTTTCAGTAATGCTTCCATACACAGGCCTAAGCAAAACGTTTCCATAAGAGGCGAACAAGCACACCCAATTCCACGGGAGAAACCGAAGAATCAGCAGGTGAAAATCCCACATCTGTACTGGATTTACACAGCTTTGCTGACAGCTGGTGCAGAGGTGCTTTAAACATTTGCAAGCACGCATGCAGTGGCAGTGATGGGCTTAGCAGCAGGTCTTGCATGAGGCCAAAACACTCACAATGTGTGCAATATCTTTTATTGCTAGTTTTATTGGCATATTCAAAATAGAGACAGTGTTTAAACAGCATGAATCCTCAGGCAAATGGGCAATCCGAAGCTACAGTCTTCCTATGGTAAGATATGAACTGAGAAACTCCTCCGACTATAAGGTTTGCCAGCCGTGTGTTATTTGCACTTGGTGCACCATGTCAGTTTGAAACGGAAGGTTTCTGGGAAGAGGATGCTTTCAGCAGATGGGATGGTCGAAACTCACTGGGTCAGGTCTGTCTCGGGAGAATTGCAGTCCGTTTGTTCCTCCGGGCATTTAATACGAGTGAGACCAGGCCCACACACAGCCCTCCCCAGAGAGACAGAAGACATTGCGCTACACCGCCCTAGTAGGCTCAACACACACACACACACACACACACAAACACACAGGCATCTGCAAATACATTTACACCTGCATCATCAAATTACATCCGATTCACATATTTAAGACACTAAGTGAACAATGCAAAGCTTATTTTGGATAAGAAAATATTAAAATCACCAATAAAAATATCTGTACAGCCATGACACAACCCCTTGACACACATCCTTGCTCCACAATTAAGTGAAAAACAAATCTGAACATTTTTACTGGATCTCATTATTTTCTGTTGACTAAAATTACTTCTGCAGAAGACAATAACACAGTTATTTGTAAATAAAGACACTGAAATTATACCACATTACAAATGATTATGCATGAGTACAAAACCCGATAAAGATTTATTAACAGTGCAACATTTAGCCCTGTTGTATAAGGGCAAAGACTGAAATTATTCTTGCCTAAAATATTTCTGCTCAATTCTTCATGGTTGCTTTTAGCGTTCTTATTTTATTAAGCAGCTCTTCTGTGCAGGGGATTGATCCTGACAGCTCTGAGCTAACCAATCCAACGCATAGCTCAAGAGCTAATCAATCCAACACATCGGTCAAAAGCCCGGTCAAAGGAGGCAGGGATTTTCGACCACTACAATATATTTTACTTTACACATGTGGGTGAGGACACAGTCTGTTCTTCATACAGCAGGACATTTTCTCCCCTGACAGACAACAAATTTAATAAAAAGCGAATATCAACAACTGTTAGGTGTAAAATTGGCTTTGAATGCATAAGAAAGTGTAAAATTAAGCAGCCTATGCTGCCAGACAGTCACAGGACTGCACACCACTGGACCTTTCAATTTCAAGGTCCTTCTCTCATCTAAGACGACAAGTTTTTTTTTTTTGTTTTTTTTTAATGGTCCAGTTAAATTTGTTAGAAATTGGTCCAATTTCATGTCAAAGAGTCAATGGAGCTAACCTCTGAATTTCATGGTCTTTGGGTAAAAACAAGGTCTTCATTTTAAAAACAAACAACCTGGACTATAGTGGGCCAGTCCAAGGGGTGGATGTGCTTAAAACTGAAGTGGCAGTCTGATGGATAATCTTCACTGGTTCCCCGTGGTGTTAGTCACCTCCGCTGGTGTTCAGTTTCTCACTCTCCGGCACAGGTATGGTGGAGACGTTTGTTTGCGGTTCAGTCATGTTCCGACATGGAAAGCCTTTCGTCCTGATGAAGACAACTGTGTCTGCAAGGAAGGCCGTGAAAGCAAGAAATCCAAAGGCCTGCAGGACAAGTTCAGAGAAACAGGTCTGAGTCCAAACCAGCAGTCACTGGCTGAAAGCAGCTCACTTTTCACATATTACAGACAACAAAAAAAAAGCTAAGTCTTGCTGCTCATATAACTGCAGATGCAAGGCTATAACAGCAAACCAACAACAACAAACACTGCTCTTGCTAATCCTCCCCGTTAACTAAGCTCCAGTCTCCCCTATTAGCCGAGCTCCAGTCTCCCATGTAAGCCAAGCTCCGGAAACCCCCATTAGCTAAGCTCCAGTGTCCTGCTCGATGTGCAGTGCCGTAGCGTACCACAGCTGTCTTTTCTGTGCTCGTCCCGCCATTTTGCGCCGCAAATGCGATGGAGGAGATGAGGAACAAAGCCATGATTAAAGCTGTGTACCCAAAATCCTGCAAGAGAAACAGACAAACAAGGGAGAGTGAGTAGTGAGTGCAGCTTCTCCTGCTCCCACGCTTTAAACTGAAAGGTTTAAATGTAGGCCTGAATTCATCCAGAGCCTCAGAGCGGGAGCCGCCTTCTTTCACTGAGGCCTGAAAGGCAGAAGCTGAAACTGGATCGCTTGACATGCGCCCTAAACAAATGTAACATGGTCTGCGGGTGGCGCATGCCAGGGTCTCACCAACTGGGCCCAGCAGCTGATTCCGACTCGCCGGTGCAGCGTTGTGGCCAGGAGGATGAGGAGGAGGAAGGTGAAGAGGAAAGCTGTGCAGCTGACGAACTCAAAGAAGTAGAGGGGGACACAGGCCATGCAGCTGGTCACAACTTCCTCCAGAACGAAGGCCACAAGGGAGAGGAGCTGAGGAGAAAGAACACAATGAAAGAGCCCAGAACGTAGACCAAACCCACCACAACATAAAGCACGGCATTTATAAAACAACACTATGCACTAATATGGACAACACACCCAACAGAACAGCACAATTACGTTCTTATAGGAACACATATACTCTACCGTACCACTAGGGGGCACTATAAGCCCAGAGAATTCAAAGGAAATGTTGGAGAGCAATAAGAAACTACTCTTAGTCCTTAAAGTTTTCGTAGTGATGACAAATGGAAGGGAAAAGACTAGAAGGGAGACTTGTGGACAAGCAAACTACCAAAAAGATGGAAATGAACATTAGTTAATGCACAAGTAAACAAAATTAAGGTCACCCACTAAAGACAAGATAACTTTAATCATTAATAGTTGCCTTGGGCATGCATGCTGCAATAGGCCGTCCTGTGGTTAACTGACCCATTCCCTCCCGGGAAGGCAGCCATTCAGATCCTCAGAGTGATCAGACTCCATGACATGAGGCTAAAGCAAAACTCTGCCCTACATCCTCAAACGAGATCATACAGTAGCTGGACAGAGCTCAACTACAAAAACACACTATGCTGCTAAATCAGTGTTCGTCTCTTCCACCTTCATGACCCCACTGCTGTGCTTTTTTAAAGACTGCTGTATGATGTATTCACTTCTGTATGCATGGCCACACATTTGTTACATTTTGAAAAAAGGCTCAACAGTAGACATATTGGGTCATAACTCTGGGTCAATGGACTAAACTCTGAGTGGCAAAACTGCAACAACAGCAGCTATAGCTACTTAGGAGTAAAAAGATTTCCTTCTGTTTTTGTAATAAATGTAAGGTTTTTTTATGGCATGTTTAAATAATTTAGGCCTTTTTCACTATATTAGGTCGTATAAGGTCAGTTAATCATTTTACCAACAAAAAAATAGCAAACAATATTTATTAAAGTGATTTTAAAATTCTTTCTATTAAGTGCAGCTCACACGAGATGAAGAATCAAATTGCTTTGTTGTCCTCAAAGGAACCAGTTTGTGATCCATATAGCAGATCGCCTACATGGAGGCAGCCATAGATAAAAGTATTGAGTACAGGAACTCTCATGACATCCCATTTTAAATCCATAGTGCAGGTCCCGCACATGGAGAGAGCAATGTTAAACTAGTACAGAATCTTTGAAACATCAGGCATGACACATTTGAAACATGTGCCAGTATAATGGTTCATTCATAATATTAAGAATCTTTGGGGAAATTCGCTCCTTTAAAGCGAAGCGATCATCCAGGGTTTGCCATAAAAGCTTGCCACCAAGTACACTCAGACAGAAACATACATTAAAGTGCTGCTCTGGTTCCTGGTTTTGATTCACCAGCTTTGTCAAAGCAGTTTTATCATCTTGTGAGCCATAAGATTCTTTTAGCGGCTTCTTCTGAAAAGCAGGAAGTACCTACTTTCATCCCACGGTGGAGGTTTTTTCTCTCTCTTTCCCCCATGTGGTTTAAGAACTAAATGTTTAACCCAGTAACTTTGCATGGGGCATTTTTCCAACAGACCCAGAGCCTGATGTCAAGGGCAGTGCAGTAAGGAACCACAAACAAACTACACGTATCCCAGCACAGTGAGAAATACAATGGCCATAATCAAATCTGTCTACATTCTTTGGTACTGGCTATGGACTTATGGGCACTTCACACATAAGAATATTTTATTTTGTACATTGCATTTTCCCCAGAATTTAGTATGATGTTTGTTGGTCGACTGAATGCAATGACTTAACGAAACATAAGGACGCTGTGGCACTTTTGAACTTCAGCCAGGTATATTTCCTACCATGGTGAGAAGAAAAGAAACCCTACAGTAAAAAAGCTGCAGCATGTCGATCTTTTCTGATATCAGGAATGAACAAAGTCTGTGTCACCTTCTGTTCTGATGCCATGACCATCCATGAGGGTACAACAAGGGAAGCAATGTGATTTACCAAGAAAACTACTTACTTGTTATTTTAGCCTTCAAACTAGATGCAGGTGGATAAAATATGTGTAACACAACAAATGTTGTACAGTTTGAGCTGAAGAGTCTAAAGCAGCTGGAAATGCCATTAGTGTCAGAGTCCACCGAGCGGCCCACCAGACTGGGGTGTTTTCAACACTGCAGTCCTCTTTTGGGACTCACACAGGGCAAGAACTAAGTTGGCTTGCAACTTCCTCAGTGACCACAAACTGGAGAAGCTTCATCAGTCCCAGAAACCCTACCTCCATCCCGCTTGTTCAGGAGAAAGCCAGCAGGAGAGTTCAACCTCCACCATGAGCAGAAAAAGAGGGTGCCTGTGTTAAAACACTTTCTCAGGAACGCGCAGTGATAATTTGCCTATTTATCTCCCAATGGATGGATGAATGAAAACAGACCACTAAGATAAAGCCACAAAGACATTATGGCACAAAACTTCAGACAAAAACTAAAAGTGCTTGGTGCAGTCATGTATTGTCTAGATAGAAGCATCAAGTCTGTCAGCTCTGATAGTATAGGAGGACAAACCCAGACATGCCTCAGGACAGGTTTAATCATGACCTGATGGAAGCTTCCTTGTCACAAGTTACCGATAGCGAACCAGTTTGCCTCCAGAAAACGTTCTGGGATTTTTCAAAAGGGAAATACCAGTATATCTATATGAACATAAGAGCAGTGTAAAAAGCCAGGGGTTTCCCAGACACACACACACGCGTTCTCTCCACCAGGACACTTAGGAAGCACAGACACCATAAAGGCACTCATCTACCCATAAGTACATTTACATTTACGGCATTTAGCTGACGCTTTTATCCAAAGCAACTTACAATTGTGACTGAATACATCTTGAGCAGTTGAGGGTTAAGGGCTTTGCTCAGTCGCCCAACAGTGGCAACTTGGCAGAGGTGAGGTTTGAACCAGCAACCTTCTGATTACTAGTCAAGTGCCTTAACCAGTGAGCTACCACTACCACATAAGTAGAGAACCTCCTGCACCAGAGGTGTTTTGGTGTTTGTATTTAAACTCATTAACCATGCAACAGCAAAGCTGAAAGAAATTACTTCTGGCATCACAAAATGTACAGTTTAACAGTAGCAGTTTAACTAGTAGTAATTTAACTGGTTAAAGTACTTGACTAGTAATCAGAAGATTAGCCCCACCTGTATCAAGTTGATTCCCTGAGCAACCCTCAATTACTCAAGGTAAAATAAAATCGGATAAAAGCATCAGCCAAATGTCATATAAATACATAAAAAAAAAAATGTATGAAACACCTGGAAGAAAAACTGGAATGTCCAAGAGAAGAAATACTTTGATTACATTTACTTTACCAAACAATGACTGGGGAATTAATAAGAAATGCCACAGCTGTCTTGATACTCATGTTAGGAAACAACTCATTTTTAATTCATTTGAATTCATTTCAAAAAGAACATTAATTTCTGAGAGTTTTTGTACATTAGACATCTATACATACTCTGGGGGTCAGAAGTGAAACAGGAACTGAATTTAGCATATCCTTGAGCATATCCTTGGCATTTACAGTGCAAAGACCAACAATTTTAACAAACAAGGACATTCAAGGGTCAAATGGATCCAGTTTGTTGGGCTTAGCAATGTCACTCGTGAATCACATTCTCTTTGAAACCGCAACTAGCAGTCAGCAGAATGTGGGCACCCCTGTGAGCCTGTTTAACGAACGTTGTGTTTCATATCTGATGGGGCTGCAAGATACCTCCTTTTCATTGCTGCTGTGTAGCCATCTCACATCCATATTCTAAACTCACCCTTTTCTCTTGCTCGAATGACAATTAGCTTTGTTTGTGAATACTTAATCTGGTATAACAATTGTTTTTTTCCCCCCAATTACTGCTGTATTTACTAACAAAAAAACATTTCAAATAAATGTGACAAGCTATGGTACATTTCAAGGAACTAGTTATAGTTCCTTAAAAAATAACCCAATCATCTGACCACAAATACAAAAATTAACTGGAAGTCGCATACGGCAGTAATGACCAAAAGTCCCTAGTGAAGCACAGGGAATTACTGACAGTTCAAGCCCATAAAAACATCAGGTATGCTTCTTGGAAATTAGCCATCTTAAAACAAAGGCACTTAATCTTTTACAGATTTGATCAAATGAATCTTTTGTGCCTCCAAAATAACAGAATATTCAATTTCATCAGCCAATCAGAAAGCAAGGCATCCTCACAACTAAAGGCATCTAATATGTTGAATATTCCTGCTTAACCAGTAACTTGCTGCTCTTTGGACCTTGATGAGGGCTCTACAGCAAGTGTAAATAATAACATCCTCACTGGGACAATGGTAATGCCATGGATGGTTCCTGGAATTCTGACTGCATGGGAATACATCTCCACACAAACCTGAATTTGAGATAATTCTAGGTTTTTGTTGTTAGTTGTTTGCATTCTTCTTTTTGGTAACATTCAATAACTTACTCAATACTCAAAAGCCTCATGTTCCAGCTTTGCAACATCAAAACTACCAATAGCTAACAAACACGTTAATGAAAGTAGCTAGATAAACTGACAACAACTAATAAAACTACAAATGGACAAATAGCCTACTATTCTTCAGTTCTTGGTTTTAGTACCTGATTGTACATAGCCTGTAGCACCGTGCATCCCATGGCTCAAATACAAGAACATTTCATGGACATCTCATTTTGTGCCGTTATTTAATCTTAATCCTACTCCAGTCATTCTCTCAAACTAGTAGTTAGCAACTTGGACACAGAAGCGTAAAAATACGTGATTAGGATAAACACCATAAACGTCTTGTATGCCATCCCCCTGGTCTACCACATACGTGTAGTAAACTGTGTTGATATGCGTTGATGTTTAAAGCAGCGCGTGATGTACTCCTTAAAGGGAGAAACTTAAAGCAAAATGAGGACGTCACTTACCACCTCCAAAACTTTAATTAAGCACCTGGTTTTGTCCAGGTTGCCCGACGGTACGACGAACCATTTTCTAGGTTTCGCCTCATGAGTCGTGGTTGTTGTCGCGTTATACACAGGATCTGTGGTGGCCATAATTCCAACCAATCTGGGAAAAGCGAATACTTCAGAAATGTAGCCTGAGAAACTAGTGATTCGTTTTTAGCTGTTTTTTTTTTAAAATATCGTAAATTATAGCGTTTCACACATTGTCTGAAATGTGAACCAAACCAAAGCAAAGGCAAACAATCCAACACGTTGCTTAGAAGAAAACGAAAGTAACTAATCAGCACAAAGTGTAAGCGTAAAAACTTTTCAACAGCTTCAAATATGCCACATTTATTAATACATTATTGTCTTAAAGGCGTTTTAGTGATGGTTATCGATAAGCAAATTCTTACCTGCAAGTTCCCTTGTTCTTAAATCCTCTGATTACCCAAACCTCGTCTATGCGATAATTTCGACTGCAGCGGAAACTTCCGCAAGTTTCTTTTGTTCATTAAAAGCACGTAGGTCTTGGCAACTGGGGATTATTTCCCGTAGTCTATGGGAGCCTCCCGGCACCACAAAGGTGGGGCTACGAAATGCGGACTTTATACAGCTTTTCAAAGAGACTTCGGCTGCCCTTAGACGTTTCCCTTGTACGGAACGGACAAAAACATGCTCAGAAACTATTTCTGCAGTTTATCTTATTTCAGATTTCCACTTATGATTAAAAATGTTTGAGCATATAAGTGAAAACAGGCGGAGTGATTTATCTAGTGGGGGAAATAATGCATCACGAGAGGGATTCACTTTTTAGAAGTTTCACTCTTCGCCAGAAATTAGAAGTCGAGCTACAGCGACCTTCAGCGGTGTGGGTAATTTACCCTACGCTGCTTCTGGGAAACCAATTCGTGTGCGTCACTTTCGACAAACTTCGTATTTTTGTTCATATCGGTTTGATCGTTGTGTAGGCTACTTTACACCTTACGAGGCAGTACTCCTGCATACGGAAGAACTGCGTTGCTACCTGAAATGGACAACTTTATTATCTAGCCATAGCATGTCGATACCGTTATTGGCAACTAGCTATAATAGTGTTTAAAACAGACAAGTGGACGTAGTAATGCAAAGTGAGATGAACTATTTAATAACATTTATATGCTACAACAAGTTTAGCATGAAATTGGAGATTTTCTGGTTAACATGCAAAAGTATAAATATTCCACATATTCGCAATCTCAATGTTCGTTTATTCGAGATTACATTTAATCTTTTCCCATTAACCATCCTATTAAATTGACCAGATTGTCTGTGAAGATATATTATATTAATGTTAATTAGGCTTCGATTCTCAAGGAGCACACAAACTATCACAGTGATATGTAAAAATATCACTGAACATTGCAATTAAAAAAGTGTTTTTGAATTCAGCCACAAGAGGGCGCAAGAACAATCGTTGGAACAGAAAAGCAAAACAATGATTTCCACTGCACGTTTTATCATTAATATACAAGTATATAAACCTTTATACTTCTATACAATTCTATAGTGTTTAACATTCCACATCTATGGAATGTTAATGTTTTATAGCTAGAACATTCAAAATTGCTGACCTGTACAGTACACTGGAGGGGAAACTCTTGGGGAGCTGAAAATGGGGAAACTCTTGGGGAAACAGACAGTATTCTACTTATCTGTTTTTTGACTAATCGACTATCTGGTTTTAGTACTTCAAGCACTGTTATGCATTTCCTGTTTACTTAACCCCACTGCAATAAAAGTAAACATTTATAAGAATTATCAAGATTAGATGATCAAGAATAGATGCTTTAGTATATTTGGGTTTTCTTTTACTATACTAAGAGATAACAAATGTAAATGATTTTGGTGGCCATCTTGGAGCCCTCTAGTAAAGTGTGTTTGCTGTCAGTAGCTGCAGAAAGACAGCACGGGCCTCAGTAAACCAAACACACAAGGCCCAGGGAGGGGTTCACTCCTCCATGACTCATGCTTCCATATTAGTTACAAGGAAGAGAGTTTTTTTCCACTTAAGGTCAAACAGCAGCTCTGTCCACACCTCATTTCTGTTCTGAGCTTATTTCTGAGCTTCAGGTTATTGAAAAGTACTGGGGTCCAGTCAACATGATAGTGTTAAAATGCTGCCCCTTTCCTTCACCAGTCACAACTTTGGCAGTGTTGTGTGCAGTAGTCCTTTAACACACACATTTCCTTTCTACATTTTTTTCCATGGACATCATTTGGTATTTTCATGACTCTGTAGAGCCCCACCCAGCAACATGCCTGACATGAACAGTCAAAACAGTCAAAATCAGGACAGGATTAGAAACATCTGAAAAGTGCTAATACTTCCTGAACTAATAATCCCTGGGAATTAGTGTGAAGGAAAGCCTATGTTATATTAATACTATACACAAATACTGCATACTTATATAGTAATTACTGTTCATCATGATAATTTAAATTTTCACATGTCTTGGACTTAAGCAATAAATTAGGGATAAATGAAACGATAAAGCAACCAGTGAATATTAATATACGATAGCAGATCATTCAGTTGAGAAGTTATTATTATGAACACGCATGGTGTCATGTATTAACGTTGTATTTTCAGTATTAGGCTAGTTCCTAATTTTATCAGTTAAAGCACAGTAGCAGGAGACTGTACCTGTAGCCTTTAGTGTGCTGTGGGACTGCTAAGGAGATGTGGAAATTTGTTTTAATTAAATTTAAACATACAGACGTCAGATGCAGTAGAATATTTATCAGTAGCACACAGTAAACGCATCAACACAGCAATGAGCACAGACTATGATTGTGACTTCAGCGACAAAATTTTGATAGTCCATTACACAGTATAACACTCCACTCAGTGAAACTAGGAGGCAAAAAACTAGAATAAAAATAACACTGAATCTCGCCATATGCAAATTCATACTCAATAGTTTAAAGCTTGCAGGCTCCAAATTTAACTTGGCTGTGTTGTATTTTGTCTGATAAATAAATGTAAACAGTTCTTTGTATAAATGGCCCCATGCATTTTCATAAGCAAGATACATTTTGCAAACCAAAGCTGTACCTTCCATGCAGTAAATGACACTTCAAGTTGTGAGCCATTAATTCTCACAGTGTTAGACTTCACCCCCAATGTAATCTCGCCAGCCCTTTTATTAGACACACATTGTAGGAGTACAATTAAAGACTACAGCCAATCCATAGCCCAAGTTTCTGCTTGCCATTTTCCATCTTTTAAACGGAGAGATTAATGATTAGTTTCTGACCACCTGTTGGCAGGATTCTTTTTTTAGGGTGGTAGGGACTCTCAAAGCAGCAGATTCACTGACGTGTCTTAAAGACCAGCAGTACTGCTACTATATCAGTGTTACTGCTATTATGAAAATGGTCCACCTGTCAGATAATATCCACTATGGTTTTGTGGCTAAAAACCAACAGGTGATGAGCAAATTCTGAATGGCAAAAGATGGTGTAAAATATGAAGCTATATGCAAATCATCAAGAGGATATACAAGATTATGTTTACATAAACAAAAAAAAGCTTATGGCTGCACCCAACAGCAGCCATCAGGGACAGAAAAAAAACTGTACAGACCTGGAGTAAAATAATGTGACCATCAATAACAACCCTGTTATGAATTTGTAATAAAGAGGCTGGTGTGATCTGTTATGAAACAGAGCAAATCTTTGGGTAGCTTTTCCAGGTCCCTGCTGGGATGTTTCAGCAATAAAACAATCACATATACGGCAGACCTGAGGAGAGAGTCAGAAATACTTCGGAGGCACTTGGCACAGCTGAAATGCACGATCATAACCTCACGACCACACGCTGGGTCATCACACAGCCGCACCTGCAAACCAGCAAAAGAGGAATTAAAGGAGCGAAACCACAAATCAATCTACCAAAACCAAAAACCAAGTTCAGTTGGTTTCAGCTGTTTTTTTAAGCCCATTGTTAAACTGTGGGGCCTTTAAAACACTGCAACGTGAATTCCTAAAACTCAGATAATCTGACTCACTGGTTGGCTGCGACCCACACGTGACTTTGTATGATGTCCAAATGCTGATTGCAAGAAGAAATGTTGCAATAAAGCCAAAAACCTAAAAAAAAAAGAGAAACAATTGAACATATCACATTGACTCTCAGAAGAGTCCCAACCCCAAAATGGCAATAGTTAAAGTAAGAGTTGTCAATGACAGCAGCAACTGCACAGATCTCACTGTCTGTGAACTGGCATTTCCTGCCTCTGAATATTGATGCAACATGACTGATTCGCACTGGATTTCCTTTCCCCAGTTCACAACAGCAGAGACAAGCACAAGGGGCAGGCGACGTCTGCCTGGATTACTCACAGATCCAGCCACCAGGCCGGAGATGCCATGGCTCTTCACAGCTGCTACTATGGACGCAATAAGGACCAGGATGGTGCCGACGGCATAGTGCAGAAACTCCTGCCAGAACAGGAGAGACACACTGCGTTTGGACTATACACCTCAGAGAAGAGATGACACACACCCTAAAGCAGAGGTCTAGAGGTGTGAAGTGGAGGGGGGAAATTAGCCTAGTCGTTTTCGAGGATGTGCCAAATGCATTCATATGACAAATAAATATGTATTTAGGGGTCTCAGCTAGTCTAAACTCTTGCAGCAAGTCACTCACCGTCAGGGTCCAGTTAATGCAGGGAATCTTGGCCTGCAGCCTGAGCACATGCATGAGGAGGAAGATGAGGAAGGCGATGAGAAACCACAGAGTGACGACCTCAAAGTATCGGTAAGCAGAGTAGTCTGTCCACGGTGCATAGTGCACACACAGGAAGGCAATTAGGAGGGCTATCTGTTCTCACACACACACACACACACACACACACACACATGTGCGCAGGCAGGCAGAGAGGCAGAGCAAAATGTGACTTCAGCTGCCAAATTCCATTTGAATGGAGGCAAACATGCTTGCAGAAATAACGAATTATTTGTTTTGAGAAATACAAATCTCACCATGTTTCTGTACTCGCCCATATAATTTTGACAGAATAAACAAACAAATCATTTTGACAAGAATAAAACCAAGACGAGAAATCACCACATATTGTATATAGTGGTGATCAATCAACTCCGGTCAGAGATCTTTCTTTGTGTTTTAGTCTTTTTCTTTGTGTGCATTTCTATCCTAATGTAACCTCAGTGAAATCAAACAGACAATGTGGAATAACTACTAATAACCGTTCTGAACAAAACTGCAAAATCCAACTTGCTGAATATATAGTGCACAATTACTTAAAGCGCAGTCTTGACAGAGGCCTTTGGTGCAGACAACCCTCCAGAGCGGCATACAACCGCCTTTGAAACCTCACTGTAGTTAAACGGTCGTAGCCTCGTTCCATCCACACCTAATACTATACAACATGCAAAAGATAGTGCGCTACCTGGGTGTGAATTTTAAGTAGTTTATTAGTTACACTGCTGCCAACCGTTGACTCATAACAAAATTCGTTTTATTTCCAAATAAGTGCAACTGTTGTCTAATTAATAAGGGACTTCACTTGTACTTTAGGACCTTTACTTCAATACTAGGCAAATCGTAACCTGCTATCTTTACCGCTTTTCCCAAAACCGTACATTTATAATTTAAACATCTCCGTCCAACTTCGTAGAAAGATGATAATTTACGTTCAAAAATTTTTTACATATGTACACAGCCATTTTAAATATACGGAAGATAAATTAACTTATTATACGTTTTCTTACCACTTGAGCGAATTTCAGCAATCCTGGAAAAGAACGCATGTAACCGATGTTCAGGAACCCTCCGTCTGAAGTCGACGTTGTCGATGTTGTTGTGGTCGTGGTTGTTACAACTGTGTGCGACATTTTTGTTCCGTAAAGGCTAAGTTATTATAAAGTCAAAACTTTCTGTGGTGCCTGTTGCTCAAAAATGCTCAATTCCGTTATACGTTCTCTAAATCTCACGTTTGGGTGTGACAGGCGAAAGGGGAGGGGTTTACTGGTGCTGCAACAGTACCACTGACTTAGCGGGGCTATATAGCAATAGCTAAACAGACTCAGTGAGAACGTCACAGAAAGGCGTGGAAAAAACATGCACATTCTGTGAAGTCTTTTTGCCTCGTGCAAAGTTCTACGCCCTTGGGCGGACCTACGTGAATAGATAGATCATATATCTACTTTTCTAACCTGATATTAGTCTGTACGGGCTACTACCATTTAAAGAAGCTTCAAACTTCTAACCCATGTCCCACGTTTACTGATATCACAGAAAAGTAGACCATCCTGCTTAGCGCATATTCCTGTAGCCAACCGCAGAGACCATTTGTTACAACCGGTCACTCCTCAACTTCGAGGGTGGTCCTCACTAACTTAAAGAGGAACATATAAAATTCCATATCCCGCTCAACACGTAGACAGCTGGGCTCATTCATCCACTCTCTGGTTTGGCTCGGAGCCGGTCTCGCAAAGCACCTTCAGTTTTGTGGAGTTTCAGATACACAAGCGCAAGCGCCGGTTTGGTTTGGTTTTATGCTTAATTCGGATTTAATTCAACAACTGGGAGGACATTCAAACTAAGAATTTCACTGTCTATATCAACTGCTCATACATAAGATAAAAGTGCTTAGATGTGAATCTGAATATAAATCTCAACCTTTGAATCTAGTAGTTAATTACGTGCGCATTGAATCCCCAATGCATTTAATATAATGGCGAAAAGTAATACTGGATACTGTAAGAAAATTCCAGATTGGGTAAACCTGTTTTGGATTTTGATCATAATGAGCATTTAATGAAAAAATAAGAAATTTATAATCACTTTCTATAACAGAGAAAGTTAAATTTGGTATTTTGTCAAACAACTGATAGCTGTTTACAGTCCCTAATCCTGGTTTGAACATAGGTGCAGAATAAATAAAAACTTAGTAAAAAGTGATCCACCGTACTAAAACGAAAGAGATTAAGCTAAGAAGTGTCGACGTCATTGTTGTCTGTTGTTGCTTTAAGAGTCGTGCTCGTTGCTATGGTGACTGGGAAAATAACAGTTCTGGGATAGCACTGCTCGCACTTACTAACCTAAACAGGAAAAAACAGCGTGGTCTCCAGCTAAGTTAAGATACGCTTAAATTAAGTGATTTACGGGCAAAAGAAGGTGTCATTGAAACTGCTGCACCATTTACACTATTTATATTATATCATTTTAATAAAACATGTTTAGATATTGAGTAAATTAGGATATCAGGATTAATACATATACTGTATATATATACTATATTGCCAAAAGTATTTGCTCACCTTCCTTGACTCGCATATGAGTTTAAGTGACATCCCATTCCTAATCCATAAGGTTCAGTATGACATTGGTCCACCCTTTGCGGATAGAACAGCTTCAACTCTTCTGGGAAGGCTGGGAAGGTTTAGGAGTGTGTTTACGCGGATTTTTGACCATTCTTCCAGAAGCGCATTTGTGAGGTCACATACTGATGTTGGACGAGAAGGCCTGGCTCTCAGTCTCTGCTCTAATTCATCCCAAAGGTGTTCTATCGGGTTGAGGTCAGGATTCTGTGCAGGCCAGTCAAGTTCATCCACACCATGCCATCCATGTCTTTATGGACCTTGCTTTGTGCACAGGTGCACAGTCATGTTGGAAGAGGAGCCAGCTCCAAACTGTTCCCACAAAGTTGGGAGCATGGAATTGTCCAAAATGTCTTGGTATGCTGAAGCATTCAGAGTTCTTTTCACTGGAATTAAAGGGCCAAGCCCAGCTTCTGAAAAACAACCCCACACCATAATCCCCCCTCCATCAAACTTTACACTTGGCACAATGCAGTCAGACAAGTACCGTTCTCCTAGCAACTGCCAAACCCACACTCATTCATCAGGTTGCCAGATGGAGAAGTGCGATTCGTCACTCCAGAGAATGCACCTCCACTGCTCTAGAGTCCATGCTTTACACCACTGCATCTGCATTTGTATTACACTTGGTGATGTATGGCTTGGATGCAGCTGCTTGACCATGGAAACCCATTCCATGAAGCTCTCTGCACACTGTTCTTGAGCTAATCTGAGGGCCACATGAAGTTTGGATTTCTGTAGTGATTGACTCTGCAGAAAATTGGCAACCTCTTCGCACTATGTGTTTCAGCATCCGCTGACCCTGCTCCGTCAGTTTACGTGGCCTACCACTTCGTGGCTGAGTTGCTGTCCTTCCCAAACACTTCCATTTTCTTATAATACAGCTCACATTCGACTGTGGAATATTTAGGAGCGAGGAAATTTCATAACTTCATGATTTCATCCTGTTAAAGGTATCAAGGAGGTTCCCACAGGACCTTTAATTCCTGCAACAAGAAGATCTGACCTGCCTCAAGAAAAACTACACCTCGAGTGCATCACTTCCTCCATCTCTGTCTGATTCGGTGCACACATCACACTTTAACTTAATGCAAATATTCCTTGTATATGTAAATATATGTAAATATAGATTCATGTACAAGCATGAGTGTGCGTATGTGTATACCCACTGCTTGTGTTTTCAGCTACACACAATGACATAATGTACAATATGCCTACCACAGCGCCTGATATAAACTGGACTTTTATTGCACAGCCTCCAAAAGTACTTGTAATTTAATGTATATCGTATATTTCTTTACTGTAGTTCTTTATTTCAGTTTACTCTAATTTGATGCCTGTGCCAAGAGAAATTCCTTGTACATCTTGGTGAACAAAAACTCTGATTCTGATGAGTGTATCCATCTTCTGTTTGTGTTCATTGTATGAGAGAACATGTGCTGATGGGTTTATCTGCTTAAAATCTTTATCATATATCATTATAATAATTAGTAGTAGCAGTATATTATTATAATAATTAGTAGTATTAGTAGCAGTAGTAGAAGTAGTATTACTACTATTAAGACAGTGGTTTAAAGGACAATTCCCAGATTATACAGAGATGTGAGACAAGCATTAAACCATACTGCCACCTAGTGGACAAAATGTAACATTTATGGTCTGTGTACTGTCTTTCCTGTTTCTGGAATTACTCTTTTGATAATTATATTCTATATGCACAGTACAGGATGATACAGAATAGCCAGGCTTGCCATTCACAGAATGCAATCAGCCCAACATGCCTCTTCTTTCTTGAACCCGGTTACCGCAAAATATCATCAGTACTGCATCAGTAACTTTACTAAATGAAAAATTAAAGACATTAGTGGTGGGTGGAGCACTGTGGACAGGGTGTATGTGCTGAGTGACAGTGAGTCAGAGTCTGTCTGCAGTATGTTCCCTCCTCCCTCCCTTCCCTTCTGTCACAGCCACAGTAGTGCAGCACTACCATGGGTTCTCAGGCCTTCACGATCACTCTGTTCCTGCTCCTCCACCACTCCACAGGTAAACACCCTCCTATACAATACACCAGTGGTCTGGGTCTGCTCTGCTGCTGAGGTTTTTAATTCTGTTCCAGCTCCTATCATCCCTGAAACAGATAACAAAGAGCTGTAGAACCCTGATGGGCAGAGAAGGAAAAAAACTGGACTGGGTAGTGGTCTCTTAGGACTGGACCGAGAACTTGAGATTAAAAACAGCACTAAAATAGGAGCTTACTTATTTAACATACTGTCTTTAGCCAGATAGCATTCTTCACACTGCCCTGTGTATGCTCACATGTATTTGTATTTGATAGAGACAATTTTTCGCTTTGGAGAAGGGCATTTGCCAAATGCTGTGAATGTAAATGTAAAATAGGGCTGTTCAAGCAGTGTTGTCCATTCAGACCTTGAGGGTCATAGTAGTGCCAAGGACAGTTTGGTGTTTTATTGTTCTAGTGTTGAGGTGTAGTCATATGGAAAGAGGAAACATTAGCCTTGCTCTGCTGTGAAGTTTTCCTACTCTTTGTACCCTGAAGCAGGGTTGGGGAGTCTTATCCACCAGAGGTTAGTTAAGGCTGCGGTCCTTCATTCCAACCATCAGGAACCCACCTGATTCCACTTGTTTAATCAGTTGCTCTCAGCCTTCAAACAACTGATGAGTTGTAACAGGTTGAAATGAAAATCTGTTGCCACACCGATGCTATGCACCTAAGAGTCCCCACTCCAGCTTTGAAAGAATCCTTAGCATTTAGCAGCATTAACAATATATGAAGCACCAGCATGCTCTCCTTACACCGGTCTTGCAGCACGTGACGATGGCTGGTCTATGAAGGTTTATGCTGAGATGCGAGCCATCGAGGGCTACCCCACAGTGCTGCCCTGCTCCTTCACCCACCCTCGCAGTACCCACCACTCCTCCATGTTTGTGGTGTGGCGGATGGGTCATTGGCACACTGGCACCGAGCTCTTCCGCTGTTCCAGCCTCAATGGCAGCCAGCACTGCCAGCCCGGGCCGCACCAGGACCAGCGTTTCCGCCTGGAGGGCAACCACCGGGCACACGACCTGTCGCTGCGCATCAACAGCGCTGCCCTGGAGGACAGCGGCCGCTACTACTGCGGGGTGGAGCTGCTGGGGCAAACACAAGGAAGCTATGAGAACAAAATGGGGACGTGGCTGAGGGTGGAAGGTAACTTTTCAGCCTTAAAAAACAATATGGTAGCTTTATGTATGGAGTACCAGTGCTATGCAGAAACTGTGCTATGCAGCAATTATTAGATCTAAGTGCCATGTTCTGTACTGCACAGTTTTATATTTTTCATTATGTGTTTGATTCCTCTACTCAAGTATTAATCAAATCTTTGAGTTCATTCAGGCATGTTAGAGAAGGAAATGTGTACTTGACTGTGGAAGTGAAGGTTATTGGTTTCATGTTTGAAAGACATTTACTGCACCGCTTTGTTTGCATTGATTTTTTTCCTCCTTCTGTGAACAGCTCCACCACGGATCTTGAGTTTGTCAGTAGGGGACAGTGTGGACAGTGGCCTCAAAGCCCTATGTAAGGTTCGGGGCTACCCCCTACCTGATGTCCAGTGGGTGGATCCAGACGACATCCTCGATGCGGATACCCAATCACCCCTCTTTCAAGAGGCTCCCAGTCATCACCACACCACCAGTCAGTTGCTGAACATCCAGCCAGGGGGCCAGTACACCTGCATAGCCTTGAACCCCCTGGGGAAAGACCAAGCTACAGTGTATGTTCTGTTCCCCAGCCCTGAGAGGTCCATGACAAAGCACAGATTAACAATCTTACCACTTATACTGGGGCTGGCATTAGGTGTGAAAGTGCTTGTGGTCCTTGGACTGGGAACCTGGATGCTTAAGAGGAGTATTAAACCCTGGATTTAGTATGCATCTGACTTACTGAGAAGATCCATAACACAAATGACAAGATAGAAAAGTGAACTTTGTTACATGAACTTCTAACACCAGTTTCCTAGACAGGGATTAAGCCTGGTCTAGTACTAAATTGCTATGCCAATGCTTAATTTTTTTTTCATCAAAGTGTAAGATTAATCTAGGTCTGAGCAATTGACCCTTGGAGTTTAAATTGTCTTTGGGGAATTATTTGTCTAAACATACTCACTTTTACTGTTTGCGTTTTAAAGTAGTATAAATAAAGGCTTTTTTCCAGAGTTAAAAATTTACCCATTTCCTCTTTGGGTGTCAATCTGTGTAAAAGCATATGTCTCCCCATCACATGACTCTGACTCTCACAGGCCTGTTGCACAACAACACAGTATCTGCTCTTTGTTGTGTTATACCTATATGTTCTAGTTATGCAAATAATGTTTACCTGATACAGATATTTATATTTATATTTATATTTCCAGTGACTAATATTTATGCACAGATGAGGGCTAAAATAGAAGCCGCTATTTATCAGATTAAATTCATAACCATACCATTTCTAACAAAACCAATAAAATACACTTTTAAGATGTATAATATATACTTATTTTACTTATTATATCTATATAATTAAGAGGTAATATATTAAGGTAATATATAAAGCTGATTAAATCACAAACTAAATAACAAGACATATTTTTGGACTGTAATTTAATCATTATGTGCTTTGCTGCTCTTCTATATCTTAGAAACAAGTACACAGCTTCATGTTACATCAGCTCACAACCTCATCATAAATCCCTACACTCACTATAACCTTTAACAGAGACTTTCTTATACAGGAGGGTTTTATAAGTGACCTGCTACAGGCTGTAATCCATCAACTGGCACGCACCATTCATCAACCACCTTATCTGACCACTGTTCACTCGATATTGTTACTTTTTCAAAACCATAGTGACCTGACATGGCAGCTACATTGTAGTGGGCGTCGGTCAGTTCCGAGTAATATAACGTTTGTTTGGGAATTTTTTATTTTTTACACACATCAGTGTCACTGCCAAACTGAGAGTGGTCTGCTAGCTTAAAAACATCAAACTTTTTATGACAACATGTGGGCCTGTACATCTGTGTGGCATTTCTAATAAATAAAGGTTTCTAATAAAGTAGGTTATGAGTATATATTTCTAGGATATGGTGGAAGTTGGTTAGCAGTAATAAGAAATAGTGCAGCACACTACACTAGACACATACCATTAACTAGACGCTGACTTTGTCAAATACAGTACAGTATAAATGTAAGTGACAGCTAAATATGCATATATTTTTAATATCAGTAAGCTCCTAAAATTCTTAGCACATAAAATCATGTTGTAAAAGAGATGTCCATTTGTTAACTGAGGACTCTGAACGGTAGTACCCTTCTCCCGCTCTTGAAAAATGCAGAAAAATAATGACAGAACAGAACTGCAAGATGCTGTGAGACACTGGCAATTGCTCTTCGCTCTCTCAGGCATACAAGTTGAGGCTGACATATACAGCTGGTATGTAACAGACAGGTTTCTTCAAAGAGCAGCAGGAGCCACTTCTCCAGGCGTTGCTGCTGCCCGGGGCCATTGTTGTAAAAGCACACAGGCCCTTCTCAGGTGGCTCTGGTTGGCCATCGTTCCAGTTGGTAAAGCCGAAGCTGTCTTTGCTCTGCCAGTACCAGTCCATGGTTATCAGACTGCGCCGTAGGCCGATCCAGGCTTGTCCATGCGCTTGTGCATCAGTCAACATCTGGGACATCATACTCTGGTACACGGACAAGCTGGGACTGACCAGGATACCACCTTTGTTTAGGCAGTACTCACAAGATTGCTGCCAGCTCATTGGTTGATTACCGATGTCTAATTTTGCAGGAATCACCATACAGCCATTGGGGTCTGTGGGTCATACAAGCAATTAAGTTCTCTTGACATTCAAAAACACAGAAAGAGGTCAAACATTTTCTTTTATGCTGATTGATTTTCTATTGTTAGGAGTAAAACTTTATGAAATTGAGATAATAATGAAATATATAGCTGTAATATTTACCTGGTTCTGCATTTACAGATATGGCTGGACTGCTATAAGTAACCAGTGATGACATTTTCTCAATGATGTACACACCAATCTTTGAGGAAGGATGCCAGATGATGTGTGACATAGCCATTTGCAGATTCATGCGAGCCCAGGAGTAAGTTGTGCCACTCATGATGCTCCATGTCACTGAGACAAGGTCTTGGTCCAAATGTACATATTGTGTTTGGTTTGTTTCAGCTATCAGCAAGGCCTCAGAACTGGTGCTCGATGTAATGTGTACCAGATAGCAAGCTGAGAACATAGAGATTGGGATGAGTCCCATCATAACACCAGGGTGGATAAGGCTTATAGACACCGGTTGTGAAGTCGTAATGCTGGCGCTTCCATTCTCTATGCTTGGGAAGAAGGGTAGGAACTGGGAGGAATTAGGTTGCAAGATCTCAATGCCACCACTGAGTGGAGGAGTGCCGTATCTGAGCTCCACGGCCTGGTCCGATGTTAGAATCAGATGGGTTTGGTCGGGGGTGTAATAAGGGGGCACAAGGAAACTATTTTGCTGGAGATACGTGGGTTGAAGCTGCTGTAGGAGCATGCTGCACTTGCAGTATTGTGTGTCCATACATGGATGACTTAGCAACACAGCCAGGTAGGCACTAGAGCTCACTCGCAGTACGGACTCAGGGCTCTGTATCTGCATGAGCTCAAAGGGGCCAAGTGAGAACTGAGAGCTTCCAGAGGACTGAAGCGGGTTCAGTACAACACTGTTGTTTTGAGCCTCTGCATTTATAATAAGTAGTCTGAACCGGTTGTATGTCGGAATCACATTGGTAGAGGCAATCCAGTTTAAAGCATCATAGTTGTTCGTCAGTGACAAGGTGCCGGTGTAGTTCGGAAATGGGACCACATAGATTTTTCCTAAGTTTGATAGAGGTTGAACAATGTTGGTCTGGACACTGGCTCCCCGTTGGCTTATGGCAAACACTGTGATGTTGTTGTCACTGGTGATTCTGACAGATTTCATGGAGAGGCCGAGCTCGTACACCTCAAATGCATCTGGAAGATTCACGAGCCCGATCACCCCCGAATTCATGGTCATTTGCTGGATGTTCGTTTCACTGCAGGCAACGCTGACATGAGTGTTGTCGTGAAGGGCAGTGATTTTCAGACTGTTGCTCACACTGATTGGATAGTAGTAAGCAATGTTCTCTGGAAAGGCAGTGATGAAGTCTGTACCATAGTTCACCACTGCATGGCCTGTTATTTGTAGCCAAATACCAGAGGAGAAAGTACCATTTGTTACATTCCATTCATTAACCACATACTCAATCAGCAACACAAGAGATGGTGGCAATAAGAGAGAACAAACTTACCTTGGTAAAACACTGATACAATAAACAGAATAGTAAACATGGTTGAGCAATACAGTCCAGTTGAAAACAGGCCAGACTGCTTAAGTTTCTTGATTCAGAGAGCTATAAAAAGATACAAAGGTAAATTACCTTTATATAATAACTGACGAAAGCTGAACAACTGTTACAATTCACAACATAATTCATAAATAATGAACACAAAGACCTACAGCGCATCCCTCCAGCAGAGCTGGAGCATTAATGCTTAGTCTCACTAGTAGAGCCCTGTCCAAACCCTAATCTTAACCAACAAAACAAAGCTTGTTTTTATCTAAACCCTAACCTCAAGCATTTTAGGAAAACCACTAAACCGATCTGGTGTCAAAAGGTAATCTACACCAGTAACGATATTTTATTATGCACAATTTTTATGGACTGTTATTTCTCAGCTTTGAAACCGAGGACTCTCACTAGCCACAGTACTAGAATCTTAATGTAGGTGTAAAGTTAATCTATGTCCCATCTGTCACTAAATTTTCCTTAATCTTTTATATTACACTTGGACTAGGTTAAGTTAACTAGTCTTAATTTCCCTGAGGGAACCCTCCCAAAGGGATCAATAAAGATCTATCTATCTATCTTTCAATTGAACACAAAATGATCACACACATAAATGTATATACATTTACACCTTTACACAGTATGTACAGAAGGAAAACTTAAGGGATCTCTCCCTGTGCCAGTTATAAAATAGTGCCCAAGTCCTCTAGAGATGCTTTGTAATTAATGCAAAAGTAATTATTTTATAAAAAATCAGACATTTCATCTTTTGTGACTGAAAATACTTTTCTAATAATCTTCAAAACAACTACTTCAATAGCTTAGAAATGCGGAAAATATTCTTAGTTTGATGAGATCTTCAGACAATTTCCCAAGCACAGCACATCAACTGTCAGCATCAAGATTCTATTAAGTTTTATTTTTTTTGCAAGTGCTCTTATTCATGAAATTAACTACCTTAAAAAATCCTTAAGAAACACAATGTATTAATCATAATCTGAAGTTCTTAAATCTTTTTGTAAGTAGAAATCTCTTACCCAAGACACACCCTGTCCCTCCAGACTGAATCAGTGAAGCATAGCACTTTCCTTCACCTCCTCTGAATACAGACGCACACATTTGATATTCAAATCACACTATTTCCAAAAGGTTTTGCATCACATGCGGCTGACAACAATCTTAAGGACAAAGTGTTTAACATGACAAGGAATAGTGTGCCGTTTTAAAGACTTCAGTAAACTGCATTTATGTACATCAAAGCTCCGTACTGTATGCTACATTACTGCATTTTCATTGAATCAGGATTATGGTGCCTGTCAAAAACTCCAATCCTGGAGGCAGTAATTAAACACACGAGTTTGATAATTAGGTTGTGTTGAACCAGATTATTCAGAAAAGGAAAACGGAGTTTAGACCCATAGAATAAAATCAACTGTAAGGGTTAGAAACTTATGTATGCATCTTCTTTAAGTAAAAATGAGTCATTATACCCGTTTTATTTCAAACGATACAGTACTTTAATCACGTACTAAAACTACAGGATGAACATTTTTATTTATTTCTGAAATAAGGGTAACAAAAATCCACATTCTTTTGATGGAACCTCTTATTTGATGTTTTACATGTCCTTCATTGGAGATCACAGCCTGAAGGAGAGAAAAGCAAACTCAAAGCAAACTTCCTGCTCTGTTCTCCTCTCAGCCCATCTTTAGTGGATATGAGCATCCCCACCCTACCGGCTCATTCCTGCCCTGCCGTTGGACGTCTATCCCTGGGTCGCCCTGCCTGCTTGCGTGGGCCTTTTCCTCTGGCTGCCACGCCCCCTGCCCCACCCCCTTGCTTCCTTCTCTGTCCGTGCCTCTGTGCTGCAGACACATCATCTTTAGCAGCCTGCGCCCACAGGGCATCAAAACAGCCTGGAGCCTGGTACCCAGGTTGACTGCAGTCCAGCGGTTCTCTAGAAAGCAGCACCCATATCCCTGGCACATTCCTGTTGACGGTGAGGCTGTCGAGGCCAGCGGCAGGCTCCAGCGGCTCCCAAGTCTCCTGCACTGTCCGGTAGAGAAGCCGGGTGAACTGGTGCAGGCCTCGAATGCGCCGCTTCAGGATCTCCACGCACGTGATGGCCTTAGCCACGCTCGGACCCACTCCGGTGAACACAATCTGCCGGCATAAGTTCTGCCCCAGGCCAGCGTTAGGCTCCGCCTCCTGTCCAGCACCAGAACTCTCTGCCACTGCCTTGCATTCCATGCGGCTCAGGGCAAATTTCATGAGGTTGCGGATTTTGCTGCCGTCTCGAACCCTAACCTCGGGGGTATCAGCAGGGAGGTTGGTAAATGGGCACGGACACGGCTGTTCCACAACACCTGCCTTCCTGTAGTTCTCCATGTCACCTATAGCTCACCTACAGACAGAAAAAAAAATCAGTGCATAAAGATCGCTCTGCTTTGTTGTTTGTATATTCGTGTCAGTTCTAAAGTAGTAGTTATAAACAAAACATACTGTGCGAAGTCACCACCTCACTTTGCTAGGTCAAGGTAACAAACACAGTAGCACCCTCTACTAACCCTAACCCTAACCATCATTCATTTATCCAAAACCTTCCAAGAAACCTTGGTGGAGAGGTTACCGCCTGCTTCAAAGACAACTAACACGATACTAAGGTATAAACTCGTGGAAATGAAATAACGACGTTAGCTAGCTAGATACCACTGCCACGACCAACTCCATAGTAGTATCTCATCTAGAAGCTAGCTATCCAGCTAGCTGTTTAGCTAACTGGAGTAATACTAGTGCTTTTTGGGTTTCACACCGATTATACAGTGTAGCAGAAATCTTATCTTTCACAGTCGCTATAAAGAATTTCGTTATCACGAAAAAAACACTTGGACCTGAAACCTCATTTGGGCGTGCAGCGTGAGGATGAAAGTCGAGCGAAATAGCTCGCCAACCGTAGCTAGAGAAATAGTTAACGTAGCCGGGGGAAAGATGCGTACTTATGTATAAATTTAGACAAGTACTATACCGTCATACTGACAAAACGTCCTGATAGTTGTCTAACTTTGATCAGATGCCACGCTTCGTCGTAAACTGCTGAATTCACACTCTTCGTTCATAGTTAAACGTGCTCATCTAAAAAAACTGACATAGCACAGCTGCTATGGCGAGATAAGTTATCCACGTGATATTGTACTGACGCATCATTGCACGTAAACGTTCGAACTTTCTGCAATGTGCCGAAAGAGCCGACGGGAAATGAAGTTCCTGTTTTTACGTCTTGCTCATAGGACAGGTTAGGTGTGTATGCTGTAAGCTGCATTTACGGTAGTATGGTCTTACAAATAAAAACACTGTAAAAATTACAAATAAAAGCAGTTTTGATTATTGACCATGGTGGCATAGCTGCCAACTGAAAGATCACAGTTAGAGGGTAATCACGTTAATCTTCGGGAAAAGGTAGCAGGGCTCGTGGGTGGACTCCTTCATCCAGGTCCATCTGGACTGTGAACAGAAAACACTGAGCTTATTTTGCACCAAGGAGGGTGGCATCACTGTAAATTTCTTGCTTCAGTATAAAGCCCTCAGCGTCTCTTTCCCCAGGATTCTATTTGGAGGAATCGTTTGTGAAAACCAAGAAGCAATACCAGAAAATACACGTCCATTTATTTTAAAGATACTTTATTTTAAGAACATTTTAAGAACTTTTGAATTGTTTAAATAAATAGTACCTCAGTTCTTTGTGCCTTAGTGTGTTATAGGAGTTAGATATGCAGAATGATAGAGAATATAAAAAATTGTAAATAAAAATTTGATTGCATTCATGTCATCTTTGTAGCCCACGTGTGAATTTTGTGAATCTCTGTTTTTTAAAATATGGTTTAAAAACAGGAAATTCAAAAACCAGGAAATTAAAGAAGACAATAAAGGTTACGGACTAAAATTAAGCCAATGCACTGTGTAATATCGGTGACATTAAAATGTACAACTTTTGTATGTTGATTACAGTTCGGCATTTAACACCATCTTCCCCAGGAGTCTGGTATCCAAGCTGTGCAATCTAGGCTTCAAACACAACATTGGCCTGTGGATAAAATACTTCCTAACAGGCTGACACCAGGCAGTCAAGATGGGTCCTAATCATTCCACCCTGTCACTCAGCACCGGGACTCCACAATGCTGTGTACTAAACCCCTAAACCCCCAGTACACATATGTCGATCCACAACACAAACACAGTTATCACGTCGGCAGATGACATGACAGAGGCTGACTTTATGGGGCTGATCATTGGAGGTGATGAGTCAACCAATGGGGAGGAGTTACAGAAGCTACCAATCTGGTGCTCAGACAGTAACTTGGCACTCAAAACCATTTGCCTTTAGGAAGAAACAGGATATTCACCCTCCAATCCACATAAATTGAGATCGAGTAGAAAGAATTTCCTGCTTCAGGTTCCTCAGCATTCACATTTCTGAAGATCTCACATGGTCAACCAACATAAATTCTCTAGTGAGGAAGGCACAACAGTGGCTTTACTTTCCAAGTGCACGCAGGAAAGCCAACCCACCACAACACCTGCTGGTGCCCTTCAACCGTGGCTCCCCTGAGTGTACTCATCCCAGGGATCATCTTATACAGCTGATAAGATGGCACTGCAGAGAGTTATAAATCAGGATCTATTTCACTTTTTAAAAAAAATGCCTGATGCAATAATGCATTAACCAACTACCCATGAACTTTATCCAATTAACATGTGCTTGAATAGCACATTTTATTTATATTTTGTTTAAAAGTACCTTACATTTGTCAGCTTTGAATGGTTTGAAAAGGTTAGAAATTCAGTGTTAATTTCATATAACTCTCTGCAGTGCCATCTTATCAGCTCTTCGCACACGAAAATAATTCATTAATAATAATTTGTTTCCCTTGAGAACATGTAAGTCATATTTAGCTTCTTAAGAAATTTTTACCTACTGCGCTTTTAAAGCAGTAATCTGTCAGTAAGATGCGCGTAGAGGGTTAATATTCATCTGAATATTAAGGGACAGGATTTAACCATGTTACTTACCTTGAAGCTTGCTTTTAATAATATAACATGAGAGTTATTGTTTTCAACAACTTATAAAATCGACGCAAAAGAGATGTAAATGAATTTACAGTAAATTATCTTGTGCGCATAAGATACCAAACATCACCTTACGGCAATTTACTATACCCTCATTCCCCATGACAACCAAACACTCCAGCACAACATGGGATGAAACTCTAAATGTGATGTCAGGATATACTAATAAGTATTCATAGAATGCTACACGAAACAAAACAAATATGGGTTGGTCAAACTTTCGTTTCTCTGAATCTGAATCACAAGCCTGGGCAGTTTCTGAACAGTTTCGGTTTCCACTTGGCATATAAATTCGCGAACGCGCAGAACAGCTCGACCGGATGAAGTAGCTCCTCGCGCACGAAGATAATTCATTAATAATAATTCGTTTCCTTTGAGAACATGTAAGTCATATTTAGCTTCTTAATACATTTTTACCTACTGTGCTTTTAAAGTAGTAATCTGTCAGTAATCTGCGCGTGCACGTTTAATATTCATTTGACTATTAAGGGATAAGATTTAACTGTGTTACTTACCTTGAAGCTTGCGTTTAATAAAATATTACATGAGAGATATTGCTTTTTAGCCTCTTTTTAGTGTTGGTAATCTTACAAAAAAAAACTGCTACACTATGCTGAAAATTGACTGGCATTGAATATGAAAAAAGTGCAATATGTAGGTTACAAAAATTACAGCGGAACAACTGTTGGAATTCATTTTTTATATTTCTTTCTATTGTTTAAATTTTAAAGTACCGAAGTACTATGGGAGTGCAAGGATTAAACAGCTACATCGAGAGCAACAAAGATGTCTTGAAGAACTGCCACTTCAGAAACAGCAAGCTTATAATCGATGGCTCCTATTTATACCACTCTCTTTACTTTTACTGTTACTTGGATCGAGCACATGGGGGTGAATATAAATTATTTGAAGAACTGGTCAGTAATTTTTTCAGAAACCTCAAACTGTGTGAAATTAAACCTTATGTTGTACTTGATGGAGGGGCTGATTCCACCGGGAAAAAAAACGACACCCTCTTGAAAAGAGCCGAAGACAGAATCAAAAGGGCCAACGCTTTGTCCAAGGGACGTTCAGAACAAGTCTTGCCGATTCTCACCAAGAATGTGTTCAAGCAGGTCCTCCAAAAACTTGGGGTTCCATTTGTTCAGTGTTTGGCTGAAGCTGACTGGGAAGTGGCAGCACTGGCCAATGAGTGGAAGTGCCCGGTTCTGTCAGGTGACTCAGATTTTTACATATTTAATATCAAGGAGGGATTTCTTCCAATGTCTCACTTTCACTGGCGAAAAGTGACAAAAAGCAAAAAATGCATTCAAGCCAAACTGTTCAAGGTTAAAAACCTGTGCGCTGGTTTTAACCGCTTGAATTGTGATCTTCTCCCTATCTTTGCCACCATCTTGGGAAACGACTACACCAAACTGAACAAAAATATGTTTCCAGCCTGGCTGAGCTCACCGACTCCCGCCAACAGCTCAGTCACAAGCCCGGCTGTCGCTCGCATCAACAGCTTGCTCACGTCACTGTCTTTCTTCCGGAACCCAAAAGCAGCCATTCAGGCCCTGGTCAGCACCGTGCCGAACACAGAGCACTCACGCACAGTGCATGCGGCTCTCAATCAGGGACTGCAGGAGTACAGGCTCACTGCCAGCTCCATAAAGCAGTTCTTCACCACTGGGGATCTACAGATCCGGATTCAGGGCCCCTTACAGCACTTGCCAGAGTGGATGCTGAAGCCCCTGGCTGAGGGCAAGCTGAACTCCATGATCATCGACGTGCTGATGGTGCAGAAGATCATATTACACTTCCCTGTGGAGGATTCCCGGCTACCTAGCAGCAACCAAACCTCTCGGCACATACGGCAGGTCATTTATGGTTTACTGTTGGCCACAAAGCAGCGGGACCCTGGAGAACCCGGGCTGTACAGGGTGGAGGAGTACGATAGGCAGGATCTGAAGCTGACCAGCCTCAGGGTTGCTGCCATTCTGCCAAGATGTGCTGCAACACACCTTCACCTGGACACGCTGTGGGAGGTAGTGCACATGATTACGATAATCTCTTGGTACCAAAATGTCTGGAAAAAGAAACAGGAACTGTAATCTCAGCAAACATATTGAAACATTTTTTTTATGATACTGAGACAACGTTAACATAACACGTTAGGTAGTCCTAACTGTAATCAGTAAAGGGCCATGGCCTTATCATGTCTTTGTGTATTGAAAATGACTGTTTACTGTGTATGCTTCACATTTCAGACACCATGGCACTTGCGGCTCCAGGTCCTTTTGGACACATTGCGTGTGTTACAACACCCTGAATTGCTCTCCGTCCCGGCCAATCTGCAACTGGCTGTGTACGTCACATGCTACTGGCTGAAGAATGCACGGCCTGAGCCCAAAGCAGAACTCTACTGGGCCTTGCTGCTTGGTCTGGTCTATGGAGAATTATCCAGAGAACCCAGGACAGCTGAAGGTAAAGATGCAAGAGTTAGGACTTCAACAAGTCCTGATTATCCCTTATGTGAATGGTGGATTAACTCCAAGGGTTTTAGGGAAAACTAGGCCTAGTCCAGGGCAAATTTTACTTTGATACACATTAAATCAATGCTTTGTGCTTTACTTGCATAGACATCACTACTGAGAAGCTCTGCTATAGGAGGTATTAATTCTTTTCAAGTTATATCCATTCCATTATGGTTTTCAGAGGTTGGCCCAGTGCTGAACAGACTTAAGAATCTGCAGACCTATAAGGACCAGAGGACTCTGAACCTGGAAGCAGCTCATGCTTTCAGCCAGTGGCAATGCTGTCTGAGGGATAGTGTCCATCTCAACCAACTACTGCATCATCCAGTGCCTGAACCAGAGTGTGCATGGTACATTAGCTTACCATTCGATACCTTCTAGATGTGTTAGTCATGCCTGCTGTATAATGCAAGCAGCTGTGAAATGCCTGATGCATAAATGCATTAGCCAACTAACCATGAGAAACGTGAGCTTTAATCCTACTTCTAGTCCAAGACTGGGTACTGTGGTCCTGAAACCTCACAAGTTAAAATGGTCTATTGTTGCTTTTAAAAAAAAACAAATTAAACCTTCAGCACAACTTAAGTCTACAACTTAAGAAATACTTTCAAGTACCAACATTATTATAGAGTTGAGGAGCCGATACATGCATGTTATTGTCAACTGCAATTTTCAGTCGTTTGCCCTTTGCGGGTTTTGTTTCGGTTCATATTCAGGTTGTACAGTGGGATGTGGGTGCACCAGGCAGCCAGCAAACTGAAAATCAACAGCAACCCCGAGTCCCTGCTTGCTGGTGGCCCTTATCCACGCAAGCTGTTCCAACAGCTGCGGCGCGCGGTGGAGCACGAGCTGAACGACAACCTCGCCAGCAGGATGAGGCCGCAGTGGGTGCGTAACGAGTCCGAAGATGATCTCGTCGGCATGATCGAGCACCTGATGTCCGAAGACGACGGCGGCAAAGGCGATTGGGCGAGGAAGGGCAAGGCTGGTAACCATGACGACGAGCTCTACGAGTACTCTTGCAGCATCCGCACAAGGCACAAGACGAAGAGAAGAACACGCACCCGGGATCCAAAAGCCAAGAAACGTGACCGTGTGTGCTTTGATTAGGCGATGTTTACATCAGAGTGGTTTACTCAATTTAATTTGAACAGATTCAGTATTTTATTAGTTACCCTGGTCTGGTACAGCTGGGCAACATGCTAGCAACACTAAGGTAGTGGGTTTGATTTTCAGGAAGCACAGTGTGATACTCTGCTCAGGATAAGTGGCTGCCACATGCTGAAACGTAAATATGTAGTTTTTGAAATGTGAAAATTCATAGGAAATGGAATTTTAACTCAACAAATATTTATTAAATATTTATCAGATATGGATTTTAATTGCCTTCAACTGCTTTTATATATGTATCTTTTTTTTAAAAATAATTAGAAGTTTAAATAAATTGCTGCCAGAGCAGTGCAGTACAATTACACCGATTACTAAAAACCAACAATACAATGAAAAACACACAACCGTTCTTAAAGATCTGTAGAAATTTTAATGTACAATTGTGTTCTGAAATAGCCATACCAGATTACTAACTTTAGTCGTCAATGACACAAAATAAATTACAATACCATCTTTACAAAAAACAGAAAAAGTGAGTACACATCAACCTTTTTCCGTTTCGTCTCCACTTTATGACCAGTCCACAATAAAGCTGCTTTCACACAAAGAGCAACTTAAACCAAAAAGAGGCAAAGCATGTTTGTCTCTTGAGAATCAACTGTGTATCCGACCTGTAAGGACTGTGGCCACGGAGGATGATTTACTGCTAATAAAGTGGAAAGAAATAACAACTTAATGAAAAAGTGAGGAAATATCATAGCACAAAAAGCTGAGTTCGTTACAGATAATACATGCTTGGTAGAGTTCTGAATAATTAACAAAATTAACCAAATAA
>JAOXYF010000028.1:8805563-8816742 GCA_028565775.1 Sternarchorhynchus goeldii
AGAGAGAGAGAGAGAGAGAGAGAGAGAGAGAGAGAGAGAGAGAGAGAGAAGGGGAGTGAAACAGGTAGACACCATAAGAACCACAGCAGCTATGGAGACTTTTCCCCTTTGCCAAAAGACAAGAGATGAGACTGTCAACACTCCAATAACTCTAGACTCCCAATGCAGTCATTCTAGCCGTGCTCGAAACACACCAGAGTAAGGTAAGTAAGACCTGTTCCGAAATCTAGAAACACAGACGGCAGGTTCCAGAAAAGGTGGTGCTCCAGATAATTGGTCAACCCTGACAGGGGGACATCAGACAGGTGAGGTTGTTGAATGATGGCAGTTACCTAAAATGCTGAGACTCTCTGTCTGGAAAACCTTCTGCAGGGGAGGGAAGTAGATGACCAGGAGCTGGCCCATAATGGAGGCCAGCACAGCATAGCAGAACGTCCTGTTACTGCACAGTCCCATCTCATGTACCATTCGAGTCTGAGAATGAGAAAAGGATGATTAGGCATCTATAAAATTCAAGGTGGCAAATCAAATACCTGCCAAAACCACTCAACAATAGTGAAAGAAGTGATACACACTGCTTACACCAACCTGGGAACGAGAGCTGAGAGCGTTGAACATGTCGAAGAAGACGAAGCAGGTGAACGTCATGGTGGTGTCGCGAGGAGTGATCTCGTTGTCCCGCAACTGCACACGACAACGACAAACCAACCCAAAAAGGTCTGAGCCACTCACAGAATCTTCTCAAGCTAATTTCAGCCACTTTCAGTTATGGTGCAGATCATAATACAAAGTACCCAACGCAGTTACTGCTTTTACTCTCTTCAGGCGATTAGAGGAAGGGGAATCTAATAAGGGGAGTTCCTTCTGCCCGTCAGTAAGACTCCATGACGAGACGTACCTCTCGCCAAAAGACAAAGAGCGTGCCGCAGACGATGATGAAGGCAGAGACCAGCACTTTCACAATAAGGCTACGTGTGATGATGCTGTCACGCACGTTACGCGGAGGCTTCCGGATCACGTCGCCATCTACAGGTTCCACACCCAAACTGCAGCCGACACCAGCACAAGGGCCCAGAGGCAAAAACAATACAGACAACTAAACACCATGGTATTAAATATTAGTTTTATTTCATGACCCAAGGTAAAGCACTGCTAAATGAGTGCAGTATATTATATAAGTCTATAAAATGTAGCTCTACCTTAACTGTCTTATAAGCAACGTCCCGAGATACGTTGTGACCACATAAATTATTTTAGTTTTACATGTAACTGATCTATAGAGACACTGGAACAGTTGCTCTGCTCCACAGGCCACATCATTCGAGGGTAAGTGGTGCTCTACCTCTGGGCAGGTGGGCCATCCATGATGATGTTGATCCAGAGGATCTGCATTGCATTCAGCGGGTTCGGGAAGTTCATGAGGGTTGCCAGGGAGATGAGCGTGAGGGCAGCTATGCTCCTGAGAAATACAAAGCGATACAACAGCAACATGAAGCAAAAGGTAAAAAAAATTATAAATACATAAAAGTAGAATTAAGGTAAAACAGCTACATAAAGAAAAAAAACAAAACAAAAAAAAACTCAATTTAGTGACCCAACAAACATTGTCCACCAGATGGCGCTGGAGCTTAAACGATGTTTAATGAGGTTTTCTGCTCAACAAGACTATGGCTGAGGTGGGGCTCCGTTCTGAAGGGATGTGTATGTGCTGCCTTGTAGTCCAGGATTCAAACCAATATTACACTTTTTATGAACGAAACGGGGTATTCAACACTCACGTGCTGAGCTGAAAGCGAACGAAGTTCTTAATGTTGTTGTAAATGCCTTTGCCCTCCTCGATAGCAGACCTGAAGCAAAAAAAGATTGTTTGGCCTCAGAACTCATTAACACGATGCAACACCACTCCACACGTCTCGACACTGAACTACAGAGACAAAGCCAATACTGTTTAAATAGCACAGAAACTGACCTCAGTACAGGGTTAAACAAAACAAAGACAAGTAGACAAACACGGCTCACATGATGGTCTGGAAGTCGTCGTCAACCAGGATCATGTCGGCCGCTTCCTTGCACACGTCTGTGCCCGTCTGGCCCATGGCCACGCCGATGTCGGCCGCCTTCAGAGCCACGGCGTCGTTCACGCCGTCGCCAGTCATAGCAACCACTGCGCCGATGTTCTGCAGGGACTGAAGTCAGGAGATGCATACGAGACTTAAATCAACGAACAAGCTCGCCCGTGTTCGCTTCTGGAGAGGAGAAAAACTGCTCCTCTCCAGGAGAGAATGTTGATGGTTAGTACAGACAGCCAACTGAATATCCTTCACCTGTACAACAAAGACATTGTTAGGACTTAAACATCTGTAAACATTGTGATAATGTGGTAAATCAAAACTGTGCACAGAACCACTTATGTATTATGATATTATATTATCCAGTGTTGGTTGTATCGTGATATGAAGCTAGTTAAAAGCAGAATTTTATATCACAATATTTTGTACATCATTGTATTGCCCAGTCCTGAGCATTTCTCCTTTACCTACCTTGACAATTTTCAGTTTGTGCCTGGGACTGGCACGGTAGAACACGGCAATCTGTTACACAGACACACAAGTTTCATCATTGCTAACCATGATCACAGTGTCAGGGGCATATTTGGGGTTAGGAGAGGAACGCCGATGCATCAGTACCCTCGACACAATCTGAGAGAGCTGCTCGATATCCATCACATCCACCTCGTCTCCAGACAGACACTGGGAGCCTTTAGTGTACAGACCCAGGCGACTCGCTAGAGAGGAAAGAGGGGTGGGGGGGTCAAAGGGCAAAGAGATATGCAATAGAGGTTCAATGCCCCAGTTACTGATCAGTTTTATCCGAATGAAGGAATACGTGACTTGGGCTCACCAATGGCCACTGCTGTCTCCTGGGAATCCCCTGTGATCATCTTCACTGCCACCCCAGAACTGATGAGCAGTGCTATGGCGTCCTTCACCCCCGGCCTCGGGGGGTCAATGATGCCGACCAGTCCCAGGAATGAGAGAGCGCCCATTTCACTCCCAGAGGCGAATGCAAGAACTGCAGTCGAACAGCACAGAGATCACCACCACCACCACCACCAAGCAAAGGAAATCTAGTCGTTCAAGTTTTTACCATCAGGCCCCACTCTGAGTTCTACAGTTTTTCCATTCTTGGGGCATTTGAAGTTTATGCAAGTTTAGAGGAAATCAATAATGCTCAAATCACGAAAGAGGAGAAAGCAAGAGGCATCGGTTCAGAAATAAATGAGTGATGGAAGTTGGATACAAAATTGTAAAAAAAACTCCTGCCACATTCAGCAGTGTTTCCAGGGCTGCATTGCACATGACTCCAAGATGGAAGTGGATACTCTTGAAGAGGAGTCACAGCTCGAAAAGGTTACGTTGTAGAATAGCTACAGCTAAACTGCACTGAGAGGTTTAGCTGATGGAGTGATTCTGTACCTCGAAGTCCGGCAGTACCCATATAGCTCTTCTGCTGCTGGTAGAGCTCTCTCTGCTGGTTGGTCAGAGACAGTGTAATTCCTCTACTGTGGTAGGTGGTACAGAAGCGGATGACCTGCTCATACGCTCCTTTCACGAAGAACACGCCTGGTTTGTCCTGCAACACACCAGAGAAAAGAAACTTAATAAAATATGGTATTCATGCAAACACCACAAATAACAGACATGCTTAACAAAAACACATGTTAGCATTTTCAGTCACATGGGGAATGTAAAACAGTTCCAAGCTGCCATGAACTGAAAACTGCAGTGTTGGTCAGATGAATTAAATGAGGTCAGTGTCTAAAAAAAAAAAAAAAAAAAAAAAAAAAAATTCTCAGTAAGTGCATGATCAAGCTCTGACCTTCTGAGTGCGATGGACACAGCGAACAGCCATCCACTTCTGCTCCGAAGAGAAGGGGATCTCCTCCCACCGCACAAACTCCTGCTGCAGGCTTTCCAGGCCCATCTACACATGCACACAAACATCCATTCAAACATGTTTGGTAACGGGTAGAACAAACAAGTAAAAAACAGATGTGCTAGCCAGCTCAGCTGAAGCAACTCTGCTCAGCTGAAAGCGCCTCTCTAACCTAACGAACCCAGCCTGTGAGAGTGGCTTCCTTTACCACCACAGCAGTGCTCGGATGAGGGCTTTCCTGCTCCACTGTAACTCACGGAGTTAAACCTGGTCTGTGAAAAACACTTGGGTTTGGGTTCAGGACTGGGCCAGTTTAAATGCCCCATGCGAGGTGGGAGGTCTGATGACCCTTTACACCAGTCTCTGGGCGGGCACAGCAACCTGGTTCTCCCTCAGCCGTGCAGGGACGACTGTAAAAAAAACAAACAAACCCATTTATCTGCATCACGTGCTCAGTCACAGTTTCAGTGGCTGACGCTGGGTCTGGGCCAATGACAACAGTTCAGAGAGTCAACATGAAAATGGGGCGTGGTGCCGTAGATGGACAGTTGAGCAAGCATGGTATAGCTCCTTAGCAGAGAGCAGGAAATCAGTACAGGTGAACCGATACCAGTGGAATAAACATAGCCATCTCAGTCTGCTTCCTGGAGCCTTACTCTGAAGAGGTCACACATGGATCAGACACTGCAGACTTCAGCTAGCTGGATCAGATGTGCTAGACTTTGATAGGATTACCTTCATGGCCAAGGCAATGAGAGCGCCCTCTGTTGGTCGCCCCATCAGTGTATTGTTCCTGATCACAGCATCGTTGCACACACAGCCAACCTGCTCAAAGCATGCACACACACACACACACGCACGCGCGCGCACACACACGACAAGGCACATCCTGTAAGACCACAGCACAGAGCAGGTGATTTCCTTCTGTGAAAAACCCAGTTCGTCAGCAAAAACAGCACAGCAGGGGAAGCAGTGCATCACTGCAGCTCCTCTGAGCTGAGCTTCCGTCCACTCCGCTCACCTCCACGATTTTGCTGACGGAGGTATTGGAGAAGCCGTGCACAACTTCTCCGTCCAGCATCACCTCCCCGATGCCGTTGTAGCCCACGCCTGTGACCTGCGAGGGTGGTGGAGAACAGGCATCAAGCCAGACAAGGAGATGAGGGAACAGGGTCCGCACGTGCTCACCCAAGCCATGCGCTCGGTTTATAAACCCCCTCCAACAAGATACACGATAACTGCCCTGGAGCCCAGAAGGACAAGAGCCCCGTACCTCTGCGTGCTGCCCGTCGGAGGTGAAGATGTGCGTGACTGTCATTTCATTCTTCGTCAGGGTCCCAGTTTTATCAGAGCAGATCACGTTGCAGCAGCCTGAAAGGAGATGGGGGAAGAAAGGAACAGGTTCATGAACTCTGTGTCAGCACAGGGACCCGTGAGGCTCGGCTGATGTCAAGGAAACGCACGAGAGAAGTCTGCCGTGACGGCGCAGGCAGGGCCTTTTGAAGATTGTGACAAGTACCCTCCCAACAGAACTGCAGAGTCTGCTCCAATGGGCTATTTTGAGGGGATTAGAGGGTCCCGTGTGCAAGATAGAAGACTCCTTTATATGCATTCATTTTAAGGAAGCTATTGGGAGGAACTCTTGGGGGAAACTACCCACTAAAAAAATGAATCAATCAAGCGGTTTTTTTTTGTGTCATTTGAGTCATTTAACTAGTGCATGGCCTCATTAGCAGCAAGCATGTATTGGGATATACATGTGTGGCCTGGGATTATCAGATGTTTTGTTGTTTAAATGACTGGTTTGTTCGTCATTTCTACTAGGGGAAAATCTACTGCATTCCTGGGAAAACCAGCTACTCTGTTTTCAGAAGTCAGTCATCATTATACAGTCCAGGAGATGCCACTTGATACTTAAGGACGTTTTTCTGGTACTTGACTGGAGTGACCTCATGAGAAGTACAGCACATTCAGGTTCAGATGTTTCAAAACAACCCAAAAGCAAGAGCTCAGCTTTCCATACAGCCAATGGGATAAAGCGCACATCATCAGCTGACCCCCCCTTTTAGGGACAGTGATGCACACTTCTCTTTGAGCACCTGCTGCTCTGAGTGGTTACAAACTGTAATCCAGTCGTACTCTTTAGGATGATATGGGCTGATGGTTTGTGTAAAAAAAAAAAAAAAAAACCCATGTAATCAATGGGGCTTACACTTGAAAATGCGTAATGATGCAAAGCTACTTCATTGGAAACGTATTGGTCTGAGGTTTGTAGGATTCTGCAATGCGCAGGAAAAGCAGCCTTAAAATAGAGCTCCAATTCAAGTTGGACAGGTAACATGACTCTGCAGACACTGACAATATCACACATGAAGCTCTCTCTCCCAGATAGAGGTGCGATAATACAGTATACATCAACTCTAAAAAGGTACAACGTGATTCCATCATCCTATATAAAAATGCTCTTGACTTATGGAATAATAGCTTCTGAACAGGGCTAAAGGGGAAGTAGCATCGACCAAACCCTCAGGTCTGCTCTCCTACACCTTGGACCCTGCAAACGTTATGAAGGCTCATACCCAGCGTCTCCACAATGGGCAGCTTTTTCACGATGGCCCTCTTCTTCACCATCCTCATCACTCCCAGGGCCAGGGTGACAGTCACCACAATGGGAAGACCCTCGGGAATAGCGGCTACAGCAAGACTGTGGGAGAGATGCGCGCTCAGCACACAGGCTAATATCACCGACATGCAGTGCTTGGCAAACACTCATCCACAGTGACTTGCATATATTTCTCAGTACGTCAGTAAATATGTTGCCCTGGAATCAAATCCATGACCTTGGTGTGACCGTCACATAGCAAGCGGCTGGTTCAACCTGCTATACCAGGTGAGCTGGAAGAGCTTTATACAAGATACAAATTCACAGCTTTTTGAAGTTTGTGTGTGTGAGTGTGTGTATACCTGACTCCTATAGTAAACATATCTAGGATGTTTTTTCCCTGGAGCCAGCCAACCATCATAATCACCCCTGAAAAACAGCACAACACTTCTGGATTAACAGGCAGTTGGACACAAACATATTCCTGACGTAACAGCATTTAAATAGTGGTTTTATATATTATATATATATATATATATATATAAAAACAAATTGCTGAACAATGGTATCAAACCGAACACAGAGTAAAAGCTAGTGAAACACACTAAATGACTGTACAACCAAGCTTATGCAAACAGGTTCCAATATACTTGTATTTGCCAGTTAGCCACATTAGCATGTCGAGTGAGGTATTCCTTCAGTACCAATGATGCCAAAGGAATAGAGTGAGAGCTGTTTCCCCAGCAGGTCCATGCTCTTCTGAAGGGGGGTTTTAGGGGCCTGTTTAAAGAGCAAGAAGCAAATAAATAAATAAAAATAAACAACTTTAAAAACTGGTTAAAGATTTCATTTTTAAATGGTCAATAAGTGAGACTTCAGCTTTGAGTTGTATTAGCTGTTAACAATCGGATTTGTTTTGATTCCTTTACCTCTTCTGCTTGCATCATCTTGAAGACTTCACCAAACTCAGAGTTCTCTCCTGTTCCTATGACAATCCCCTAAAGAAAAACGCTCATTCAGAAAGCTTGGAGAGTGTACTAAATGATACGTTTTGAGTCATAGGCCAACCTTGGTGCTTTTAGCGAAAATAATGAATTACAAATGAAGTACCTACAATGATAATGCAGTGTGAGCCTACACTAAAGGGTATTACAGGCACTTTGCTAAGAGCTCGGTTACAGCCCGTGTACTCAATTCTCCATAACACATGGCTCAGTTCCTTCAGGTGATGCACAATCATGAGAACACACTTTCCCAACCTACTGTTAAACCTTTATTTGTTCATTGTAAAAATGGGGCAGTACCTTGGCTTTCCCACAGCGCACCAGTGTACCCATGAAAGCTATGTTGCTGCGGGAAGTTATGTCGCCATTGGTGGCTGCAGGTTGGGGGGCAGATGTTTTGGGGCAGGGGGTGGTCTCTCCGGTCAGACTGGACTCGTCCACAGACAGGTCCACTGCCTTGGGGGTGGGGAAGAGAGTCAGTCGGCTGTAAATGCAGTTCGCCCACATTCTCAGATCTGATTACTGCTCTTATGGGCTACTTCAATTAGTACCACTTGAGACTTCCAATCTGGAAACCCTTGAAGCCTCAAACACACAACAGTAAAGTGAGATTATGTATGGTTTGTGTTTGAGTCTGTCCTCATGCGCAAGAAACAGCTGTGTGCGCGTGTGTGTGTGTGTGTGCGTGCATTCACACCTCAAAGAGCCGCAGGTCAGCCGGGACTCTCTCGCCCACAGACAGGCAGACTGTGTCCCCAGGGACAAGGTCCCGCGCCAGCAGGTGCTCCAAACGCCCCTGCCTCACGCTGAGACGGAGACACAGAGAGCGCGAGAGAGAGAGAGAGCGCGAGAGAGAGAGAGAGCGCGAGAGAGAGAGCGCGAGAGAGAGAGAGCGCGAGAGAGAGAGAGCGCGAGAGAGAGAGCGCGAGAGAGAGAGCGCGAGAGAGAGAGCGCGAGAGAGAGAGCGCGAGAGAAACGGAGGGGTGTTGAGGGAGGTGATGAAAGGCAAAAAGACAAAGGAAAGAAAAGGACAGAAATGGATTAGCAGCTGAAATTAGGCCAGTGAAGGACAAACAGCCCTTGAAATTCTGAGCAACCTATATATAGGAAGGGTACAATAATATTGTATTTTGTTTATTTGTTCTCTGCCTGTGTTTATTTATATATTAAAAAAAAAAAAACTTGATACACAAGAGGCAGTTGGAGTTGAGGTGTTTGGGGTCTTTGTGTGGGTTTCAGACCTGCCGGAGAGGAAGGCAAGGCCATGGTTCTGCGGTCTAGTTTTGAAGTGCTAATGTCAGTCTATGCATGTTTGTGTGTGTGAAATGGGACACAATTTCCACTTCAAACACAATTATGTTTTTCTGAGGTACAGGAGATCAACACAGCTCCTGGTATAAAGAAAGATCAGCTCCTCTTATATACATGGAAGCAAGTGCTTCATTCTCACACAGCACAAATCCATAGTCCAAACGGAGAGAGAAGAGAGAGCGCTAGAGAGAGAGAGCGCTAGAGAGAGTGCTAGAGAGGTTTCCAGCTCACCAGTGGCATTCTGGAGGCACTAGCTTTCCAAGTTCCTCCAGGGATTTCTCAGAGCGGTACTCCTAACAAAATACAACCAAGATGTAAGGAGGGGAAACATACACAGACACAGCAGGGTTCACCACCATCAAAGGGCTGAAGGATTTCATCACCATGACTTCCAAACCTCCATGTTCCCACCGAGGTCAACTGCCCCGAGCCTCTACGGCCATGCCGGCTACACCCCTCCCCCTCCCCCACAGGCTCACACCCCGCAGGCCTGCTGCAATGTGGAGCATCCAGATGAAAAAAAAGGTCACGTGATGGCTGGTTTCGCACATCACGGAGAAGCCGATCTCTACCGGAGCAATGGGTGCTGTGAGAACTTGGAGCAGGTCGTGGGGAAACCTGGCACAATGTCGATGTGAAGGAAAATCCTCCAACCCGTTTCCCAGCCACACCTCCTGGAACAGCTGAGACATGCCCTTTTCTAACATGCCCAGGTGAGAAATCATGACATTCATAAACTCATCTTACCTGCACAAAGGCCACAGTGACGACGATAATAATGGCCTGGAGGAGGAGGAGGAAGAAGGGAGACGGTTAGTGCTCGGGAGGAGAGAGCTCTGGGGAGGAGAAGAGCTCTGGGGAGGAGAAGAGCTCTGGGGAGGAGAAGAGCTCTGGGGAGGAGAAGAGCTCTGGGGAGGAGAAGAGCTCTGGGGAGGAGAGAGGAGCGGAGGAGAAGGGCCTTACCACGGTGATACTGACTGCGTCGTCAAACTGCCTCATTAACACACTAATGACAGCGGAGGCCAACAGGAGCATGATGAGAGGGTCTTTAAACTGAAGAGAGGACAAGAGAATAAAACGAAGCCTGACATTAATTGCAGGGGAAAATAAAATGTTTTGAGGCCTAATATAAGACCTACATAAGGAAAATAATTCTTTCAAAAGGTGAGAAAAATTATATAACAAGACATAACCAGAGTCAGACATCAGTGACAACAGTCTGCTATGGGAGACGCACGTATTGCCTATGAACAGTACATAATTGTTAAAGTCAGGTAAGTTAATGGTCCACCTTCGCCTAACTGAGGCCCACTGGTTCAGCTGCCAGGATCTGAAGGTTGTGAAATCGTTCCCACAGAGCAAACAAGGCTGCCCCAGATCCAGCTGCCTCGTGAGGGTTAGTGCAGCGATGTGGAGGATAGAGGTGTGTGTCACAGCAGGCCAGGCTCGACCAGGCCCACAGTGTTACATGGGGGGGGGGGCATACTTCAAGCTTACCCTCCAAGACTGGCTCTGTGGATACACGTGTGTGTGTGTGTGTGTGTGTGTGTGTGTGTGTGTGTGTCGCGCACTGGGATGATTCATGACTGACAGCAGAGGAGATACAAAAAGACAGAGGGAGAAGGACAGAAATGAAGACAGACCTCTGCCCCACAAACACAACAGACCAACAGTGACACACACGCGCGCAGACGATCAGCCACACACCCCATGGCACAGAGGACACACCCGTAATGCCCAGAGTGCAGTGCCTGCAGGGCACAGTTCCGCTTTTGGAGCTCAGAACCAGAACAGTGCAGGAGGGAAGCATCTGCAATAGCAACTGAACACTGTCTGGACTGCAAACCATGTGGAACTTGGCTTGCGAAATTTAAATCAGCCAGTTGTGGTAAAGTATCTAGAGAGGAGCTGTGGACTTGTTCAGTGCAATGTAGCGCGTGTGTGCGATTTCAAGTCTGGAGGGGGATACGGCTAAACATGAAACCCGGCACCTTTTATCCAGGTCATGTTATGTTCCACTGTGTAGAGCAATGCCAAACCAAAGCATTTGTTTCAGTTAAAAGGAACATTTCAGAAATATTTTTATTATATGATGCCAGTCAGTGAAGTGGCTTCACAATAGCAGTGAGACTGGGTAAAGAGTCAGAAAATGATCTTCAAATCTAAAAACATCGTACAAGACTGCACACGAGATGATCCTTCATAGCATCCTGGAGTGAGAAAGGCTGTTGAACTTGGAAGCCAGGGTGACACAGACACACACAGACACACACAGACACACACAGACACACACAGACACACACAGACACACACAGACACACACAGA
>JAOXYF010000028.1:8823689-8872776 GCA_028565775.1 Sternarchorhynchus goeldii
CAGAGCAGTATCACCAGAGCAGTATCACCAGAGCAGTATCACCAGAGCAGTATCACCAGAGCAGTATCACCAGAGCACCCGCAGCACCTCGGCACTGTAGCCTCTTCTCAGGAAAGACAAATCCAACGCACGAGAAAACACAAAGAAACATTGTTGGCGCACAAGGACTTTTTCTAAGAACGTACTGAGCAAAGCCATCCCACTGGTGGGAGCGGCAAAGCTCAATCCTGTTCTTTTCTCAAACCAAAACAAATAAGAGTGGCAGGTTAATAAGAGAATAAACCAACTCACTGAGAATAAATGACTCACTGTCATTTTGCCACAAGAAGCCCCACCTTTGAGATAACTCCAAATCTTCATATTCAAGGTAAGAAGTCATGCTAACAATGTCAAATATTGTAGTTAATAATCTAACGAACTACAAATTAAAGACCAAGAAAAGGTGCGTGTATTGTGTATTATATTAACACACACACACACACACACACACACCCCCACACCCACCCAATTAATTTGCTTTTAACAGCAGTCTATTTTTGTTAAAGATCTGTTTAAATAACTATAGTGCAACTATAGTGATTATACATTTAACCACAAAACATGAATTTAGTCCCCAAAACAGATTAAAATGAAAGTGCATTCATTCATGTTCATTTAAACATAAGAGAGACAGAATCCAGATTGTTTGGTTTCTCACACACAACTCTCCATTTTAATTGGACAATTATCAGAACAAAGCATCATTATGTTTAAACTTTGCAAAGGACACCAAAATTATTCACAAATTATAATGAAACAGTGGGTGTTCTAGTGACATTCCAGCACTAGCAGCTACACACCTCTGGCTTAAAGAAATTCCAAAACACCACAAAACCAAAGAGATTGCGGATTGTCGGGGGGGGGGGGGGGGGGTGTATTTGCGCAACATCCTGGCCGAACTTTCCACAAAAATCCTGGTCCCACATTTCTCATGACCCTGCAGATCCACAGGCAGGCAATTGGGCAGCTTACTGCCTCTTTCCTAATAATGACAGCCATTTATGTTGTGGAAAAAAGGCATTAGCCTTACAAGGCGAGCTGGAGATTGTGAGTTGACTTTAAACAGGGCACGGGCTTATGGGAAGAGACTGGGTTATAAAGCTGCCCAAGCACCTTTAGACAGGGGCACTCGAATCAGACAGATAACACAGAGATGTCAGTCCACAAAAGAGTGGAAGGAGTTAGAATTCCATTCCCTCACCACTCATCTCAACTGGGAATGGTGTTGCGTGGTGATGTGCAACTGCACAGACTGCACCAATAGGCTGAGCATACCTGACAACAGGTTATAACAAACTGGCAAGCTTGCCAGTGCGGTTGTGCATCAATGCCCAGTCTCTATTATATGCATTAAAAACTGCAGTTGACGTGTCAGACAACATTCAGTAATAATAACAGCAGACAATAGCAGAGCAGGAAACCCTTGCCTCAGGTGCTGCCTCATTGGTCAAGCTTCAGTCCTGTGTTTACTCACTAAACTGGAGTTTAACCTGTATCCTCTTTCAACTCTGCCAAAGCACACCAAATCTCACAGAACCCCATTTCCACTGAGCTAATGTTTAAATTGGTCGGTTCGATTCAATCCAACACAAGGCATTCAGAATACAAAGAAACTTCAATTAATAGTGTAAACTTGCAATTGAAAGATTATATTGCCCTGGCTTTCTTTCGTCTTGCCAGAAAACTGATCACTACTCCAGGGCGCTGAGTGATGTATCTAGAGCGTTCTGCATCGAGTACAACGCATACTGAACAGGGAACAGCAACTATATCCGTAAGGCACAAGTTATCCATTGACCTGCAATAGGTTCGCTATGGGCGCATCATTTCATTTCTTGACTGACACCAAGACTCGGTAAACGGCCCGTGAAACAGACAAGCCTGCGTCATCGCGCTTTAAGAATGCTAGTTCAACTGGTTAAGTCTGGTTAAGCTCAGTCTTTCAAATATGCAGTCGCAACCCAGAGAACTAAAAGACGGAGCTAGGGTACCTAGTTAGCAAGCATAACCTGGCTAGCTTTTATACATAGCTGGTTAAACTTATGGTTGATTCGATACTCATTGCCACCATGACCGCTCCGTAAACTATCTGGGTTAACTAAGGTTGGCTGTCTAGCGGAGTTGACAGTTTGACAGGTGTCTGTCACGCTAGCCGTCTGAATAAACACTGAAACGCTAGCTAGCTAGCTAGCTACGAGGTTGATCGTCAACATTCTTTAGCTGTTCCACTCATCTAAGCAACTTGGCTAGCTAGTCTGTGAACTATACAATAGGTATCTACATGGCTAATTTACAAACCTAGCCAGTAACTAACTCTTGATATGTTATAAGTCCGGTTACACCCTGTAAAATTATTTGTACAACATTGTTGACAGCATAGTACATGACCTGAAACGTCTATACATGATTAGCTAGCTGGCTATTGAGGACTACACCGGTAGCTATGCTTGTCGCTAGCTAGCTAGCGTGTTAGCACTATTTTCTAATTCACTGACAATACAGTGTGACAACAACATGCTCCCGTCATTTTTGGCGAGGGAAACATTTTAAACATTTTCATAGAGATTGCTATGTTTGACTACTATTCAGACACTATTGACGAGACTAATATATGTTGCTCAAATATTCTCTTTGGGTAAGGTTAAAACATTTTAGTTACGCTCGCAAGTACGTTTTAGGTAGAGGTAGATCCAATATTCCCCAAACTTACCAGTGGGTCCTTTTTCTTAAGCATCTTCCGTGAAATCCGTCGTCCGTTCTCCGACGGCTGTTGATGAGGTCAACGCGTTTAGAGCGTAGTCGGGCGGAGTTTTACAGTGAGCGAGGTATACCCGCAGACACTCAATTTATAGACATAGTTCAAAGGTCTAAAAATTCAGTGTCCCGTCAAACCTTTATTAAAAATTGTTTATAATCACATCTTTATTTTCGAGAGATTTTAGTCATCTGTTTTGATGCATATTAAGCAATGTAAACGTAGTTTACTTAATCAATATTAATGATTGTTGGTGAATAATAATAATAATAATAATAATAATAATAATAATAATGGTGATGATGATGATGATGATGATGATGATACAGAATAATATAAATAGAACTGGTAGGTTTATGGAATATACTACAGATATACAGCTACATTTATTTTCATTAATATAAAGAATAAAAATTCGATTAAATAAGTAAACTAATTTCAAATCCAGATACCAATACCCTTTCTGAGTCCCTTTCACGACAGTAAATAATTTTCAGTATTTCTTAAACTACGATGAAAATCGCTGAAAATGCTCAGCGTAATATAATCAGTGGCGCCCTCTGCTGTAGCTTTTTATCTCAATAAGCACGGCTCGTTGCCAATGGCAACATTCGCTAAACATATTCCATCCAGCAAAGAGCAAAAGGAACTTTAGGTAATATAGCTAGAACTATTTGAAAATTTGCATTAGTATGCCTGGTAAAAATGTTTAAAATGTTTACGTAGGAATTTTGCAACCGTAAGAAGACGCTTCGCGTCGGACGCTTTTTTCGCACACTGTTGCGCTAAACATAAACAAAAAAAGCTCCTAAAATGAGTTCGCCGCTTTCTACACTGAGGAAAACAAGACGAGCTCCCATACCGGGTTGCGAAAGCGGAGGGTAAGACCTCTAAATTATCAGAGTAATGCCGCTTCCAGTAATCACAATAAACACTGCTTGAAATAATAGCGAAATATTTTGACCTCTCTGTGACAGTGAAAGTCGAGCCTATAAAGAAACAACTTACGGAGGTAGGCCTCAAGCTCTTTACTTACTAAAACTTTCTTATGAACAGCAATATATATATATATATATATATATTAGTGTGAACGGGAGGGTAGAAAATGCACATCATGTATCAGTTACACATAAGCCACTAACTGCTTTTGTTCTGGGCAATGTAGGCCTACTAAGTGAAAACACAAATATCCATTATTGTAGGTTGAATCATATCTGTCTTTTGAGGTTTTTAAAATATGAGGCTTTGTTGCTTTGAGACTTTTCCCCTCAGAATCAGCCAACTTCTGAGGTCACCAACAGTCTTTCTTCTCTCAAAACAAAGATTGTGCCAAAAAAGGAATCCCGAAGAGGATAACTTTGCAGATTGCTGTTAACTTATGAGTGTTTTGTACAAAGCGTTTTAAACATAAAAAACACACAGCAGCACCTGTATTTCAGCTTGTCTTTGGAAAGCCTTTGGAGTGTCAGGAGTGATTTCCCTCAGATAATTTTTTTAACTTCCATATTTCTCATGTGTCCCAGATAAGTCGCTTCTAATTTAGTAGCAACGCTAAAGCAGCAGCTTCCTTTCATGTCACCAAATATTATCATACTTTTAGAGGCTCAACCAGGAACTGGAATTTCAGAATCAACTTTTGTCTCACAGGCACATTCTTAACTGAGTTTTCTAAAATGTAAAATAAAACAGAATTTCTTTCTTATTACTAGGTTGTGAATGCGAAAAAGAGAAAAAATGCAATACTCTAAACATGTCTGCAAACAGTGAATTATAAAACCTTAAACTACTTGGCAGATAAATCATTTTGTATTCACCCTAGAGAATCATCACATAAACACAATACACTGGCTTTATCCCCCCAAAAAGTCTGTATGATTGAGTTGTTGGCATTAAGTGCGTTAGCTGGGTGACACAGGCCCTGCACCCAGTGATGCGGAGCTGATATCAAGCATGCTGCAGAAACTAGTGCAGCTGGAGAGGAAGGTGAAGGCCCAGGCCCTGGACATCGATGGCAAGGTGAGGCACCGCACATGCAGCAGACCCCCTTGGACATCCACATATCCCACTCAGACTCACCTCAGAGCGCCTTCTCCACTCACCAGGACGAGGGCAAGCAGGTTTTTGCTACCTGCCTTGTTGACAAACCACACATGTAAAAGAACTTGTTGCAAATAAGAAGAAGAGGTCATTGAACTCGTTTTAAAGCATCCACATCAGCTCTCATCTACCACAGTCATTTCATTACATGTCTGTTTAACCATTATAAATAACAGTTATAGACTCCCTAAGCAAACGGATCAGGTATTTTTTCATGTTTTTTTATGTTCTTCCCTGAGCTTTATTTATTTATTTATTTATTTATTTTTGGTTCCAAAGGCTAGAAGAATAGCAGTTCTGGAAGACAAACTTAGACTATTGCAAGACAATAAAGGTAGTAAATCTTCACTTTGATATGGCATATACTTATAGCCAAGTTTACTATACAGCTAACATTTTATTTCAATATTCAAGCGCATATATGTAATGCACTGTTCACTTGTATGCTTGTTTATTACAAATACATATTAATATATAAAAACACTGACATCCTGCTATTAGACCAAAATAATTTAGAAAATGTAGTTAGTTGTCAGATAGTTTCCAGGGAGATTAGGTTTCTATACTTAGGGGAAGAAAATCTAGCAGATCAAGTTCCTGGAGCTTGTACACAGTCTATTAATATCATGTATTAACAATATTTATTAATATTAATATCTATTAATAGTGAGTTACTGATATAGCCTGCAGCAATTGCTACCCACTTGAAGCTTTTGGCTTGAGCTTTCAACTCCATTTAAAAGATGCATAGAAAAAAATTCACATTCCCCTTGTGTGGCTGTAGACAAAACGCAAGGAGAGAAACAGAAAGAAGAAGCAGGACTGGCTAGAATGTGCCACAAGCTTCAGAACCAAGTCTGGGAAATGGAGGTGAGTCAGTATGGCAGAAGGTTGGGGGGCTGTTCATCAGCATGCGCTGTGCTGGTGTGGGTTTGTTGGGTTTGTGCTCCAGCATGCTGGGCGTTTGGAACGGAGAATGTGAATGTTGTGTTATTTCAAAAACAGCCTCTCTGACAGGCAGTGGGCTCAGTTACAGGAAAAGTTCTTGTTTTCTTTTTGCCCAGAAATTTCTGAATGACTATGGAATGATCTGGGTTGGAAGTGGCGAGCAGCATGAGTCCTGGGACGAAATGCTTCCTGGGTGCAAGCGTCCTGACAGCTCAGAACACGCCCTGCGACAGCCAGGTATTAAAATATAAAGTTTTGTTGGAAGAAAAAAAAAAGCAATAATATATTTTTAAGTTGTAGTTACAGAAATTGGAATGACATCTAGCGTCTTAGAAGTTAAGTTATTCGCAGGGACGTCTGTGGCCAAGAGGCTGTCCATGAATTTTGACCTGGTCCTGCGGAACATCCAGGACCTGAACATCCTGGCAGGGGAGGGAGGCTCCTGCGTCACCTCCATTCCTGGTGGGGCCACACTGAGCCAACGGCGCTCTGTACCTCTGTGGCTCTTCAGGAATGGCATTATGATGTTCGACGGGCCCTTCCGCTCCTACCAGGATTCAGGCACTCAGGTGAGAATAAGGCTCCATGGTAAGCAAACTTGCCCATTACTCATGTGGAACTATGGCTGGTAAGCCTGATTGGTTTTAACATTAAAATATAAATTTTTAATTGTTTATTAAATACACAGTGAAGTGCAGTAGTTTTTCATGCATTTTGTAATTCATTTAATAAATTCTTGTCTGTGGTTTAATGTGCTTTGTTTAGGTAGAAAAAATTCAGTTATGGGTACTTTATTTGTTGTTCTCTCACTGTTAATGCTTTCTCAGCAATTCATGCAGGACCTAATGGATGGATATTTTCCTTCAGAGCTTCAGGGAAGGTTTCCTGATGGTGTGGTCTTTCAGGTGTGTTTGTCTTTGTGTCACATGGCGGTCACAATGATTTGTCCAATCCTTTATTAAGGTAAATGTTTTTTCAGGGCATTAAATATTTGTTGAAATTACTGTTTTTTGACGGCTAGAATTAAAAAAAAAAGAATACTTATCAAGGGCAGTGGTGTTGACACCATGTGACAATTTACTGATTCTTCCACATAGTGTTTTTTTCTGTATCAACATGCTAGGTGACTGCTCTTCATGTTGTCAAAGTATTTGTCACAGTATGTCCAGTCTGCCCAGAGCCCCTTGAGCACCTGTCGGTGATGTCTGCACTTCTGGCTTACCCTGTTTATCTTATCCAAATTTACAGGTTCATGACAGACGGGGAGAGGAGTTTCCTGTAGTGCGACAGGGGGCGGTGTTCCCAGGGCGGGGTCATGCCATCAGGGGTTCAGATGAGCAGCTGGAGGTCCACAAGGATGAGGTCTGCAGCGACCTGCTGGACCTGGGCCTCAGCCAGTTACCAGGTCCACAGCCGACCTGACTTCTCTGTTGATTCACTGCTCTTAATCGGGCCTCATAAGTAGATAGTGAACATTTACACCTTTAACCCACCTGGTTGTAATATTTAGGCATTTCTTAAGGAAAATAAGAGCTTTTCACAGAAGTAGATTTCCAGGAGCAATGATGTTACTCCTGAAATACATTGTAGATGTCTGAATGCTGCTCTGTGTGATTTTACATTATAGATGTTTGAATGCTGCTCTGTGTGATTTTACATTGTAGATGTCTGAATGCTGCTCTGTGTGATTTTTAAGGCAGAAAACTGTCAATGCAACAGTTCCTTAATAAGCTACCAGAGAATGTGGTGAGAGCAGGCAAAGTGATCAATATTCGCTCCTCACTGAAAGCCCATCTACAGGTAATTGACTAACATCTACATAAAGTGTTGTACAAGCTTCAACTTCCAAAACAATCCAGAATCACATGCTCTATATGGACTATTGGTGTCTGTGTACAGAATTTTGTATTTGTATTGTAGTTGAATATGGAACATACTGCAAAAAGTTTTATGTATTATATACACACACTGGAGATCAAAATTAGAGAACAATGTATGAACACTTGATTTTTTCTGAAATAATGTAATCTACACTGATCAACATCAAAACATGAAAATGAAGGATTTTTTGTAAGGGGTACACCATGCCACTAGAACCAGAATGGTTTTACAAAATAACCAAAGTATATCAACATGAAACCTTTATTTTTAAAAAAATATGATGATCATAATTAGAGAACAGCAATGATTGTAGCACAGAGAAAGATTTCAACTAAATTTCCTGAATGTTACAACAGTCAGTAATCAGTAGGAAGTGTACAGGCCTTTGCTTTGAATGACTTCAGCACATCTGCGGCCACAGAACATCACTAGTCTCTCACACCGCTCTGGTGTGATTTTGGTCCACTCTTCTTCCAGTGTCTTCCACAGTTCTGTGACTGTTGTGGGTTTCTTGGCCATAACTTTGTCACCAAGGATTTTCCAGCGGTTTTCTATTGGGTTTAGATTCTGGACTCTTGACTGGCCATTTCATTGTTTCAGTGTTTTCAGTTTCAAGGAACTGCTTTACCCGTTTTGTTCTGTGACAGGGGGCTTTGTCCTGCATGAAAATTGCTGGCTGATTGAGTGATGAATGCAAGGAAGGAACCAGATGTTGTTGAAGGTTCTGATACACACTTGCATTCACTCTTCCATGTAGCTGTATGAAAAGTCCAACTTCTGCTGCCGAAAACATTCCTCAAACCATGACACTTCCTCCTCAACCTTTCACTGACTTCTTTACACACTTTGGGTTCAGTCTTTCCCCAGTTTATTGACGAACATAAATGTTTCCCATCATTAAACTTGCTTTCATCACTAAAATGAGCTTCTCTGTCCACACAACATGCTCCTCAGCAAAGGTGAGTCTAGCTTTTTGATGCTTTCTGCTAATGGGAGGTTTGGTCACTGCAGAGTGGGCTTTCAGTCCAAATGCTCTTAAACGTTGAGACACTGTATGGGTTTCAGTCACTTTGGAATGGCTCACCATTTTTTGCAAAGTCAGTGAAAACTGGAAAGTTAGGCTGCCAGTTAAATAGGGTTTGTCAGATAATTAAGGAAATTAGCACCAGGTACCAGATTAACACCAGTAACTTGCAAGTATCTGAAAGTGTTCTCTAATTTTGATCAGTTTTCTTTCTCAATTATATCATTTGTTTTTTGTGCTGTGCTTTAGAATATATACAATTTATGAAATAAGCTTAAAATACTGCTAGTTCACTCCTGTTAGGATAATTTCACATAGGACTACACAATGACCTTGACATTTAGGAAATTATGTGGTGTTTTCTAATTTTGATCTCCAGTATATATATATTCCAGATGTGTAACTGCAGTGTACTGTAGTAGGACAGTAGAGATATTTAAAAATGTAGTAAAGTACACAAGGTTTTCAAAGAAACAAGGTTTTCGGAAAGAGATCCTTCATCAGCTGTGCAGGCAAAGTGCTTCTGAATTTGATGGCGGAACCAGTCTATATTAGGAAATGTTGATGTTTAAATCATAACATTCATTCCATGGACATTGCTTTAATGACATATTTGTTTGCATTTCCAGTCGTTGCTATGGCAGCAATGAAATTAGAAATGTCAAAGAAATAGAACTGATCTACACTCTTGGAACTTTAGAACCTCGTGGAATGAATGTTATGATTTTAACATCAACTTTTTCTAATATATATATATAATATATTTGTAAATGTTTATGCACTGTCTGTAGGGTTCTGTTGATGGTGCTGAGACCCATTCAGTGGTTGTGGAAACACCTATGCTACAGGCTCTAAGAGAGAGGTATTTAAGTATTCCTTTGCTAATCACCAATGAAAACATTTTAAACTTACAGCAGTAACATCGGGTTGGATCATAAGAGGAACAAGGTTAAGCAGCTTTTCATTTCATTAAAGCCTGAAGTCCAGCAAAGCAGACCGCTCAACGCCTGAGACTGAGGTCACCACCTTACGGATGAAGTCTGAGGATGGAGAAAAGACCTTCATCCTGAAAATGCGCTTCTCAGAGACCATAGGACACATACGCCAATACCTGGACGGCCACAGGTGGGGTGAGACAGTCGTACCTAGTTTAGCAAAATGCAGTGTTGACTTCTGCAATGCTAAAATGTCTAGTGTAACGACCCGTGAGTTATTTCTATGGTGTTGATTTGTTTATGTTTTGCATGTTTTTGTATGTGTGATGCAGCTCAGTAGTTCGTTATGGTTACAATCCTTCTTATGTTTTGCCACAGAGGGACAGGCTATTCTTCTTATGACATCATAACTGCATTCCCTCAGCGTTGCTATAGCGATGACACCGAAACCCTCTTGGCATGCGGCCTGACTCCAAATGCTGCATTATTACTTCGGCCCCGCCCACAAGCGACATCATTGGACAGTACCACATAAACTGGAACCAAAATTCTTAAAAAAAAATAAAAAAAAAAATGTACGAGAGGTTTTGTTTGCTTTAAGGATAATATTAGTAATGCTATCACCTTAATATCCACTTTATATAGAGCTTTGCTAGTGCTTATAGTCTAAACTTTTATCTCCACACTCTCAGTAAGCAGGGTGTTTGTGGCTATATAACTAGGATGCAAATTCACTCTGAATGTTTGTATGAATCATTTCTCAGTTGATATACCATGCAACAGTGTGTCTGCTGGTCATGTGGCTTTGTTCAAAAGGCTTTTAAGGTACTCAGCAGTATTTTGAGCACGATCGATTCAGAATAGGCAGCGGGAGGCTGCTTATGGAACGAGATTAAATCAACCACCTACATATGCATTAAGGCCACAGCTCAAAAGAATGATAGAAGATTTGAAATTTCTGCTTCGAGAGCATTTTGAATATATGAAATCATGTTTATATGGCTATGATTACAAATGAGAGGAATTATTGGAAGTCTCCTTCAAGATTCCGACTAGACCCCCCCCCCAATGTCAAAAAGCATTCTGTACGTGTAATGTTGAGTGTGTCAGCTCTTTGTACTTCGTTTTGTTTTTTTTTTAAAAAAAAAAAACACTGGCTGGTCAGTCTTTATGTTATAAACACATTTGATTGGTGTACTATTACAGATTGTAGGCTTTCTGTTTAAACCTGATCCTTCTTAGCTTCTGAGCTCTGATGGCCAGGGATTATTTGGGTACCTGAGGATTCACAGCAGTAGTGGAATAGTTCTGAGGGCTGTGCTGTTGCCGGTACACCAGGCACAGCTGTGTTGTGTTACACTTGTCAAATGTCACTGCTGGGTTGAGAATAACCTGCCACCCGTAAATATCCAGCCGATAACAGTCCTGCACTGAGAAACACGCCATCGATGCCAAGAGCCGGAGAATGAACTGTGCCCAAGAACAGATGGAATTAAGGCTTCCTCTGTACACCTGCAGTGTCTCCAATAAATAAATATCTCTAAGGGGAGGAGGAGTGACACTGTATCCTTTAAAGTAAGATCTCAATAATAACACGGCATATTATGCTTACTGGGCAAAGCACAGCATGAGATCCAATACCATCACCTCAAATACAGACACAGGAGCCTGATTCTTTTAGGGTTATGGGATACTGGGGAAAAAAAGGGGGGAGGGGCAGCGTTATACAGAGTTACTGAAAAACAAGCAAAGCGAAACTTTATGAGCCTGGGAAAATGAAGGCAAAACCTCAGGCTGTGGTCCAAGACACTCACAAAAAGTTCAAGAGGAAAAAAAAAGGCTTTATTTCTAAAAAGGTATGTAAACAACTCAAGAACCATCATATATACATGTGTAGTGCTGCAGTGACGGCGAGAGGACAACGTATACTTGGCTGGAAACATTAAAAGTAGAATCAAAACTTAGTGTTACAGAAATGTTCATAAAGGTCTCTCTGGAACTTGGCACTTTCTTCTGTTAATATTCGCCACAGTATAATCCCTCCCTTTTTCATAGAGGAACATCTTAAAACTGTTTTCAAATTAAATCATAGTACACAGAATATACATATTTGCTTTTACAAATGAGGCAAATGAAGAGACGAAAAAAAAACAAAAAAAAACCCAAAACCCCGCAGGACCCATTAATGGTGGTGCTCAAATGCACAGGTGTTAAAAAGACAGTTAAAAAGACAAGAAAGTTGCTAGGCCAGTGTTTGGCCATTGTGTACTTGTCTGGCATATTGAACCAAACCCATCCAAACATCCTAATCACACTCCGAGTGCCGTACCTCACCTCGCTAATGTAGCTGAATGCTGAGAGCGCAGCCAAACCCAATCACAACTAGTTTTCTTCCATTGTTAGTAACAGCAGCAGTAGGTTCACAGCTTTTATTCAATGATGTTGGGGGGGGGGTGTCAACCTTCTAGTGATAAAATTAATCAATTCTGCCCCCCCCCCCCCTCCAAAAAAGCTCCAGTGCTTCTTCCATTGTATGAAATGTAATATGACCACACTGTTTCTGGTGCAGCTATGGGTTTTGTTTTTTTTTTTTAAAGATGGCTGCTTACTGCTTTTCAACAGCTGAACACTTTCAGCAGTGAGACTGCCTCACCCTGTCATGGGCACTGCAGTCCTGTAAAAAGTCCCTCTACTTTAGTTAGCGAGGCTTGTGTGGCATCAGTAACTCAACATGAATGGGATTTCAAAATCACAAAAATGTAAATGTTATGGAATGTTTTGGCAAAGATGAAAACAACCACCTCACCTCCTGAGGGTATTTCCACACCTGACAACACGCCTCGTAAATGAGACTTTACTGAAGCCATTCTAACTGCCATAACACGTTCACACCATATAAACTCTGGACTTCAAGTACATAATAAATTGTGGACTTTAGACTTTCTGTAAAGGCACGTGTTGTTCTCAGCACAGGCGAGATAAAGGCATGTAGTGGTTCAACCTACGCTCACATTAAATCTGAGGTGACTTTACTTCTGACAAACGCAAAAAGCTCCACACGCCGCCATCTCAAATAATGACATGCTGGTCTCTCTCATCATGTTTTCACAACTCAAAAAGAAAAAATATGGGGGGGGGGGAGGAAATCAAACTATTGTCAGTTGATTGTCAACCACATCATTTCTTTCCCATCTGCATGGGAATGACAGCATTTCACAATGCCATTTTCTGAACACAAAAAAGCAGGTGGCCAGAGGATTTAGAAAAATAGCATTATGTGTCCTTTAAGTAAAAATAGTTCACTGTAGTGTCATTAGCATATTGTAGGATATTGTAGCCCTTTAGAAGGGATGAAACAGGAGCTGTGCATTCCTGACAGGGTTTCTGGTAGATAGGGTTCTGAACAAAGGCACACGAGTCTTGGCTTTTGGCCCATGGAACCTTCCTGTTCCTTGGTGTTGGCGCTGGGTCACTGGGTGGTGCAGTTGTCTCCCATATCCTGGGCGTAGCGGTCGGAGACGGTGGTCCGTAGTTCCTCCACATCACGGCGGAGCTGCAGCGCCTCCTGCAGTTTCCTCTGAAGAACCGCAGAACTGCGCCAGTCCTCACACACCTCTGACACTGTAGGAGCTGATGCAAAGAAAAGACGTGCGCACGCGCGCACACACACACACACACACACACACGTGCAAACATTGCATATACATGCAGGCACATTTCATTTAAATCAATTTAAATGGTTGGGTTTTAGTTTTAAGCCGAGATTAGTTTTAGTTGAGACATTTTTCTGGAGATTAGATTAGTTGAAATGTTGCTTTCACATTTTTTACACCATTTTTATTGTGAATTTATTTCATTTATCCTGTGTAGTGCATTCATGCCTTGACTGACTTTGAACTGATATGAAGTCCAACTCTGCAACCACATACGGACAAGTCAACAGTTTGGACACACCTGACTTTGTTTTTAATAGTAACAGACATTTTAATCTAATGAATTTTGCTTAAATTTGTTTCTAATACAAATTGGTACAAAGTGTTGGCCTATATATGAAAGAAGTTTAAAAACATACACAACCAATTCATTTGTAGATGCACTTTCAGCACTAAGTTCTTTAAGGAACCATCCCTCACCCTTCAAGTGCTCGGCACACATGAGAATTTCTTCAAGAAAAAGCATCATAGGCTGAAGCTTCCTGCGGCTGTATAACACCACTAGCGTGGAGCTGAGGAGGACAGTAAAGGGTGGCTACTTTGAAGGATTTAAAATCTAAGATAAACAAATATTGCCTATTACAACAATCACATTAATGAATCGGTTTGATGGTTCCTGGTTTTTTAATGTGGAAAATGCTAAAATGAGCAATGTGCAGGTGTGTCCAAACTTTTGACTGGTACTGTACGCCAGTTATTCCAGTTACCATGACCACAAACACACCGTCCTGCATAGTTAAAATGTTACTGCTAGAGTCAAGAGTTACCATGACAGCACAAAACACACAAACACACACACACTCTCAACAGACCATGTTTTCTTAAGGAGCTCGGCTGCCATGGAAGCTTTTGTGTAAATGTAGTAGTGTGTGTGTGTGTGTGTGTTCTCACAGCTGATCCCCAGCAGCAGGGACAGGTTGGGGTCGTGACCCTGCGCTCTCTGGGTGAGCACGCTGCAGAGCGAGCGCAGGTCTCTCAGGCAGGCTGCCATCTCCCCTTGGAGTTGCTGGGTGAGGTGACCCACGGCCGGCGGCAGCGTGGACCCCTGCTCCGTGCCCACTGGCCCCTCGGCCGGCCCCGCCACCGCCTGCAGACGCTCCCGCAGACTCACGCTCTGCTCCATCAGATCCTGGTTCTGCACCGAGAGCTGAAACACACCAACACGCAAAGAGCACCTACATGTAGGGTGATGCACGGGAGTCCAGCAGTATTACAACATCAAATAACGAAAAAACACAGCCAATGGATTTTATTAGTGGTAACAAATAATTACAAGATAAGCTCTACGAAGAAAACAAAACACTGTGTAACAGGCGAGTCCTCATGTTCTTCTGACCTCTTTCACAGCAGAGCGAAGCTGGAGCAGCTCCTGCTGTTTGGAGTCCAGCTCCTCTCGGAGAGCTAAGCTGCTACTCTCCTCCTCACACAGGTGCTGCTGCACGCTCTGGAGGGGCCACACACACACGGACCAGAACTTCACAGAGGCTCCTCACAAAACATGCAATGCTGTTATTTTCCCCCCCCTTTTGTAGTAGTGCAAGTGTATCATACTACTGCTTTTCATTTACAATTAGGTTGAATTGTTGGTTGAATTGTCCATTTTTAACCATACCCTAATCTGAGAGCCAAGCTGTTCCATCATCCTTAACTGCTTCTCAATAACCTGAAAGGGCAACATTTGTACAGTCAACATTGAAAGCGGACGCCAGACGCCACTGTCGCTCCATTATTTGATCATGGAGATGCGTTGTCTGCAAGCGTCACCTTTTTGAGCCTCTGTTGTTCTTCCTTTAAGGCCGTGTTCTCCTCTCTGAGCTTCTCTATGTCCAGAGAAGGTAACCTAGCCCCATCTTCAAGGCCCTCCTGCACCCTCGTCTGGAGACTGAGGAGAGAAATAACTACTGAACACTTATGTGGAACATCTAAGATCTGTCAGGAAGCTCTCCGTGTGCAATTAATTTTTTTGCTGGAGAATTTATTTGCATACTGCAACCTTTGTACTACAAGAATCAATATTGTCATAATTAGCCGGCGATATGGAGCAGCCCTAGTGTGTATGTACCCACGCATGCATGTCTATATGTACCTGGTGACTGTGGTGAGGAGCTCCCTCTCCCTGTGCCTCTGCTCCTCCAGCTGGCTGTCCTTGGCGTGAACGGCTGTCCGCGCCTCCTCCAGGCGAGCCTCCAGCTCTGCCACCGTGTGCTGCAGCTCGGCCACCTTCTGCTCCGCTGCCTCCAACTGCCACGCACAACCAAACCCAACACTGCACTCAGACTCCAGTAGGGGGCGCTCAAGCCTTTCCTATCTTGTTAACTTGGAGATATTATTATTAACAGACGAAAAAGTGGAGTGGGTGCAGGGCGGTGGTGCCGCGGGGGCGTGGGCGAGCGTGGCACCTGTTTCCTCTGGCTCTGGTGGTCCTCCATGGTGGGCAGGTCGGCCAGGTAGCGCTCCAGGGTCTCGATACGCTGCTGCTTCTCACGGCTCTGCTCCACCTCCTTTTGGCACTTCTTCTTCAGGTTGCCGATGTGCTTGTCTCGGTTACGGATCTTCAGGACACAGGACACAGGACTCTCAGGACACACTGGCACTGATTGAGATATTTCTCCAGGCGATAATTAAGTACCAAAAGCATCAGCTCTAGGATCACAGAACAGCCATCAACACTGCTTCAGTAATGACTGTGATGGTGATTTTAACAATGCAGTGCTTTTGGAAAATGAGGTCCTGTTTATTAAACAATTGTTCAAACTGACCACACAAGGGCACAATAATGGTCAAGGTTACGCATGTGGAATTAGGCAGTATGCTGTTCAAATGTGTTCAGCTGCCCTACAATGATGAGGGCAGCTAAAAAAAAAACTAAACAGGTCTTATGGAGGAAGCCATGCACAACACACACAATGTCAATGAAATCACATTCATAAGATAACAATTTTTTAAATATTCTCATTACATTTATGGCATTTAGCTGACGCTTTTTATCCAAAGCGACTTACAATTGTGACTTAATACATCTTGAGCAGTTGAGGATTAAGGGCCTTGCTCAGTGGCAACTTGGCAGAGGTGGGGCTTGAACCAGCAACCTTCTGATGACTAGCCAAGTGCCTTAACCACTGAGCTACCACTGTCCACATGAACTACTGTGTGAAGCTTATGGGTTGTACTGTTCTGAAGTATCATGTGCTGTGTTGGATTGGGCTGTGCTGTGCTGAAGCACACAGGCTGTGCTGTTAAACTGATGCTCACTCTCTCCTCCTGCTTCTTCATCTCCTCCGAGTGCTTCTCCACGCTCTCCTTCAGAACGTCGCTCAGACGCCGCGTCTCTGCCTCCACAGCTCCCAGTCGCCGGTCTGCCTCCACCTTCTCCTGGGCGAAGGAGTCACTGCACTCAGCAAACTGGGCGCGCAGGAAGGTGTTCTCTCGCTGGGCCTCCTGCCAAACGCACAGTGCCCTCATCAAGAGCAGTACAGACACTCAAAAAACTGCTCACCCAAAGCAGTGGTGAGGCACATGAGCTGGAGACTAGTCTAGGCCTTTTATTGGTGACTAAAAAGTAAATAAAGTCTTTTAGACTATTTAATGAAAAAAATTATACCATTTTAGAGAAATCTACCAAGCCAATTTTTACAATGGCAGTGATAGGAATCTGTAGTGAAAGCATGTAAAACCTCTAAGAGAGAGAAGTGTGTTGCCTGATGCCTTAAAGGTTGACAATATACTCTGTGCATAAACAATTACTTAATGGTACATGTGCGAAAAAGAATGTTGATTATCAGATGCCATTTTAGTGTTCAACACTAGAGATGGTGAGATCTACAGCAGGGATGGAAGCCGTGCACAAGACAACTGTTCCCTGGGCACTTCCACAAAACAGGCCTTCACAGAAGAGTGGAAAGAAGAAAGCATTCTTCTTTTTTATCCAGAAAAAACAAACAAACATCTGAATCATACTGGAGAGTCGTAGAACTTCAGGAGAAACGTACTGTGGCCTGATGAACATTTTGGCCCATGTATGGCACAAATTAAACACTGCTCAATCAAGAGCTTCAGGGTATTAGAGTGGCCAGACCTCAATCTAGCGTCAAAATCCAGATGTAAAGATAATTACACATCTAATGCAATGCTGATTTTAACATATTCTCAGGCTTTCAGCTGTAATTCAAGCAATAGGTGCTGTGCCCAAGTATTGATGAATTAATATTTGTCACAAAGAATCATTATTCATATTCAAATTTTGGCATATACACTCAACCAATCACATGGCAGCAACTTGCAGTTAGGCATGTACACGTGGTCAAGATGTTGAACTTCAAACCCAGCATCAGCATGGCAATGAAAGGTGATTTTAGATACTTTAAACACATCATGTTTGCTGGTGTTGCACGGGCTGGTCTGAGTATTTCAGAAACATGGGATTTCCACACACAAACATCTCTAGGGTTTACAGAGAATGATTAAAAAGAAAAAACTACACAGTGAGAGACAGTGCTCTGGGCAAAAATGCTTTGTTGCTGCAAGAGGTCAGAAGAGAATGAACAGACTGGTTCAAGAAAATAGAAATAGAAACAGCTGCTCAAATAACCACTCATTACACCCGAGGTATACTGAAGAGCATCACATCCAACCTCCAAGCAGGCAAGCTGCAGCAGCACACGACCACAGTGGGCCGGCACTCCCGTCTGCTGGCGACTGATGCTACAGTTCGCACAGGCTCACCAACACTGGACAACAGGAGACTGGAAAAACGATGCCTGGTCTAACGAGTCTCAATTTCTGCTGCGACACTCAAATGGTAGTTAGAAGTTGGAGTAAATGACATGAAACCATTGATCCACCCTGCCTTTGAATCCCTTTATAACAACCGACCACAGCGTACTCTTCTTGTGGCTACATCTAGCAGTATAACGCGTTGTGTTATTGTCGGTTTGAGATTATTATCAATGCGTAATTATCGATTTATCAACGTGTACCTGATAAAATAGCTTGTGTGCGCCCACACAAAAAAATCCAAGTAAATTTTTAGTCCAAGTTGCAACATAACATATAAAACAGTTCAACTGGGATAAATATGCAAGGCACTGTATATGCCATTTTTTAATTTTTTTTAATATTTTTAAAAAAAAAAAAAAAAAAAAAAAAAAATCTCCTTTAAAACCATGTCTGGCAAAATCCCAACGTCAGTTCCAAGCCAAAAGAAACATAGTTCATAGGAGTGGCTAGAGAGCTCCTAGACACTGTCCAATTAACACTAAGGGTCCACCTGCCTTTCCTTCGCCATAAACCTGTTTTCCTCTAACCAATCACGGTTCCACCGGTGCCGCCCCCCCAACCCAAAGCTCCACAGACAGTTTATTTTATATCATCTTCATCAAAAGCTTCTCAGAATGCTTGCCACTGCCCAAGAGTGTAGATGTGCCGTGTTCACTGACCTGCAGTCTTAAGAGGCAGACATCAGTGAAGGGGGCTCCTCGTCCCATGAGAGCTCCATGAATCTGCAGCTCACTCTCTCGCAGACGCTGTTCCAGCTGAAACAGCTGCTGCTTCTGCCTGTGAGCCCACAGTTCAGCAGATACATCATCATCATCATCATCAAGGAAAGCTCTTAAGCAGATCTGAACCACTGGGTCAGTTGGGCCAAGACTAACATTATTTATAAGGGGAAAAAATGCGACACTGAAAACGTAAGTTTAAAACATAAATCCAGATTACTGGCTTCATGAATAGCTAACCAGCTTCAACAACTGAAGGTTAAAATGTTCCGTCACGGTTCTGTCAAACGCCAGAAATTATTTCTAAGCACTGGAGCCAGAATAAGCTGTATGAGACTGGTGTAATACCTCTCGATGATGAGCTCCTTCTCTTTCAGGATTCCCTCATTGGCTTTCACCACTGCCTCCCACTGACTGCTCTCGGTCTGTATAGGAGCCGGGTAAAGGGAGTGGTGGTACTGCCCACTCCCGCCTGCCACTAGCTGGAAACACAGAGCACAGTCAGAAATGCCAATGATGCTAATTCCAGTCCATCATGGACCCAGTTACTATACTCCTCTCTTACATATTTGTTTGAAGCCAAGTTTAAAGCGGAGTTAGATACAGAATTAGAATAAATTAGTTTATTTAAGGAATCCATTTTTAGTGATTTAACAGCTGGTATTGCTACATTTAACCATGGTCCCATCAGAGACCAATGTTTGGTTGATTACTGGCTTTTTTATTTTACTGGATGATATTGCTATTTCTCCATCTATATTCAAAGTGAGATGATGGTTAACTAAATCACTTAAACCACTTTAACCACCTAGTTGTTTTTAGTAATTGCTCCTTTTATTAGTCCCCCAGACAGGGACTTGAACCCAAGACAGAACTCCCGAGAGGCACTCCGGCTCCCGAGAGGCACTCCGGCTCCCGAGAGGCACTCCGGCTCCCGAGAGGCACTCCGGCTCCAGAGAGGCACTCCGGCTCCAGAGAGGCACTCCGGCTCCAGAGAGGCTCTCCAGCTGCCCCTACGCTGCATTGGCATCCTATATCTTTAAGGATTTATTTTCAAATACAAGTCTATAAAGCCGTAACTGCTGAAATGATTGAGCATCTTCTTAAATTACTCTGTTGTTTTATGTCCCTGTGTTAGCTCTTGCATCTCCGACAGCAAAACATTCTGCTGAACATTCCAGAAATTCCACATAAAAATGTTGAAGCAGCTTTTTTTATATCACACTACCAAATTGTGGACCATGGTAGCAAAAAGTTCAGTGGATATTTTTAAATAACATCTTAAAACTACAATTAATTTTACTATGGGTTTATTAGTCTTTATTTTTCATTATGAGAGAAGTGTTCCTGGCCATTATTGTTGATTGGATGCATTTCATTTTACTCTTTTTTTTTTTTATTTTATTCTCTTCATTTATTTAATTCTTCATATTATTTGTTTACATTGTATTGTGTAGCACCTTGTGCTGCATCTTAAATAAATGTTATTATTATTATTATTATTATTGAAACCATACAAAATAACTGTGGCCACAGTATATGCTTCACAAGTGTTCATTCAAGTAGGTTTGGACATTCGACCACAAATCACCACATACACACACAGCACATTATTTATCATATGGTAGAACCAATAACATGTTTGTGTGGAATTTCAAGAAAAATTTTGTATTGTTTACTTTTCTTTAAAAACAGTCTACGCCTACTTGCTGTTAGTTGGGACAGAGATCTCACTGTGAAAAGGGAACTCCCTGTAAAGTGACCTTATCAGCATGTGTGTGTCAGAGTGAGTACGAGAGAGCGAGAGAGCGAGAGAGAGAGAGAGAGAGAGAGAGAGAGAGGAGAGCAACCTTTATGGTAGCATTCCTGAGATACACTTTCCCCTCTTTTTCAACAGGATCTCCAATGTATCAAATGCTTTATTAAAGATCACCCACCAGTGTGGTGTGTGTGTATGCAGTATGAACCCTCACCTGTATCTGCTCTAGCTGCAGCCGAAGGTTCTCTGCCTTCTGGCTGTGCTGCTGCCAGCCGGTCAGCTCGCTCCCCCGGCCCTGCAGCTGGAGGTCACAACTCCCCAGTCCCACCTGCTCCCTCAGGCCCGAGCAGGCCCTGGCGGAGGCGCCGGGCCCTGGGTGGACGTCCCTTTTAACGTAGTAGTCTGGTGAGCAAGACAGCCCTGCCCTTGATTCAGGCAACACCTTGTACATCTGTCCAAGTGTGGCAGGGTATGGGTCGCTCCGGCTTTCTGGCGCTTCCCCGAGGCCAGTCATGTGCAGCTGCATTCGGACGTCCGGGCTGAAGCCTCCCAGCAGGGCAGACTGGTTCAAAGTGGGCTCTACGGCGGGCACTTCAAACCGGTGCCCGTCGTCCAGCCGAGTCTGATCCGCACCAGGGAAGAGGGTGTGGTCCAAACCATTGACGAGACTGCGGTAGCGGCTGAGACAGTCCTGCTTGGCTCCGCCCCCGTCCGGCACCTGCCCGCTTTGCGCCTCCAGGTTCGGAGAGGAGGCGGACTTGGACAGCGAGGATTTGGAGCTGGAGGAGCTGGAGCGGGTGGAGTACGCCTGCCCGTCGTCAGTGGCCCGTGGCTGGGGCTTGGCGGCCGGGGTTCCCGCCGTGGACGGCATGACGTGGGCAGTAGGGATGGGGATCTGGCTGCGGATGGGCTGGAAGGACGGACTGCTCCTGGAGCTACACACCTCTTTCAGGCAGAGAGAGATCATAAGATCAGGAAACATCCATGTTTACCACATTTTCTTTGCAGAATGTCACATTTCAGTAGTTTAATTCCTACAAACACTTGGGTTTCTAACCACACAAAGTCATACCTCAGAACATTAAAAGGAACTGCTGACAAATAAGTGGAATAAAGACTTTGGTAATAAAGCCTAAACCTTCCATCAGCCAGTAACAGCATGAGATGGATTTCCACCGTTTTAGTGTTTTCCTGCTCCAACAAGCCTGATCCAACTCATCTGTGAATTGTCAGGCCCTTCATTAGCCAAGACAGAAAAGCAAAACGCACCATGCTTTCAGCCCCTCTGTGATGCAGCCACGTCAGGGCAGCTTTCACAGACGGCACAGAGCCTGCATGTTGCCATCTCAGCAAGTGAGGTCTCTTACTCAAGAGACTCTGACATGCACAAAAACGCTACTTTGCCATTGTTTTAACTGCATGTTTCGATAGTGATATAACTTGCAATGTATTAAAACACAGCGATGAACCCTTGATGTAACAGTTAAAGACACTTCTGGAACGTCTGAGATCAGTCAGAAGATGCCCGCAGCACGCATGCGCGCGCGCGCGCGCACACACACACACACACACACACGCTACAGGCCTTCTGTTCTATAGGTATCGCAAAGGCCGGTATTGTGATAATAATCAGCAAGCAATATATTGTGCAGCTCTAGGCACAACATTTTTAAACCGACTATTAATGTTTTATAATTACCTGTATTACCAAGCTTACCAATGACATGGTGAAAGCACACATCAAGCCTGTTGACACAACTCACCTTACATTCACCAGCACAGGCAGAAGCACCCAGCCACAGCGTTTCCATCCCCTGCACCCTTCATACTCAATCTAATGCCGTCCAGCTGCATTTCAAAGCTTTAGATTATTCGCCGATATCAAATCAACCCTGTCCTTCAAAGCACAACTGTCAAGCCCAGACAAGGCAAGATGGTAACACTAGTGTAGAGTCAGACTACTTTTGCCGAAGGTTCTATTAGCGCACACACGCAAAAAGGTTACATGTATTTATAGAGTAGTTTCATATTACAGCGAGATGTGCCACCTCTCTCTGTTTAAACCCACTTCCCAGTACCTTCTTTTCATAAACATCACCTTTCCTAATGATGTAAAAAGAACGAAAAGACCCCATAAGTACCACACGAAGGCCATCAGCAAACAGATCTGAATATGAAACTGGAAAGAGAAATGCTTTAGCATCTTCTCCCTCGAGGTACTTTTTTTTTTTAAGTAATCCCTCAGTTCCAACATGTACTCCGGACACGTTCAAACAACGCACCGATGGAAGTGGATTCTTATTTTATGACTCGCACCAAAAAAGGAGTCTTGCCTCATTGTGTTTTTTTTTTTACAGGAGCTACAGACTCCTAACTTGGCATCTGTGACACCTCGACACTCCTCATAACTGCAATGAAGGAGATTAACAGAATCATATGCATCAAGTAAACTGAAGCTTGGGCTTCCAAGTCTGCACAGTATGCAAAGCTTTGCCTTGCTAGGAATCTTTAAGAAAATAGAGAAACAGAGATTCAATCTTTATTACTGGAGTCTTGCAAGAATTTTGCCTAGATAATATGTATTGGTAAACACTGTTCTTACAAAATGCAATAAATAACAAGAACCGTGAAGCACGAACATGCATTTAAAGAGATTGTTACACTGTACATATTAATAGCATAAACAATAACTTGCTTGTGACAAACAGCATAAGGCCTTTTCAAATCTACTTGGTGAACTATATTCTCATTCCAGTGCAACAGAACAGCTAATCCATCACCCTTATGGGCCAAACTAGAAGGAAAAGAAGTGCTTCACACTTTCCATTCTGCCTTTCAGCTCAGGTGCTCTTTAGTGAAACACTGCCACTGGGATTTCTGGGCTTGGAATATAATACGCACTTCCTCCACGGAGCACGATGACCTCATCGCTATATAAAACTACCATGAGCTACAGACTCAAAAATATATAAATAAAACAGCCAGCAGAATATTACTGTCCCTTCCACACAAGAGGTTACTCTTACTCCATTCCTTTCCGTCCCTGAAATAGCCAGTGCAGCCCCAACTAGAAACCAAAGTCAGTCAGGTCACTTTCAAAACATCGTCAATCGCAGGCCCCAGACCTCCGTTCGAGGGTATATGCAAACAGGCACGGCAACTTGTTGGCACTATCAGCTGCAGGGCAGAAGGCCCTCTCACCTTCTGAGCAGTCAGAGGTTGTGGCACCCAGGCCTGTGTCCACATGATCAACTCTGCTAGGCCGCCAGCCAAACCGGCTCTGGAACTTCTCTGAGACAGCTGGTGTCTGGAATTCCATGTCTGAGTGTCCAAGTACAGCATATAAAGCACAACACTGTCACGATTGTAAATGGTTATGGTCGACTGTCCGACTTATTTCTACACTGCTGTGGACGTTTACCTGTTGGTCTGGAGCTTTGATATCTCGAGGACGTTGTCATTCCAGACTCACCTGCAATGGAAAAGTCATGGTAATGATTCAGAAGTCAAATCGACTAGAAGACATTGGCAAACACGGACGGCCATGTAGACTGGGTCATAATGTGGTGAGCAATGTCATGTGTGAGAAAATGCCTAAACACGTCATTATGACAATTTCTCAGATGCCGGTTTTCACTGGAAGGTTGTAGGGTTTAGCACAAAGCAGTAATGGCTGACATGTGGAAATATCTTTAGGAAATACAGCAAGGTCAATCAAATGGGTCACTTTAGCTACATGTAGCTATCTAACACTTACTAAAAACAGCAGTGCTATCTAATTAGACAACTTTAAAACAAATCTTGATACGATGTAAGAGCTATAATGACTAACATTAACCCTTGTTGTCTGATCTAGCTAACTATTGCTATATCTGCATTTGTCATTTGACTGCTTAATACTGAACGACTAAGCTAGGTATTAAACATATTAGCTAACTAGGTTCCCAAATTCTTTGTATCTTGTCTAATTATACATAGTTACTAAGCCGTCCAGCTAGTTACACATGGATATAGATTAATATTGGGTTAATACTTACAACACAAACTTAGCTAGCTAACCAAGCTACGTGGCTAAGCTAACAAACTTGAAAGCATACAACAGTAATCATTACAAGAATAACTATTAAATATATTACCGACAAAAAAGTAGCCGAAATAACATACCTGGACATCACAATATATAAAGTTGATCGTTATATGAACGAAATATCTAGTTATCACCTTGACAATACGTGTAGCTTTAGTTCTAAACTGCCAACAGCTGCCGTTATTTGTTGTTGAAAACAAAGTGGACTTTTCCAACGATCATGCTGTTCTTCGCCTTGGTTTTGTTGACGCCACGAAGAGCCTAGCGCCATCCATCGTCCAATAAGAAAACGAAAAAAGAAAATGTGCTGTATAAATATCACGAAACGCTACAAAAGCGGTGAAATGCTGTCAGTCACTTTGTTTGTAAAAACGTCATACAAAAAATACTAGACTGAGAAATACTCTCGGGTCTGATTAAATATAGTCACGTTATTATCACCGCAACATTTGTCACTTAAACGATAGGGAGCGCTGTGCTGCGTTTGCTTTATTACTGCTTCACACGGTAAAAAAGAAAAACGTCGAAGAAGAGGTCGACCGCTACAGACGTCAGTAAATTAGAGTAACGGTTTTTGATTGATTCCTACCATGATGTTTTAGTTTTATGGTCGATTATTTAGAATTCACTTTGAAATGGCACGGAGCTGGCAGGAGATGGCTTCACAGCAAGTCGAACAGATGGCTAGTTCGCTGAGAGAGTTGTTTTCGTCCGGCCTCGTCTTTCTTCATTCTGAACTCGGAGTAGATTTGGGATTGAAGCTCGATCTTTATCCACCATGGGTTATCCTCTTAACCGCATGGCTTGGATTGTGTCTTGTGCTGATTTTGGGTGTCTCCGTTTGCCGTGGTATTCCAAAAAGGTTGTCCAGCCCGTTGACAGCAAGGGAAATGCCCGAAAATACTACGCAAGACCCGACGAAGGGTGAAAAACTCGACGAACCGAAGAAGAAGAGCAGAAAAAAAGCTAACGATAAGGTAGCAAGCTAACTAGCATTGTCTCTTACGAAATAAAGATCGATAGCTAGCTTATCGAGCTAACTAATTAAGTTGCTTTTGTTACCTAGAAACAATTAAGTACATAGTTAACTTGCTTAAGCTTGCCGATTTGTTAACAATTGATTATTAACTTTTAACTAATCTATTTTTTAGTGAAATATCCGACCTGGAGAGGTTTGCCAAAATGAGTGCCATGCAGCGGTTGATAATTCTCTAAGACGACAGTAATGCTGTATTGCACGTAATTGATCTTTGTCCTTTTCTTCTCTATTTTAAAGAAACCTCAGCGAAATGGCCTTGCAGTTGAACCGCAGCCAGACGTCAGTTCGGCAGCACCTCAGGGCCAGGATCCACCCGAGGTTAAGGCTGATAAGGTACCTAGCTAGACTTCCAGCCCAAACAAGACTTTTTCGAATGTCTGAAATCGCTTATTTCTGGCATGTCGTTAGCCGTCTGTTAAAGAAAAAATTGAGACCACTTGAATAATCAAATGTTTATCCATGGCCGCAGAGAGCTTCAAATGTTATTGACGGCTGTCGCGTGTTTGACAAGTAAAGACATTGATTTGAAAGCACCAACTGGCAGTGTCGGGTTGCCATCTTAATTCGCAGATGCAGCAGACCTGTTTAGTTGAGCAGTGGTGCAACGTGCAGTAAGTACGCTATTGAGTAAAGCAAAGTTGCGCCACTGGAGATGGTAGCCTAACCTTCTTGGAGACTAGCACGTGCCATCTTTTGATGTTAAAAAGGCATACTGACAAAACAACAGACAAGTGATATGTCAGGGTTTTGTTTGACAGATGACGCATTTCGTCACAGGATTCATTTATGGGATCTTGTATTGTGTCCTAAAAAGGGGGGGGGTGCCTTAAGCTCTTGAAGTGCATAAAATAACATTCTAAATAATATATTATAATAATAATAAAAAAGTACATTTCCCCCCATTGGGATTCAGCTATATATTTTGTAGCCTGTTTTACTTTTTATATGGTGCTTAGCTTCTCTGAAGGATCCTGCCAGAGTTCATACAAACAACTAACAACTGTTCTTAGGCCAAAAAGAGTAAGAAGAAGACCAAAGCTCCAGTAAAGTCCTCCAGACCTGCAGAGCGCAAAGATCAAGATGAAGGTATGTTTGTTGCCAGGACAACCCACACACTCATGAACGAGTGACACCCCAACCATGTATATGCAACTGTGAAATATGAATACCCTCTACAGCAGGTTTTTTTTGTTTGGTTTTATATAGAAATTCATTGTATCTGTGGTATTTTGAGATCACTATTTTGGACTTTCATCAAGTCTAATTTATTAATAAATTATCTCCTAATTTATGAATAACAGATTATAAAAGTATATTTAGACATTCTGTGTGACCTTATGAAATACTTTTGTGACATTCCGGTGTATTTGTATAACAAACGCACAGCAGTCTTAACCAGGCCGAAACATTTGTGTTGGACAGGGATTTTCCAACAGTGGAATAATTTTAGTCATTGTACAGATAATCTGCATTTCATCAACTGCCCTGTATCAGATAGCAAATGCATAGCAACAAAGGTTATTTTGATATCTTATCTAGACAGCTAGTTGTAGGCGTGTATATGATATGAAGAAGTCCTCTCTGTATAGTCAGATTCTAGATACAGTTTCAGACAATAATATCTAGAACCTGACTATACAGAGATCTACACATATCTATGATTCAGTGTGGTTGGCTCGGGGTTCGAGCCTTCGCAAGATATTGGAGAGGGTGGACCATCCTTGCATTAACACTGGCATAATGATGGCACAGTTTATACCATAAGTCTGCTTCATGACTGGTTTAAGAGTGATCCGCCACTCAGAAAGATCCTGCCAATAGCTGCCCTGATGTCAGAAACTGATCACTGGTGAGGGGGCTAAAGTACGGTTAAGACTAATTGTGCATAGCAATAAATAGGCAAAGTTTCTAGCTGTCTATAATAAGGTGCCTAGTGAGTGCACATTGTTTATAAGGACATTATAAACCACTCATGGGCATTGAATGTGAAACGGTGTGCTTGTATTAGTTGTCTGGGAAGCAGGTGTCTTGGAGACCACTTAATATGGGTCATAATATTTGTCTTTGTTGCAAGTTTGTTGTTTGGGGGTTCGTTTGGTGGTATTTTACATCCACTTATGTTCCCGTCAGCTGGTAACTGGGAGACTAAAGTCAGTAACCGTGAGAAACGACAACGGCGGAAGGATAAGGGCACTGGCGATGGATCTGGCAGCCCTGGAGGACCAGAACCTGTCACCACGGTTCCCAGTGCTGAGCAACCCATCATGAGCGGAGAGGAAACAAAAATCACCATCCCATCAAAGAATAACACCAAAGCCAGCAGCAGCAACATGGCCACCTCTGCAGGGCAGAGAAAAGAGAGGGGTCAGTTCTGCTGGTTATGTCATATTTCTGTTTTTTCCCTATTCACTTTTAGACCAGTAAGTTCCATATGGAAGTAGTCAAATATTACCTTATGTCAGAAGTTTACATAATTAGGTAGACAGGGTTACTTGCATTATGCCACAGTTTGAGTGTGCCTGAAGCACACTCCCTGAAACCTCGCTGTTCTCATGTGTCTTTACAGAATGTGCCCCAGCTGATGTCTCCCGTGCTGCCCTACCACCAGGTAAATGTACTCGGAGTCTAGACTGCTGTGTTACAGTGAGGACCATGGTTCGGTTCAGATTACGATGGGGCTTATTGGGACCCGATGATGGCTGCATGCTCTAACCGTGTGCCCAGGCTGTGCCACGTGGGAGGCGGTGTTGCCCGTCAACGGGTCGAGCTGGAGGGATCTGGGCGTGGCCCTCCCCACCATGCCAACCAGCGTTCGAGGAGACACCTGGAACAGCATGACCCCGCCCACCGAGCACCAGGAACCCACTCACTGGCCTCAGGAAATGGAAGGTAACCTGTTGGCGTCAGTACTTCCGTCTTCTGTTTCATGCTACTGAAGCATTCTGAACATGATGCGGCTTGTTTCTTTTCTTCAGTAGAACAAAACACTGGTTTAGACACTTACCAGATTACCTAAATCAGAATAGAATAATTGAATGCCCTGTTTCTTGGAAGAAGCAAGACTAAGAAATGATGGTTTGTTTGTTCAATAAGGGTCATGGATGATTGTGGATGGATCTCATATTCCTGTCTCCCTCACAGGACCGTCTGCAGGTAAACACACACACACACACTCACTCTCTCTCTCTCTCTCTCTCACTAAATGCATGAACAACATTCCACCTACTCAGGTCTTCGTTTAGATGTCTTTATAACGCCTCCAAAACGACACACTTGGAAAAATTGTCCCAGTAAAGCACTTTCTCCTCTCTTACTCCCCACTTCTCTCTGTGTATGTGTGCGCACGGACGTATGTGTGTATGTGTATGCGCGCACACACAAACACGCGTACAGCCGTTGAAGCACAGGCTGTTCCCGGCCTGTCCTGGAGCTGCGCGTCTGCACTAGATGAGTGGTCTGGACTGAGTGAGTTCTTTCTGACCTCTCTAACCCTGCAGGACTTGCACTTCAACAACTGTTGTCATTTGATTATTGTTATTATTGTTTTTGTGTGTTTTGTTTTTTTGGACTAAATTGTTCTTGATGGTTATAACTAAAATAGATGCTCTGCAGAAGGAAAATGTCTCTGTGATTTTTTTTTTTTTTTTTATCCTGGGTTCCAGCAACTAAGAATTTCAACGCAGCCCTGTTATTCAACACAGTTCAGTTAAGCAATCAGGAAACTTCTGTACATGGAGGCAGTCATCCCTGCTTCTCACTTGTTTTGCACGAGGACAGGCAGCATGTAGAATGGCAGACTAAGGGAAGGGCTTTGGAGAGACACATAGAGGTCATGGTATTGAAGAGAAGGGTTGGACTTCTTTGGTGACTAAGGTGTACCAGAAGTTAAGTGGAACTGTGAATGTCGCTTACAAGTGTTTAAAAACGCCTTTCCTGTAGAGAAGGTGAGATCATGTCCACGTGTTACAATGTGCTGTGTGGTTTAGACAGTGGCTCTGCGGACCCTGCATCTGACTGGAGCGCACCATGTGAAGAGTGGGGAAACTACGAGGCACAGCCACCAGAGGGCGCTGTGTCCCCAGAGGGTCCTACATTAGCGGAGATGCAGGTCAGCAGCGCTGTTTGATAAATCCAGCCCTGGTTTCCATAGAGCCATGAACAATGTGTGCACCATGTCATTGTGTTTTGTTTATTGCATTTTTTTATAACAATTTTGGTATGTTCTGAGGTGTTTGTTTATACATTAGATTCTGAAACCAGAACACACACTTTCCGCAAGCATCAGTAAAAAAATGTCTTGCATTCATGTATTTTTAACACACTGCATCTTTGAGAGATTGTAATTGTTGCTCTCTTTTGATGACTAAGCTACAGTCCTGTATCTGGCACATCAACCACCCTACAATTTAGCAACTATCATGGTTGTCTTTATGGGTTGTTTTTATGATCTGTGTGAGGTCTGTGCCAAAGCCTAACCTTAGATTATCCTAGGTTCAGTTGGGTGTACTCGGTTCAGTTTTGGTTTGCTCTACTGATCTTTATACACATTCAGTTTTCAGTCTGTTCTCCTTAAGCTTGATCTGCTTTCTCATAGAGAACAAGTTGGGGGGGCAGGTTGTAAAAGGAAACTGGCTTATCTCTCTGAGCATTACAGACTGTTTTAAAATATGGAATGAAAGCTTCACCCCTAGTCTGCATATTTCTGGAAGTAGTCTAGCTGGGTTTCTAGCTGAAATGCTTTTTTGTCAGAGAAATGACATTCCTGGACTAAGGGGAAATGAAAATGAAGTGATGCAGAATCCTACACTTCAGTGAGCCAGTAAATGTCTCGGAAAACTGTATTCACATTTAACCTTGTTTCATACAGGAATCGGACACTGAAAAAGACAATGAAACTACTGCACCTGGCAGTAGCAAAGCCAAGAAGAAGAAGAAGAAGAAGAAGAAGCAGCTAGAGGAAGCTGGACCTGGTGCCCAGGTGACAGAAAAGGGTTGTTGTTGTTGTTGTTGTTTTGCAGGATGTAATTCATAAAAGGATGTTCCAATAGAGTTAGGATCGGGCTTTGGGTTAAATCATTTTCCAAACGGAGACAACTCTCACTCCCCTTTCTTTCGAATGTCAGGAGGAAGGACAGGTGGGTTTGGCCAAAGACCACGACACTGCAGGGAATACTTCACCTAAAACAGTCACGGTAAGACAGTTCACATAACGGATCTCAGGATGAAATGAGCTTGGTAACCCTAGTCATTGTACATCAGTTGTTCTTCAGTAGAATCAAACTAATCTGATGTCGATGTGATTTGAGTCCTGTTCTTTCTATATCCAGTTAGGGCAGGAAAATAAACTGCAGGTGCTATGACCCTTGGTTTGTTTTGTAAACTTTCCTGACTGCTGTTACTACTACAGTAAGGGCCCAGAAGCTATCAGTGAGTGCTTGTTATGGCTTTGCAGTTATCAGATTTTGTTAGCTGAGCATGATGTACTCTGAGCTTCCTAAGGAGGAGGATGTGGATGGTTGTGGTTCATTGGTTCAGGAAATTAAAGTGCATGTTTGTCACCTGGTCACGAGTATGAGCCCTGGATCTAGTTGCCACCTACTACCTTCGCCATAGGGCGTAGCCTGTGTGGCTGAGCTGGAATGTGTGGGTTTAGAGATGGAAGAACCTGCCATGGTGATTTGTGGATGATGTGGTGGCTCTCCAAGTTGCAGAGCATCACCATGGCTTTCATCCTGCTGCAGAGACTTTATGTTCCTGGAGGGAGACGAAGGAACATGCCTCATGGCTTGCTGCTTATCGTCATCCTCGTTCTTAGCCTGCCGTATGCCAGTGCCCATCGTGTTCTTGAGCCGTGCTTTGGCTGCAGGTCACACTGTGTCTTCTGCCTGTAACCCTGTGAAACATTAAGGAAAAGCAAGCTGAAGCATGTTGAGGTGGTCATCCAGAGTTCAGCAGGTGCCATGGTGTAGGTAGTTTTTGTCCTATTGGCGGAAACCGAAGTGGTTAAGCGGTGAAATGGTCCGTAAACATTCACACTCCCGTCCTGTTGAATCGGCACATTATGTTTAAAACGCTGCGTTCCAAGGCCAGATTAAAGTTTTTTACGAACTTCAGTCCTGGTGAGCCCCAGGTCTTATTGAGTTGCGTTAAGATAGAGAAGACAAGGGAACATACTGTGATGGAAGTGGTCCAGTAATATTTTTTTCTTCTAAAAGTGTTAAAAGTCTCAGAAAAGACCTTTTTCAAGGGGCTCCGATTGTCTGTGAACATGCACACCTGTTTGAAAAATCTGATAGGCAGCTATAATTTCCGGAAGCATTTCTTTGTATGCCTTAGCGTTGCTACCTACTTTCTCCTTGTGGTGAAACATTTTCTGTTCTTTGTGATTTAAAAAAAAAAAAAAAAAAAAAACCCCTCCACACACCTCTTTTACTTGTTCTGCTCTGTTGGAAAATCAACACGGGAGTCTCACTGCTGTGGTTAATGTGCGGTTTGGGTCGTGCCGTGTTGGTTTTGTGGTTCTGCTCACTGGCATTTTTTTGTTCACGTGCAGGAGCAGGAACGCGTGGCGGCCAGAGCCGCGCCAAGACCTGCCGAACCCAAGGCTCCCACCAAGAGCACAGCATCTCCTGCACAAAGTAAGACGCGCCCTGCCTCCCCCCCTGCCCTGGTAGCCCTGCTCCTTCAGCTGGACCAGATGCTGTTGACCACTGTCACTGCTTCTCTGAAATTTATTTATTTTTCTACTAGGAAAACCAGAGGACAGCTGGGAATCTCCTAAACAGGTCAAAAAGAAGAAGGCAAGGAGGGAAACATGAGTGTGTGTGTGTGTGTGTGTGTGTATCCTGAAAAGCTGTAATTGCTGAAACGTTGATATGCAAACTTTTTGGTTGTACTAAATTTCTTAGTTATTGACTGACTGTGGGTGTTTTTTAATACTCTGAAATCAGCCATGGCCAGTATTGATTAGGGTCCGACAGTTGCTGATCCATCTGGCTGCATCCAGACAATGCATTATGTAACATATCAGAAGGACCTATTACTGGATAATTAACGAAAAATAAAACCATGTTGTGGGTCCCACACCCTTTGAACTATGTTAATTTATAATTATATAGCAAGTCTGAGATTTTTACATGCATTGAAGTTTTCTGAGCCGAAATCAAGTGGGGGGGAAGGGGGTTGGTTAAGAATTCTCAAGACTTCTTAAGTCCTGAACTATGAGAGTTATGGACAGGAGCTGAGACGGTGTCCCTGCTGTTTCATTTCTTTGTGCTGTAAAATCTTTTTGTAGACACCTTTACTCAGAAAATAACAAAAGCCATATGTGAAAATTAAAATGTTTCATAAAGTTGTAATAGATATTAAGTCTGTTGAACAGTGTACACAGTTAGAAATTATTTTCTATCACCCTTGTGAAAAGCAATTAATCCACATCGTTTGTACTTAAACCATTTGCATGTGTTTGTTTTTAAAAATGTGACAGTGCTCAATGTTTATGCAGGTTGTAAATTATATTAGCCATTACAGCTCAGGAGCTACAGACACAAAGTGTAAAGGCAAAATGCCATGCCACTATGGTTAAAGAGCCCGAGTGGAGGGAAGCGGCGCATCTCATCATGTTGATTGACGTTTCCCTTCAAATTGTGGTGGTGTTGGCCAAGCGCTTGTGAACCACTGTGATGTTAAGACTGTCAGAAATCTGATGCCTTAATGGCGTGTGTGCAGAGCGACAGTTACAAATGACTGTCCGTTGCATGCAGTTTCCTCCCATCAGTAATGTCAGTCCAGTCTCCTTGAAAAGTCACGTTATAAACATGGTTTCTTTACCAGTTTGCTTGCTGCTTGTATTCATTTCTGCTGAATTAATGTGCAGGTTCCCTGTCAAGGAACCAGGTGTCTTCTAGGGACTCCCCTAGAAGGCCTAGAATGTTCTGGTTATTTGGTCACACAGATTTCCTAAAATGTGTTCAACCTCAGGAAGTAGCAGCTTTAATGTTTCATGTCAATTTGTCAAACAGGATCCAAAAATGGTTACAATTCAAATGTAATGTTTATTTTATTAATCTTTATTATAAGGCCACTATGTACTGTGTGCAGAATGCATTATTTAAAAAAAAAAAATCATTAACATTGAACTACTACCATCTTACCATTTTCCATCAACTGAATCAGCCACATTTAAGAAAAGCTTCCCTTTGACCTCTGTCCCCCATGAGGCTTCTGACCCCAGAGAGCAGGCTTGGATATCTTTAGTTATTTACATCCAAACAAGAATAGAAGACTTGCTGTAGGTCAGTAATCTCAGGTACTCCCCTTCATTTTACATTTTTTTACATTGTATCCTTACATAAATGGTACTGGAGTATAATGTAGGAAATATTAACCTTACAGTCCAAAACTGATGGCTTGTGATTACTGTATTACATATTCCCTTTTATGGCTTTGATATGCTGTAATACAGGCAAAAGAAGATCACAAGAAATGGGTCATTAATCTCACTGGCAAGCACTATTAACTGGTGTGTCGAATTACACTTCATTTAGATTGGGGAAGAAGCATTTCACAAAGAGTTTGGATTACCCAAGCCCTTACAATTTGTGTTATTTAATCTTGACTCAAGCTATCTGACCATCTCACTTTGTGCAACGACCCAAATGACTTAAAATCTGAAAATAGAAAAGATTTGGTATATCTGCCCTTCTAATAGCAAATACGTTTAAACTAATTTTACAACACCCAGCATGGACAGGAAGTGTGCAAAGTAGCCCTATGGTGAGCACAAGGGGAAAGTATAGCCTCCTACAGTATAGGATCCTACAGCAGCCACCTCTGATCATCTTATTTTTCACCATCTTTGATCACCTATTACCAGTACCAAAGCATTTATACACACCCACACTGCCCTTCATGCGTTTGCATTCATAACATTACTGTCGGTATGTTAGTCCGGAGGACCAGTCTGTGTCATACAGTTATACAGACCATGACTCTTTGGTTTGAGCCAGGATAAATGGCATATCATCTTATTCTTACAATCCACCCTTGGAGAGTAGCACACAGTAAACAAGTACTAATCACAATCTTGAGTGGTCACAAACCATTTTGAAAGGGGAAAAACATATTTCAGAATCTAGAATGAAGATGATTCATTATGTGATCTACAGATGGAATCAAATGGAGATTACTGCTAAGTGATGCTCAACATCAAGCTAACCAGTAATGAACAGCAGCACCTGGTTAACTGATCTAGTACCAATACATGTTTAAGGACTGACAAAATCTCTAAAATGTAAATTAACAGAGTGCCAAAACCCCAGTTTAGTTGGTTTAAAAAAATCTTCCTCAGAAAATCCCAACATCTAAAGGTGTGCAAGGCATAACTGACATTTGTTCTTTAGATCAAAATTCTGTGGATTAAAAAATGTTTAGTAGGCAGTCAATCAAGCACATTCTGGACAGAATCTTGGCACTATGGGGTCTATCATATAAGCTAGGTCAAACTATAAAGGCAACCCAAATACCACAATGCAAATCAGAGAAACAGTGGTGGAGGTCTGAGAAACAGCAGGGGGAAAATGTGTCATCTCATCTACACACCACCAGTTACTGTAATACAGTAACGATGAATATCTAATAATAAGCTAAAGATATACCCAACGAAACCCTGCCACAAACAACCCCCACACAGTCACACAAATCACAAAAAAAAACAAAAACAACACCCTCATAAAATAGTTTGAACGTGAAACAGGCAGACAAGCACTGCATTGCTCATTTAGTGTATTCCAGAAAGGCAATGGTGGCAAAGTCTAGCAAAGTGAGAAAGAAAGAAAGAATTTTTACATACATGTAGAGCAGTAGTTACTGTTACAAAAGAGCCTGTTTGGATTATGTTAACCACACAAGATTTAAAAAATAGTGTTTTGTTTATCCCTAACTTCACTTCAGTTCATAAAAAGCAGAGTAATAATAACTCCATCGACTGGCAAACAAATGCAGCTAAAATCCATGCTGTCCACATTTCCTGATTGGCCGGTCTCACGTTACCCACAATGCTCTGGCCATCCTTGACGACAAGACAAAAAAAAACAAAAAACCCTGCATGACTCAACGCTGGAATTTTAACCACAGGAACCTGAACCTGCTTGTTAGGCAGTATCAAAAAACAACAGAAGAGCTCAAGAGGACAAAGAGTGCAGCTTAAAGTCTAAGGCCACGGTGGTTTAGCCAGAACCTGTCTGGCACTGAGGACCATCACTGCTGTGCTGCAGTGCAAACCACAGTCCATGCCACAGGGAGAATGTGGAAATCACCCTAGAATGTCCCACCAGTCAGCAACTCTCTCCACATTTGGACATGGACGTTAAAAGGGATGCACGGTCTTGATGATGTAACTTCAATGGATGGGGGGGGGGGATAGAGAGAGAGAGCGCGCGAGCACAGAAAAGTGGTGCGAGAGAGAGTGTGCAAGCATATAAGCCAAAATAGTGACAGAGAGAGAGCGAGAGAGAGAGCGAAAGCGAGAGAGAGAGAGAGAGAGAGAGAGAAAGAGAGATGGCACCAGCATTTAAAACTAAAGAAACAAGTGCAGTGAAGACACTGCAGTGATTTCTCTCAACTAGGTCATTGCACTTTGTAATGGGTTGCATGTGTTTGTAGTGGAGGGTGTGTGATCAGTTATCAAGAGGCTGATTGTCTCTGTGGTCCTCCTTGGGCATTTGATCCAGTTGGGCGGACTTGTCGGCAGGTGGATTAGCAGGCAGTCCTTCTTCGGTACCAATGTTAACGGTGATGTTAGTGTAGAGGGGATGGTATTCCCGAGTGAGGACTTCATATTCCACAGAGTTCATCCCATCCAGTTTCCATGTCTGTTTAGTCTTAGCTAGCATGTTAAACCTACACAAAATGCAGAGGAAGAGAAAGATGCAAATATCCACTTATACGTTATGAAAATCTGGGCACAACAGCCCTGTGCCCTCCAACGAACAAACATCATTTATCTACCAGACAGACAAGTGATAATGCCATGTGAACAGGACAGAACATTTTACAGACTTGCCAAACATCATGGCAAACCCTACATCAGTGTATGCAGGATAGAATCCAGAAGGTGTTGGGCAAGGCATTCCAGAGGTGAATGAAGCAGGTTAAAACTACTGCTTACCTTTTAGGGTTGACCTCATTGCCCTGATCAAGCTTGTGTTTGATCATCTTGTATCGGCCCAAAGTCAGGGAGGGACGGGTGATCACCATTCCAGCTAGAGATACCCTGATTGAGCAAGAGGGGATGAGAGAGTCAAAAACTATGACAGCATAGCATATAGACATCCTACAGGCACTACCATGTTACTCTAGTCGGGGTGACAAATAGAAAATCTCTCTCAAATCAAGGTCTAATGAGTCATTCACTGGCAAAACCCTCTCACTATCCTCTTTCACTACCCCCCCCCTCCCCCCCCACACACACACACACACTCACACACTCACACACTCATACCGGATTCCAATGTCGTCATCTTCACCACCCCAGCCCCAGTAGTTGTTGGGGAAGCCATTCATCTTGAGGTAGTGCAAGGGGGTCAGTGCTGATACTCCTCCAAAGTACATATTATAGGGCAGCCTGGAGCACAGAACAATCAGAAACCAATGTAAGGTCAGCATTTTGGAAAATCACCTCTGAAAGAATACCAAAAAACCAAAAAAAAAAAACCCCAAAAACCCCAATATGAACAACAAAGATGAGGGAAGCCATCAGGAGGGTCTGCACTGACTTGTAGCCAAACTTGTCCATGGCGATGGCGGCATGTTTGGGGTATCGGTCGCAGGTGTAGATGTTGCGGTCGTCCTCTGGGATCAGGTCCACGTCATGGAAGAAGAGACAGTCCCAGTCTGCCTCACGCATGGCCTCGCGAAAGCCCACGTTCATCAGCTTGGCTCGGTTAAACGTGTAGTTACCAGCCTGTTATCAGACGGACACGGACAAAAGCATTTAAAGCGCTCATCACATGTAGGGCCATTCTTAAGTCGGTGGTAATTGAAAAATGGCGGGAAACCCAGTGATGGCTGTACTGGCTTGGTGTCTCCCAAATTTTACCACCATTAGCGTTATATAGTAGCGAGCATCACTCAATACTCTCCATGATAGATCAACACTCACCGCCATAAAGCTTTTAAGGTAATGTAACCAAACTACATATACCAGATGCAGGAAATTTAAATGGATATTTTTAAAAATAAAATAAATACATTGGATAGCCAATTATTCACATATGATTCACCAATCAATCAATTAATTATCTTAAATGCGGCTATAGCAAATAATTTATGTTTTTTTAAGTAAAACACATGTATAATAACTTTACAATTTTAAACTGCATAATAACTTTGAATTGCATTTTTTTCACCTACTATTCAGTATGAAACAGTTGTTACGGAAGTTTTATTGAGTTTCAAATATATAATGGAAATTTATTTCTAGGCAATTCAGATGACTTACCAACATGTAACACACACACACACACACACAAATTAGTTACGTCAGCAAATATGCGCTACTTCATAGTATTAATAAAATATACAAAACCAAGGGTCAATGTGAAAATGATTCTGAAACTGTTCTGTTTTTTCTGTGTGCAGTGTATTATTTCAGAATACAAATTTTCATATTTTTCATTTATATGTGCAGTTAATTGACAATTTCAATTGTACCCAGTAAAAATAAATAAATAAATAAATAAATAAATAAATAAATATCTGGATGGATCTTCACTAAATTCCTTTTAAAAAAAATCATAACTCTAAAGAACTTAAGAGATTTATGATGGTCCAATAAAATTTAAGAACTCTTAGGCCTTGGCAACAAAATAAATAAAAACAATTTTTTTGTGCTAAATTGGAACTGTCCTACCTATAATACTAAAACTGCATTTCGTGATAATGTGATTTACCCCATCAAATGTTAACAGCATTTGTTATAAGGCCATTTAGCCTGCCAAACTACGCTTCCTATAGGATAATGTATGTTGGAAGAACTTTCCAGAAAAAGTAATGTGAAACACTTGTGGTATTATATTCTGACAAGGTAGCACAGATCAATAGATAGGATCTATAATTATACACTATGGCAGGACATTTTGACAAGGTAGGACAAATCAGTAAAACACCAGCATGCATGCTGTACTTGTTTGGAAAGCTAGGGTTAGGGCTAGGGCTAGGGTTAGGGTTAGGGTTAGGGTTAGGGCTAGGGTTAGGGCTAGGGCTAGGGCTAGGGTTCAGGTCATTAACACACACTTGGTTTGGCTGAACTTAAAAAGTAGGAAATAAAATTGTTGATAACGAAGAAATATTTCAGTTACAATTAAAAAAAAATAATAAAAATCACACACATTCTTCGCTAAAGTACAATTTTACAAAATGTATGACAAAATTCTCAGCATCTCTAGGGTGACTTCAAACCCTTGGTAATTACAGGCTAATTCATGCCCTCTTATCAAAATGTGGAGAATATCATAGTTACAAACATTTCTTTTATTGAATTAGTTTCTGATGGCTTGCTTGCTCTCTTTCACCTTTTGTACTAAAGACCTCTCTTGGTAGTCCCATAATATCAAACCTTCTGGAATATTTCAACCATATATAAACATCCTGTTCATAAGTCAAATGTCTGCTATATCAACATAAGAAATATTACACTCTGAACTGCAAATAGAAGACCTGAAGCCCTTCTATAGCTTAGTATAGCCAGGACACTCAATACATAGGACCATAAAGCACAATGAACATGACACACTGAATAAATACCCTGGTGAAAAGGAGAGAACACGGTTCAGGTAGCACAGTGGAGCCTGTCAATCTGAGAGAGAGGGATAAGACTCACCTTTGGGACATTTCACAAAGCAGGGTGTGTGTGTGTGTGTTTGTGTTTGTGTTAGATCACCACATAGATAACCATTTTTACATGGGTATGTGCATGCTCACATGTTTTAGGTGAAACACACCCATGTCTATGTGCACATTTATATAAAAACTACGCACCTGGTGGATGACGTAGATACCGTAGCTAAGTTGTTGCCGCTGTAAAAACGGATGTAAGTAGTAGAGCAGGAACTTCAAGTGATGCTCTCTGTTTCTGTGGGGGATGATTATGGCCGTGTGGTGACGTGCCTCACAGTCTGGCGGCCGATAGCGCCCCCCACGCACCACTAGTGGGTTCTTCCGCTCCACCTGGGCAAAAGTCATCCCCGAGGGAAAGCTGACGTGGATCGGTCCACCTTTCATGAAGCGGGGGTGGGGATGGGGATTGTGGGGAAGACATTACACACAATTTTATAACAATTACCACAGAAATCATTCGTTGTTTGTGTTGCTTGATTGTTTTTTATCTCAGCCTGCAAGTAACTGTTCTGAAAACCAGATTAGTCTTTTACTCCATCTATATATCTTATCTCTCTCTCTCATTCTCATATATTATATATATATATATATATATATAATAACTCTGACAATGGTCAATATCAATAACTATGTGAGAATGGGGAAACAGAACAAAAAAAGTTTTTTTTCCCCTTTTATTTATTTATTTATCACCATATATTTAACTACCAATAAGAATTTCATATGAAATTCATTTCATATGAAAACCTAGTCAGTAGATGTATATATTTCTAGAATAATTTTACAAGTTGTCAGTATTCATTAACTACTGACTCATCTCTTCCCACCAAGATTCTTGAGATTGGTAGTGTTTTGCAGTGTGATGCTGGGTTACTCTAAACTCACCGATGAGTGGAGATGTCTTGGGGCAGTAGGGCAGTTCCTCTTTGTTTGGCAATAAGGCCAGGTATGATAGGTTGGCGTAGATATCTGCACCAGTGCGGTTCCGCCCGTGGTTCACTCCGCCTGTTGCTTGGCCCGACAGCATGTCCAGCTTCCGGAATATCCGGAAAAAGTACGTCACCCTCTTCTGGTAGCCCTCCCGGGCAAGGAGTGCCATGATAACGAGCTGGACGCCCAGCAACATGATCAAGTATCGCCATTTGGAGTTCAGACTCAGCATGGCGCTGATGGGCGAGTGAGAGCCTCTCACACTGTGCTTATCGTAGTCGTCAAGAGGGACACAAACAAGTGCGACTAAGGTTGAGTCAGTCTACGGAGGTCTCATCCCTGACAACGACAGCAGGCCAGATGCGAGGTATGAGAATGGCACAACACATGCTTGTACACAAAAGGTATGAGCAGATCCCGAAAGGCTCTACAAAGATATGCAGTTACAGGAAAATAAAAATGATGTAAACAAACAAAGTTATGAACAGATACGTTTAAGGAAAAGTTTCCTTTTCAACCCCTGATACAGGTGGAGCAAATACGAGTGACACAGTGGATGTGTAGGGCGCAAAACAAAGAAGGCACTTAAAACGCATGTCATCAAACTGCTATAAATAAGGAGAATCTCCAAGTCAATTTGTTTTTTTTTGTGTTATGTTCTGCACCTGGTTTCACAAGCACATTCTCCCATTCTGAGAAACGATGTGGCAGTTCATGTCACTTCCTGTTACTGGGTAGTGTAGATCAGGATTCTTTTTGCTCTCTACTTCCTTCCAGAATGTTCAACAATGACAGCCATGAGAAGTTTACTGATGCCAAATGGCCTGTTTACAAGAGCTTAGTGAGTCTCTCAGGAGGCAAGAAGTTGCTGCCAAAGCCCCTTAAATCCCAAGAAAGGGGAGAGAGAAGGTCTGAGGGGTACTGATGGGTGGGAGCTGTGGGTATCTCACCCACTGCTATAGTCTCATTGTGTCATGATCCAGGGAGAGGGTCCATCTCCATGGCTGGCTTAAACTGGGCCAATCACACGTCACCGTCTGAAAGACAAAGGGAAAGACAAAGGGAAAATCCAGAGGAAAAACAGAGGATCCATACAGAGTAGCATGCTTAACACACGTTTGACTTGTTTGCGCACTTCCCTCTTAGTTTGCACAAATTTACACATACTTCCAGACAGCACCCACACTCAACCCTCTCCCCCTCCACCCTCCAACTGCAAAAACTGAGGCATTTTTATTTTATTAAGTAGAAAGAAAGCAGTCTGTTCTAACATGGCCGCCTTCCCAGGAGCAGTCTAAGCTGATGGTGGAGGGAAGGCAGCATGGAGGCCAGCTTGGAGTCTCCAATATGAACCACAGAAACCACCGCTATCAAACGTGCATGCTAAGCCTAGTGGATGCAATCGCTCCCCTTGGCCACTCACGGCATCACAGACTGCTGCTTCCCTCCACTCCGAAAGTAAATGCTTGGATCAGGCTGTGCTTTGGATCAATTAATAGTCATTAAAACAATCTCCTTTCAGTGCTAATCCTAAACCTATAGCACCCTGATTAGTGAGACATAGCAGATGGACAGCAGTATGTACGAGCGGTTCTCTGCATATCTACAGACTTCAGTACAAGTACTTTGCTCTATAAGTACTTATACTAAAGAACTTATCGAAGTACTGCTCTCCCAATTATAACAGCGATCTTGGCCTCTCGGTCCACCTTGAACTCTTGTCCTGTAAGGAAAAAACACTCAAAACTGATGGAACGAGATGGAACCTGAAAGAAGAGGGAGAGACGCAGCAGTCTCTTTTTGGGTGGATTATTTTTAAGCAGTACATTTTAAATACATTTTAATGCACAAAAAGTGTCATTCAAGTAAAGCTGTTGTTTTGGTTGGAGAGGGCACTGAAGACTAATAGCATCTATGTATGTGACAAATAAAACTTTGCAACTTTGAATCTTAAAGTTAAATTACAGCCTATATCCAGGGTTCAATAAGCAAGCAACGAAAAATTAAAAGTAAAAACAGGGGAGAAGACCGTGCAGGAGCATACCCAACTATAAAGTAGTGCTGGGCGATAAATCAGTCTTGACGATGATATACTTTTTAGATTTTTACTAAATAAAGATAGATGTAACAGCCGTCACACAGCCACAATAAATGTGACGGGCACCCTGTCTATCAGTTTTACTAATGAGAAAAAGTTTCCTACTGGCTTTGAAAACTAGGGGGGGAAATATGAGTAGGACCAGCAAATACCACAAAAGAGAAAGAGAACTCACTGTTGCTGAGTGAGATTGTTGATTTTTTTAAATAAATTAACAAGACAGTTACAAGTAGGATTGGGGCAACTCATTGACGTAACCAATTATGTAAACATTTCAGTTTGCGTAACGAGCATCGCCATGACATCATGATAAAAGATGAATGCGCCCGAACAAAATAAAACCTCTACATGGTAGCAAGAAAGCGCCGTTATGTCCTGTTTGATTTTCATCACTACCCAAACATGATACATCAGGACCGAACTTGTTAGCAGCAGTAGCTTACAAGCAACTGCTGCTAACAGTTGCTTGTAAGCATGTTACTGTTGTAAGCATTTTCGAAAAGTCTTCATCGACCCAATGTTAAGTCTTTTTTGTACCAATTTTAAAAGTCTTTGCTGTTATGATGTGATGTTACACTACGTTACAGACGTTACAGTATTAACAGACGTTACAGTATTATAGACTGTTGTTATTTTTTTTGTCTGTAAATCGTTTCATTTTGCATTATTTTCCCAACACTACTGCAAAAATACAGCACTAGTGATTATTTTAACTTGATATTACTCCAGTGATGGAAAGTTTAGTCAAGTACTTAAATAAAAATGTTGATTCTTCAGTTCAGGGAAAGGGTGCCTATGACAAACAGTGATTAAGATAGAGCAATCTTTAGAAATTAAGTGAAGTGGAAATTCAATTAATTTTTAAATGTTTTAAAATTACTGGCCAAAACTGGGCTATTTATTTTTGCAGAATAATGCCCTGTAAGTGCAAACACTTCTTGTTAATTTGTTTTTATGAGATGATTGAAATGAGAATTTCAATGAGAATGAGATGAGAATTTTTGGTATTTGTTCCGAGTTTATTTTTAAGTTGCTGTATTAATGAAGTCATAAAAAAAAATGTATATACTTCATCGTTAGATGAAACCTGTCAAGCTTCAGTATGCTGCCTCCTTTAGAGGCACCAGCTATGACACACCATTTATAAAACAGCACTGCAGTATTATTAGCATATCCATGTCTTTCTTTCTAGGGAGTGTGTATGTTAGCATGTGTGTTATACTACAGAGATCATGTTAGCATTTCTTGTCTCGCTGCCCCACTTTTGCACGCATAGGCAACACAGCACGCAACTTTTTGTGGTCATGCCCTGGAGATCATTTATGTAGTTGGTAGGAGACAGACACTCCAGGAGGCCTGGGGAGTGCAGACACTGGCACACGTAAGTGAGTGCAGACAGTCGATCTTTAGCTTTACAGCAATGGAGGGGGAGGAAGGGGTGGGGGGGGGTGCTTTGGTCTAGTTCAGGCTCTGCAGTCCTGTTTATTCTTTGGCATTAAACCACAAACAAACCCGGTTAAGTGTGCAGCTCTCATGATGAGGGAAGGCAAAGGTCTTTGGGGAAAGTGAAAAGACTGAAAGGTTAAGGATTTGTGAGCGAGGCAGGAGAGAGAAGGCGAGAGAGGAGAGATGGAGGAAGGAAAGAGAGTCAGCTCTGTCTGATGACTGAGGAGCTTAAAACTCTGGCAAGCAGTCAGGGACATCTGGATCACATGTGGTCTGGAGTAGGGCAGAGAAAAACGAGAAAACGAGAGAGAAAACAGTACAAAGAGATCTTTGTATTCCTATGCTGCAGCCCATGTACGTTCCTGTGCTGCCAATCACATTGCTATAATGACACACCCCTTAAAATAAGACTGGGTTATCTCTCAGTCCATCAATAAATGTTATTGTATGAGAATGCGCCTTCACACTCACTAAAAAGACATTTTCCTCTAGGTAAGAAACTGAGAAGCAATGCTGAGCATTTGAGAAAGACTAACCTTGTTTATTGGGAAATACCAAGACACACACACAAAGGTGTAACTTGGAGAGCCAGTTTATGAGACCACAAAAAGAAGTAAAGGATGCGTACCAAGCAACTACACAAATAATACACACCCGTACACAGGAGATACGATGGACAGCATTAACATGTACTCAGAAGAGACTTTCATAAGGCCATAGTGGAAAAACTCCCATGAGCAGAAACGGAGATACAGCAGTAACCAGCGCACATATCCATACCAGTGGTCATGTTCACATTTTTTGCTTATGAAGTTAGGATTCAGTTTTTGCACTGGAGTTTTCGAGACTAATTTAGCTATTAAATGATGAAAAACGAAATGCATAAAATTTACTGTTGATCAAACTGCGGGCCAAAATGATCACATTATAGTCATTCGAATAGTGTCTCAAACCTTGCCAGTAATCTCCAAGTAATATACTAAATCCTAAATCTCAAACACCTTTCGAATAATTATGGACAAATAAATCCAAACTTCAAATGGCTGCTAGCTGTTATATGAAGCCTAGACTTGGAAATAAACAGACATCTTTTACATTAGCTTACTCAAATAGCGTTCTCATTACATTACATAATTCTACACATTAGTTTATAAGCTTTTTAAAGTATGTGCATCAGATGTAATGCCGGAAACTTGTGACAAAATGCCTAGACGAACTTTAACATCCTTTGCCGTTGTTTTAATGAGCAGACTTTGAAACAAACATGGATTCGGACCTGGTTGCTAGAAAAACAGAATTCAAAAGAAATTCAAAAGTTTGATTGGTACTACAAATCGACAAGAAAATGTACACGTACATCTCCAACTCACAGAGCCAAGTCAAGGACAGCATTCAAAGAAACAGACTCTCTGCCGCTGCCTTAAGCCTGAAAAGGTTTGTTAATCGCACTTGTATGGATCCAACCAGGCTAGTAAGGAGTAGGTATTTTGATCATAGTATGTTTATCTTTATTTACATTTTATTTTGATAATGCAATTTATTTCGCAATTTTTATAAGACTACTGTTGTTTAATATACTTCTTAGTTTATTAAGTTCACTATTCAATAAATGGATAGCATTCTTAATTGGAAGAGGGGTATGTGTATACATGATCAAAATATATAAAATACAGCCTAATAAACAAAGATAAATCGTTAATTTCAATTACTTGTATGACAATTAAATGTCAGCTAAAATTATATGAGTGCGACAGGAATAACTAGCCAAGTACACACGGACGATTAGAGAGGTATTTGTAAAGCAAATTCTGACAACCCACAATTAACACAAGCACCTACTCCACAAAAACCTGTTTTGGACCTGCCATTCAAAAAACTTTCATCAGATTTCATTGAGTTTCCTTGTGTTTGTGTTCATAAATGGCTTAAGATCTATTTAAGGAACTCATTAAAAGGTGTTTTCATACAAGCTTGATGCCAGCCGACCTATTACACTGACATCTGGAATCTGGGCTTTCTACTCCTCTTAAAACCAAACTGCATGGAATCACTTCACCCAGAGCATTGCCAGAGGTAGAAAAACCTAACCGAGTAGTTCTGTGTAAAGAAAAGAATGATTAACTCTACATATTGTGCATATTCCCAAACAGGTCTGCAGTACTTAGGAAATGTGATTTCAAACCAACTGGGCATGTGGAAGAGCCTGTTCTCTATGCTGGGTTTCCACACACGGCACCATGGTATTCAGACTGAGCCTCCAGCTCCAATACCAAACAGTAGAGAGAGGGTGAGAGAGAGAGAAAGAGTGCAATAGAAAGAGAGAGAGGGTAAAAAAAGGAAGAGTGGGTAAAATAGTGAGACAAAGTGAGATAGACTGAAAGAAAGTGAGATAGGATGTAAAACAAATGGAGAAATAAAGAGAACGCGTGAAAGAAAGAGAAAGGGAGAGTCCTTAGAGCTCTCTGAGTGAACATGATGGCAACCTGCTGCTTTGGCTCTGTTGTCAAGCAATTAGATCCACAGGGATCAGAAACATCAAGATCTAACAAACACGGAACAGTGTCTTACATTAAGATCCACAGGGATCAGAAACATCAAGCTCTAACAAACAGGGAACGATGTCTTACATCTAGGAGAACATGACAAAAGCTGTTGGTTACCCTAGCAAACTGAGCTGGGTCAAAAACAGGGCCTTTAACGGGCCTTTGCACTGCAAGATCCTTTACTACCACAAATTGTTATAAGGCCAAGAGGCTGATGCACTGATCTCCATACAATGAACCACATTTCTGTTTTCTAATTATGACAGACTGTCAATAAAAAGTAGTTGTGCATTTGTCCAGTATAAAAAGGTGTTGACCCAGAAAATATTAACCCACTGCAAATACCAACGTCAACAGCTGTAATTAATCACTAAACAAATAATGAATAAAGATATCCTGAATCCGGTTGATTACGTCTGTTTGACAGCAACCATTTAAAAATGCAGATCTGTTGAATTAATAAGTTAAGTTAAATTAATAACTAGCTTTATTTATTTTGGCCTGGATCAGCAGGACAACTGATCCAGGGCCTTTGTTCATGGTGTTAAAAATAAATAAATTAATAAATAAATAATCGTCACTTGTGAGACAGTCTGTGAAAACGTATGGTTAAGGTTAATTCGTTTTGGTATGTTTAATTTCAAGTTAAAAATCAGACAAGAATTAGTCCTAAACTTAAATCACAAACGATCGCAAGCAAACTAGTTCAAACCTAATCAGTGTATTTTGCTGAAATATAAGTCAAACACTGCTACACAGTTTACCGTGGTGAATGCTAAATCAATATAAGCACTCAACACAACACTCTCGGCGTTGAATCAACCCGTACAGCGGCTCCTATGTGGTGCTGTTATTAATCAAACTCTGGCGACTTTGCTGCTCCTACCAAACCAGTCATTCTGCTCTACTTTGTCGGCTACAGGTAGAACAATGAAAATGGGATGTGTGTGGAATGTCTGCATTTTGTGCATGCCAGAAATAACTGTTACAACAATCATCAATTTCTAGAGAACAGAAACCGCAGAATGACAACCGGTGTTATCTCACAAAGTAGATGACATAAAACCACACATGCGCATAAGAGTGCAGAACACTTGTGTAAAAAACAAAACAAAATAGAATTTCAGTGTGCTTCCGATCTATGCACATGAAGAAAATACACATCTATACAATGAAGAAAACACAATCAAGTGTAATGCAATGCCATATCGAACATTCGTCGTTCTTTAGGGACTTGCCAAAAGCTACCATCATTAAGATGGTTATTCATTATTAATCTCCATGTCATGAAGTAGGTAGCTAGCTGATTGTTAAACACACGTGTAGTGTAACCAAAGACATTATAGTTTAACTATTCCTAGTGTTACCAAGCTAATTGTCACATCACATTCAAGAACAATTTCATGTCTGGATTCCGCGCGTAAAGTAACCAGGGAAGCGTATAAAAACAACACGGAGAAGCTGCTGTGTTAACCCTTACGACACCAAATGTTAGATAAACTATAGGTAGCACGATTATCACTTTGAAGAACATACACATAAAAATAGAACCGGCTTGTTTCCATAAAGTATTTATCCGAGTTTGTATATGTATTTTAGCTGAGTTAGCTATACTACAGATGAACATCCAGGTCTGGTTCCGCAAGATCTCACCAGAGAGAGGCAGCAGTCTACGACATGTTCTTGTCTGGTTTGCTAGCCAGCTAGCTAGCTAACTTAGCTACTCAGCTAGCTGGGTAATGATACCGCTCCAAACCTCTACTTTAACGTTAACATGGTAAAAATGTCATTAAGGTTAATGACATAACTACAAGTTTAATATCCAAGCTTACCACTTGACCCCAAGGCTGCTTGTTTGCCTATTTAGAAGAAACGAATCACCTCTCTTCTGAATTAACATCTGGCAGTCCGAAACCACGGTCTCTCCGTCTTCGGAGTTGAAAGCTTTCACATTATGTATACACAGGAAGTGATGCACTTTGTTGTACCAAGTGCGCGTGGAACAAAAACGTCTCTCTGCGAAGTTTAACAAGCTTATCTCTTCCTACTTATTTGACTGGGACATTAGTTTATTATCAAACAAGAGTATAATACAGATAGCCTTATCGGTTTCATGCGGTTCGTTTGAACAAGGGTAATAAAACATTACTGAAAATATATTTTTAACGCCCAATGAAACAACAGTCAATGAGTTCAAAAATTTCAAGCAAAGCTTTAGAATGTACTCTGGCTACAGTCTTCTTGATTTAAAGTCAAGGGTATACAATTCAGCGGACACTTCAAAGTTCATCCAAAGCTTTCTGTAGGTGGGTACTAATGTGATCTCCAGCAGTTATTGGCACTAGTGGAATAGAACAACACTCTCACTCACTCTCTCTCTCTCTCAGTTACATGGTGTATAT
>JAOXYF010000028.1:8873447-8889218 GCA_028565775.1 Sternarchorhynchus goeldii
TATACACAGCATGTAACTGTATATATATATATATATATATACATATATATATATATACAGCATGTAACTGCTTATTCAGAATAAAACATTTCCATGTTTGTTTTCACATATTACTACACTTTATTTGTGCTGTTTATTTTGAACACGCTTGTGGTGTGATTGGTGGCAGAATAAATTATTTTGATAAAAATGTAAGCCCTAGTGTAGTCTTCAGTGTAACGTAATTAGGATTCAAGCACGTGGTGCTTGGAAACCTGTTGTAATTACTGTAGTTGTATCAATGCTTACTTTAAAATGTTTTACAAAATGTCAGTTGTGCCGTTTTCATTTGCTCCCCCGTACCAGCCTTGAAAGCCCCGACCCAAACTGGATGGCTTGGTTGTAGCTCTGTGGAGAACTCTGTTCTGTCCATAAGGGGGCGCACAACTATGACTTAAAGACCCTTTTCGCCGTTATCTCTGTCCAGCGATGTTGCCACATAAATCCTTTATACTATTTTGACCCTGTTATGACTCAGCTTCCTGACAGCATTGTTTGGGAACGGGAAAGGAAAGAGTCAAGGGCAGTCTTTCACCTACATTATCCATAATTTAGATCAACTTTTTCAAAATAACGAAAATATATTGCACATTGCAGTGTCAGAATTGCCACCGACGTAAAAAACAAAAAAAAAACCCTGGACTCTATCAAATTGTGACCACAGCAGCTGTGCTTTCAATCCTGATGCTCATCCAATCAGCATTTTATCTCCTCTAGACCATCACAGATGAGAACAAGCAGAGTAACATGCACAAGTCAACAGCTCTATACACATGTTCAAGCACAGCTATGGGTGGCAAGTATCAGAAAGCATGAGTGTAGATTTTTGTGCCCAAGCAGTTTGTCACCATTTTAGCGGTTCAATATTAAATTCCTTGATATTTTTACTTATTTTAATAAAAAGATGAGGAAAACCAAATTGATTAAACTCTATTTTACCAACTTGTACAGCTATAATGACATTTCAGCACTGACTAATGAAAGTCATGGACTACAAAATGCCAACAAATGTAAGGATAATTCTGAACCTTGAGCTTGTTACTTTTATGGAAAACATTTTATTGGTTCTGTGTACAGTTGTAATATAGCGAATACGTAGAATGTTGCAGACATGTGCATGTATCTATTTTGTATACATGAATACCAGTGAAGTCAGTTCCTGTACTCAAAGCTGAAACTCTTAAGGTCTTTTAGCCCTAAATAATAGATCCTTAAAAATGCAGAAAATCACAAAACTCAACATGAAAGGTCATGCTAATGCCGATATGGTAGAGATATCTCTACTTGTAGAATTCGTGTTCTTGCTCATCCTTCTTGATGACGGTCTTGTAGGCCTTCTCAAAGTCCTTAGCTAGCACAATGTAGCGGTTTTCACGCACAGCCAGCATGCCAGCCTGAAAATGGAAAGACAGGTTACATAAGGAAAGAAGCACGATTCCATGAACTTCAACTGAACATATCTACAGTGGGAAGGTGTCAAAACTGCAGCCCTGAGATCCATCACACCGAGAACCTGGGTAGCAGTTTGACACACCTAATCCAGTTAGACAAGTCCTTTAGTATCGCTTGAATATTAGAGCAAATCCACTCAATATATTGGGATATCCACTCAACGAGGTGGGTTGTACATGTCCAGGAGTATGCCATTGCCGATGAGTAGCATAAATAATCGATTTTGTAAATCTGTTTAGGAAAGGACCTTTCTACATACTGAAACATCTTTACATATTAGGTGCATTAAAAGGTAGCATATTATTAACTCCACTGCTAATTTATACAGAACTTTAAAGGCAACACAGACAGATTTAAAGTCTTCAAATTGGACAGGACCCATGGGAAAACATATTTATACATTTGTTTATGTTCAGGAAAATACAAAGCAGGTAAAAACTAATGAGGGAAACATTACACTAGTCGTTAGCTGGGCCTTCAGTCTATTTGCCAGCCTTTTGGATTTAAGAGTTTAAAGCCTTTGCCATTGGTGTTTTCTGTTGCTCATTCTTCTCTTCTTAAATGTCCAAGTTTCTCATGCACCACAAACAGAATCGTGTTAAACCAACCCGCAATAAAAGAATGGTTTAAGTATTTCTACCAGTTAGGGTCTTTTTTTTTTTTAAATTCACTTTTGATTCTAGTTTAGCTACAGTTTGATTGGTCCATCACTACACCACAGATATTCAATACCACATATGCTGTAGGCCTCAGTTCCATCAATAACTTCTGCCATGATACGAATGAGCTATTATGCAGACTTGTTCAGCAGATTTTGTTACTCTGCAGTGTTAACCAAGTTACTTCCAATATATAACTGAGAAAAGATATGTGCCAATTGGAGGGGTTCTATTATACTACAGAAGTGCTAACTCAGAGGTGCCTTTCATACAAAGGGATGAGGTAGTTCACAGTTTGCATAAATTATACCATCTTTGCACTGGAGTTTATGCTGACCAGCTGGCAACCTGAACCAGTTTTAACAGTGTAAAGATTGTTCAAGGGGTGAGATCAGTAAGGGGAAGCCGTTTTGATGCCTCACCTCTTGGCATATGGAGTTGATGTCTGCTCCAGAGATCTTGTCTGGCCTAGCAACATCTACTCACTGGTTAAGGACAATGACTACAGACATGATGCAAACACTAAAATATTCGACAAAAACAACATATTAAGTACAAAACGTACAAATTACACTGTGGAAAAATATGGTTCTTTATGTGCTGTGAAGTTCTTGATTTTTATGCTACCATCAGGGTTCTATTCCATTATCAGGCCATTGTTGTACTTTTCATAGGACAATTTCAGAAGGGACAGATTAAACATACTGGCCTTGTTTAATGTGCTTGTTAAAGCCTCATCCATCCTATAACCTAACAGCACAACAATAACTCCTGCTTAAAGAATTTACCATTTTCTCGTTCACTTTTCCATGATTTTTTTTCTTCCTGTAGACATAATACATTTATCCAATATATAAAATAAAATGGCCAATTCTCAAAGTGCGACAACACATCTGAAGGCACTGGGCAGTCTTGTGCACGCATCGATATTATCTGAGCATGACAGGCTGCTTTCATTGCAACGCTGACTTAGGCCAACAACTAGCAAGTACAAGGTTTTCTTTGGTCCCCAACAACAAGGACATAAATTCACAGATAAAGTGTAACTATAAGCGTTTCATTTGGTGAGTGTAGCATTCTCCACTAAAACCTTGACATGTTTTGTGGGAATAGGTCCTCTGGTCTAGTGGAAATAGTTGGTTAATGGTTAGAGTGTTCAGAGAGCTGGCCGAGTGGTGAGGATACAGTCTTCCAGATCAACCTCTTCAGACAGGTTCATCTTGCTGGTAATAGTGGAGAAGATGAGCCGTTTCTGTCGCCTGTCCGGCAGGGGGAACTCGATCTTCCGGTCGAGCCGGCCAGGTCGCAGTAGAGCTGGGTCAAGGGTGTCTGCCCTGTTAGTAGCCATGATGACCTGGACAGACAGAACAGGTAATAACATTCCAGAGTTGTAGTTTGGGTTATTTTGTCAGAAGGTTTCATTTTTTTTTTTTTAATCTGATACTTTTCATTTAACTTAATTCTCATGTAAATGTGACTTTAAAAAAAAACTCTTCCCAGATAAAGTGGGTTATGGGAATCTGTCTATGTGATGCACACAACAAAAACGATAAAACACTAGTGGTCCAGAATACCTTGTCGATTAGCAGCATGCTGACTGGCTCATCAAGCTGAGCCACCAACCCCAGCTCTACCAATTGTTAACCAGCCAAAAACGGCCAAAGGTATTTGGGGGTGACAATGAACTGTTGTTTAGTTTCCATTTAGACATTTGTTTCCATTCTTTAGAAGGTTGCTCAAGAATATCCTTGTGCCATGGGTGCAAGTTAATTCATAAAGTGAATTAATTTGCACCCTCATACACCTTGAGCATGAGGACCATGTCCAGTATTGCAGGTATGGTATAAAATGTACCCAAGAAGCGCAAACAGACTGAAATCCATTTGCCCAGTGGGAAATAGTTTGAGGAATTAGTCCGAGATGCATTTTAATCCAGTTAAAACTTCCAGTTAAAGTTCTTCTGTCCCAAATTCACATGATGACCAGACCATGTCCTGACACATTAACTGACATGCAGGACCCAACCTGAGGCAGGAAAATCAAAGATGGCATCTTTCTCTGACTTGTACTAATTTACATAGAGAATGGGTAAGGAGGACCAACAGAGAAAACTGATTCTATGGTGGGATGAGTGGATTTTAAATGAAAAAATTTGGTTTCAGCTGACCAGCACACATTTGAGTGCCTTTCATAAATGCCATCAGATCCATATGTAATCCTTATGCTCAAGAAGCATATGATGACCAATGTCATCAGGGCTGTTGTTCATCACCCTGAGTGTTTTGGGACACCAGTAGTGACGTCAATCATTTTTAGGAATTCTCAAATGCAATAAATCTAGGCCCAGTATCATATTTGATTCATATCAAGAGGGGTCCTAACACACCTTCACATTGACATTCTGGTCAAATCCATCCATTTGGTTCAGCAGCTCAAGGAGGATTCGCTGCACCTCTCGGTCAGCTGGAGAAGATAAAGTGATCAATATGGTCACATCTAAGCATCAAAACAGGCTTTTCAGTGATGATGAATGTACAGGTGATTATTTGTGGGGATTTTTAACATATAAATATACAATGTCTGAGGACATTTATAATTCACTGCAGCATTAGATTTTTATATAAGTGTTTTTGCACCCACCCCCTCACTCTAAATCAACACAAAGACAACACTACCGCCAGTTTGTGCATCGAAACGCTTGGTAGCAATGGCATCGATTTCATCGATGAAGATGATGGCCGGGGCGTTCTCTTTGGCCAGTCGAAAGACATCGCGCACCATGCGTGGGCCTTCGCCCAGATACTTCTGAACAAACTCTGAGCCCACCACGCGAATGAAGGCCGCTAAGAACAGTTAAAAAAACAAAAACAAACAAAAGCATGTCAGCATCATACACAAACTGGTACATCAACCCAGCACCCAACAGCCAAAAAAGTCCAAGTGGAGAAGAGTGGAAAAAGCATGGCTCTAGATACCTGTAGTGTGGTGTGCCACCGCTTTGGCCAGCATGGTCTTGCCACAGCCGGGCGGCCCGTACATCAGCACTCCCCTGGGTGGGTCAATGCCAATCTGAGAAAGAAACTCAAATTGTGAACAACCAGCAAAAACACCCAGAGCTCCATTGCATCCACACACATGTACATACCTGTTTGTAAAGCTCAAAGTGTGTGAGGGGCAACTCTACTGCCTCTCGCACCTCCTGCTTTTGTATGTCCATACCACCAATATCGGCATACATCACATCTGGTTTCTGATCTGCAAGGTCATAATTTTATATTTGAAAACAAAAGTATTTTTTAAAATCTGTTCTCAGAAGGCCTAACTGGCATCTTTAAAGCTGCAGGAGCTGTTTTTGTCCAAGCATTTCAATTGTCCTCCACAAATATCCATAAGTATGACAAAGGTGTTTGTATGATCAAAAAAGAAGGGGTAGATTTACAAGATAACCAGCATGTATTAACAATAGACCATCCAACCTCTTCCAAGTCTTGGAAAATCTTTACCTCTGTGCATGCATACACACACATAAGAAAAGCAAGACCAGGAGTGTTTACCTGAGGTAAGCATCATGATACTGCTGTCTGCCTCTGGAGGGAGAACGTCCACAAGTGCATTGCTGTGCTTGTGAAGAGCCACGGACGCATTTGGCTTCAGCAGCTCTCTGTCTATTGTGCTCAGGATGCGCACATAGTAATTGGATCCTGACAGAGAAAACATCCAACATCAAAGTGGGGAAAACAACTTATGCCTAAACAGCATTAAGAATATGCACACTCATATTTGGGTGAGTCATACACTGTAAACCCATTTAAATGGTACAATACAGTATTGGTATTCAAAACAAAATTGGTATGCAAAACTTCAATAAAATACTTTTCGGACAAATATTTAAGACTTCTCCAGTGACACTACATACAAGTAAACTCAGTATGTGACACATTAAGAGCACTGTGCATTTGGCATTTCATCTGCAGAGATGGGAGAGGCAAGTCCTAAGAGTTAGTGTATTCTGTTACAGTTTACTGATTATCTACTAGAATTCTGTAACCTTATCCAAAAGAATGCTATATTAATTCAATGTAATCTGATTATCCACAAAACCAAATATAAAAAAAAAATGTGTTAATGCTTGAAAAAACTCTTCTGTTCATGATAAACAAATCACATGTCCACTACAAAAAACAAACAAAAACTATTAGCACATAGTGGGACCACAAGACATGGCACATATTTTAAATCTTTAAATAAACTCAAGCTACTTTAAGCACTGATACTGCTGTCGTGTGAGATCAAGAACCATCCTTCATGATTCCTTAGAACCATTAAAAAGAGAGGGGGGGGGGAAGAAGAAAAGAGTAAGCAATCCTTGTTAAATTGTAATCATCATATTTTTAAGATGTACCACTAATCTAAAACCACTCCCTTTTCTTTAATGGTACAGTTGCTTTTGCATCCTGATAACATAATACCATTAGATACATTACTGCCCAACAATGCCTGAAAGGCACAAGCTCTACCTGTGGTGGAGCCCACAATGGCAGTATTTTGATCCACAGCCTCCAAAAATTGGCCAATGACTAGAGGGATGCTCTGTATCCGCTTGACTTCCTCCTGGGCATGGAGGAATTCTTTCTTCAGATTCTTCTGTTCATCTTTAATGTACTCTTCCTGGACCTCCAAAAACTCCAGCTCTTGTTGTAACTTCTATATTACACAGAACAATTATGTTCACAACAACAACAAAAAACAGGAAACCCTTCTGTAACAATAAAATGTTAAGTTTAATGAGAGCTTGAAACACCATATTTGTGGAACTCATCAACCAATACTCTCAACACCAACCTTATATCTACTATAGAGGTCTTCTAGATCCTCGGGTTCAGGAGCCAAGAAAGACAAGCTGGTCTGGGGCCGCGAACTAAGCATGGCCGGTACGTCGTCCTATAAAATTGCACATTACATCAAGAACCTTGCATGACTAACTCTGACTATAATAAGGCTTTGCACCAAAGTACGTTATAATATCTACAACTAGCTAACAGGTTAGCTACTGAAGACAGGTTAGCTACTGAAGAAGTAAAAAATTGCAGACTGTTGGTTATTCTGGGCATTACTTTGGTACAATGTTTGCCATTTAACTGGCGACCTAGCTAACAAGCATCCAGCTCGTAAGATAATCTAGGTAACGTAATTAAGTAGCTAAAGCTAGGTAGCTAGCCATGTTTCGAAAATAGCTAGCTAGCCAACATAACTAGCCAACCAGTCAAACGTAGAACTATGTATTTTAACCAAAAGACGACGGCAATTTAGTCCATGAAGTCTGTCGACACATATAATAAATTGCATAATGCGTAAACAAGGCGTCAAAATTGCATTAGGTTAGAAGCGAGCTAGCTTACTAGCATTCACAACAATCAGAACACAATTTGTTAAGAGTACATATGCTAGCTAAACAGCTTGCTAACTACAATGGCATGACAGAGCAATTGCTCCGACTTGAATGAATCGGCAGCTTTTCCTCAAGAATACATTATTTACTGTGTCGTCTACTATCTGTTGTTGTATTAATAGGGTTTGGGTGCGAACCGATACAAGGTAAATAAAATACAAAATTCAGAACAAGTGTTTAAAAAGGAGAAAGTTACACATTACCTGGGGCCTCTCAACTAATACTCCACCATCCTCCATGTTGAATATAACGTTACTGCTACGTGACGTAGTTACAACGTAATTGCGTAGACCGGCAGTCAGGCTTAAAAAGAATAATAAATAGATAAATAAAGTTGGACGTTCAATTTCAAGGGCAAAACAGGCTTGGAAATATTTTGAAGCGGCTTAATTTAAGCCTTTGTATACCAAAAATTATTAAAGTCACCCATGTTCGCACGTGGTCTTCTAGGCTATTTTATTTACTTCACTAATGTTTTGCTGGCATTGCTGTATTATGCAATTTTGTCAAAGCAATACAACAGCCTGGGTTTCATACTATTTGTCATTTGTAGCTCTTGTACATTAAATATTAGAATATCAGTCCTGTTTTTCTTTCTTTTTGCATAAATGTAAGTTAATTGAATAATAATATTAACTAGATAACAACAACAACAACAACAACAACAATAATAATAATAATAATAATCCTTTTATTTATAAGCGTTTCAGGGTATCAAATAACAAATACATACATAAAAGATATATGTAAAAGTTAAAAGGAAAAACAGAAGAAAAACTCATTTGTCACCTAAAATAGAAGAAAAAACAGAAACAGACAACTCAGTTTTGAGATAAATGTAAACCATCCTGATCTCTGCGGTAATAAAATGGTTGATAATCGCAAAAATGATGAAAATGGCTCCCCCTTTCGAACACATTTACGTTGTGTTAATAGAGGTTGTATATTCTTAGTCAGTCATCGCTTTCAACCTTCCTAGTCTTCAGATGTTATGGTACGACGACTGTGCTCTTGAATGAACTTCTGTTATATTTGTGCAACATTCCCTTAGGTGACAATGGGGTTTACGAAATCTACATTTTGTTGATATGAATCAGTTTCAGCAAAGTGTAGGTTGTGGGCTTCTGTTACATTATTGTTACATTGACCCTGTTACTAAGAAAGAACGATCCTACTTTCTCTTTTTTCTTGAGTTTTTTAGAGCAGATTTTTGTGAGTATTCAGGTTATTGCAACTGTAAGGTTAAAAAGGTTACACAAACGTCCATGTAGTTGTAATAATTAAATTCATATTCAATGAACCATCAGTTAGTTTAGTAATCAAATTGTCAAATTAATTTCAATCTACGAGTATACCGATAAACACAGGTAGACATAGCTGTCCTATGGAATGGGTGGTCTTCACCTATTATTGTGTAAAGTTTATTTTGTAGCACAAGTAGCTAGTATAAGCTATTGTAAATAACGGTTGTCAACCTACATTTCCCTCACACGTTCTAGGCAACGTACATATATTTGAAATAGCTTGTCCAGCTTTAGCGTCGCCTTTTGTGGTCTTGGTTCGTGCGCGGAAAGAAAACTAATCAAAATGTGCTTTAATGTGGTGCGCGGGAGTAAGAGCTCGCACGAGGGAGATATAAAAATAGAATAAGAAAGATTTAATTGGCTTGTACCTTCCTAGTTTCAGAGCTGCATGTTAGAAAAAAGCATCATATAACAATCTAACAACAATTAATAACAATAAAAATGTCTCGGGCTATCATCTGATGTGTGATAGGCTACGACTTTGGCACTGCAGTGTAGCAATCGAGCAGAAGCTCTAGAAGTCACAAACCTATGTAATTCAAGAAAAATATATATTGAATGGGTTTAGTATCCTATTGTCCTATAGGCTGTCAATCGGACGTTGCTACAATGACGTCTAATTGCACCACTACACCTCAGACATAATACAGGGTTTTTATCTCGTCACCCAAACACCTCTGCTTTCCATCTCACTACTGCAATGCATCACTCCTCCCTCCCCCACCCTTCTTCTGTTTCTCTCTTACATCCCCTATCCCAAAGCCTGATCAGCGTCGCATCCTTTCCTTCTGACCATGCGATTCCGCCCACGCGTCAGTTTTTTGGAATTACGCGTGTTGGCCTTGTTCAAGACGATTTTGAATTTGTTTTAATAAATTTTTTATTCAAGAATTTATGAAGAGAGCTCGAGCATCCGCGTTTCCGTTAAATTTGCATGACACGGCAGCCTAAGTAATCCACCCCGCAGCAAAGGTTGGCCGGCGCGACTGGCGGAATGATTTAACTCTGCGAACGGAGTGACTTTCCACCCAGGAGAGGGTTTTGGATCATACAAATGGAGATCACAGAACCAACAAATATCTAACGAAGAACGTTTCAGAGGAAGGGGACTATTATTCTTTGTCAAATACAGATGCTAATTGGTGACGGTAGGCAGAAAAATTAAGACACAAACTGTGTTAGAATTTAGAAAGGCCACACTGGTATTTGCGTGAGATACGGTATTGCATGCGTTTTCGATATTTGCCTCGTATGGTCACATGTACAAAATACATTTTTAACAACATTGGTCAAATGGTTTTGCTCGCAAAGAAAATAGTTTTGTGAGCGACTTTGGAATATTGGTTTAGATTACTTAGATTTCCCAAAATACATTTGGCCCTTATTTACTGCTATTGGCATATGAATGATTTCAAAATTTAGGGGGCTTTAGGAGGCATAGACGGGAAGCATATTTTGTGAATCATCAAGCGCTGGTAGGCATATGATTCGTTTGTTTGTATACTGCGCATGCAGACATTTGGCAAATGGTAACAAAATATGACCATATGGCACAAAGAATAACTAGATCCGGAGGCTGCAGAGGTGTTAGAAGCCTACGTAGGTTTACTGCCTGAACAGACGATTTCATACCTTCCTTAAAAGACATAAACATCGACGTGTATCTTGAGAGAAAATCACATTTATTATTAAAGTGTGAGATGATAGCTACTCATCTGTCAGGTTATCAGTTTTACTGACATTTATGACATTTAACCGACACAGTCTGTAATCTTGGTCAAAAGTTTGGTGAAAAGATCCCGTCTTGTGAAACATATGTAGTTCACAGTGGCATGCCATACATTTCATATAGCAATAACACAGGAAGAAAGTTGAGCAATAAGCATTCATTTGCTTTATGGGAATGTATACATAAAACCAAAGAGACATACTCCTATATGAAATTCATGCTTCCATTCTTCATTTTAAATTTAAATCACTGTGCTACTTCCCTAAAACGTCTTTTTCTCAGGTCAGTCAGCTTCCTTTTTAACTGTTTCACAGATCCCTTGTGATTTACATCACTTGTCTTCCATGTTATGCACTAATTCATCTTCAACATAGAGTTCTTTTCTTAGCACCACAAACCTCAATTTCAAGTCTTCCATAACAAAATAAGAAAAGTCAGTTGTAAAATAAATGTGAATGTGAGGTGGTAGGTCAGGTTTCAATCGGAGGATATCTTGTATCTACAAAAAGCTGCACTGATACGCACCAGAGCGGCAGTTTGACTTAACACGATTTGCGTCAGCACAGACACACGTGTTTGTCTCTGGATTAAAGAGCTGAACAAGGATTCTGTAAACAGTTCCTGCCTGAGACCTGCGTTGGGGACCTTGGGCACGTTTGCTCGCTGGGTATCCCAACTCTTCGTGTGCTGACGCCGCGAACACGTGGCCTCAGAACACAGCGAGGAGAAGAGGACCGGAAGCGTCTGCTGAAGTCACCGGACTCTGAGTGTTTCGGTGAGCTCACTCCGCGTTGGGGGTGAGGTAAGGGGCCACCCACAGAGGGCCCCTGCTCTACAGTGGCATCGTGTTGGAGTGTGCGCGTGAGAGTGTGCTTGTGTGCTTGAGCCGCAGAGGGACGCATCTCCTCGGTGAAGATGTCTGCAGTGCAGCTGCTCTGGATGCCACTGGTGCTGTGTGTGATGCACGGTGAGTGACGTTCGGTTTACATGTTTACAGCGTAGCATGCTGGAGGTATATCTCTATCTTTTTATCTCTGTCATTCAGGTCAGGACACAACACTCGCTTTGTGTGTGTGTGTGTGTGTCTGTCTGTGTGTGTGTTCATTATTGCAGTTCCAGTACTAACAATGTTACTTTGAGCTTTGTTCTTTAGGATGCGGTGCTTAAATGTCGAAGGTAAAACAGCCCGGTTTTATTACCTCGCTTTGTCCTATTTCTGGTGCCATGTGTTGTATTTGTGTTGCTGTGTGGCTGTGTGTGTATATTTCTGTTCTGTAGCTTGTTCAGTCAAAGCCTGAAACAGCTGGGTGGGTAATAGGATTGAGGCACAAGCTGGTGTGTGTGCAAAGCTGCAGGCACTGAAACCTTAGAAAAAGGGAGATTTTCCAAACCAGAGCAGAAGGGGCTACAGGTTCTTCCCCAAGAAACATTAGACTCTCAGAAGTGTTCATTCCTGCAGTCCCACACTAAACATGTGGTTTTTTTATTCTTTAAAGAGCGATTCACCATTAACTAAAAACCTTTGTCCCTTTGGAGAATGAAGGCAGTGAAAATAGGGAGCCATCCTGAAGATCTGCGCAGGAGGATAATGCTGCTGTGCACTAATGACGTTTTTTTTTTAGTCTAGTCTATACTGCCAGTTCTCATAGAGATTAAATGTGCACAGTAAATTAAGTAAGTAGCACAGTGAGTTAAAAAAGAGCAGATTTCTCATTGGGAAGCAGGTGGTATGAGCTACGTTTCAGTGGAAAATTCCCCAGATTACACAGCGTAGCCCAGTGCTCAGTGGGCTTTACACTGGAGGCATTGCGTAAAACACTGGGATTGCTTACCAGGCTGATGGATTATGGAGCAGTAGGCAGTAAAATCCACTTCGATTATCTAATCTAAATCTGATGTACTATTCGGCAGATGTTTCTCAAACTGAACAGAGGAACTTATTTCAAGCTCAACACTTAACTTCACCCCTGCCCTCTTGGTACTGAACCTACTGTCACACATCTTGCACCATACCAAAGTCCACGTAACATCTCCCATTCATAAAGATGAATCAGGTAAGGTAAAGAGTACTAGTGGAAAACAGGAAGAGAGCGGATGCCAGATAACCGTGACGGTTGCTTACCAGCAGACGTTTTAGTAACAGAAGTTGCCATACTCGGCAGGGTAAGAAGAGAGAGGAGTGAGAGATGGCTGGGGGAGGGGTAGAAAGAATGTGAGAGGGAGAGCAAAAGACAGAGTCAATGCAAGAGACGCACTCTGCGTCCACAGCGTCCGTGTGTGTGGTTTAGTTTTACAGTACATCTCATGGTCTCTAGCCATCCTTGAAATATGCAGCAGCTTCAGACTGAAGCTGTTTGTCTTCCGTCCTTTGGCTCTGACAGCTTTCAAAGATCAGAGCAGCCGTGAAGACTGGCAGTCAGCAAATAGCCCATCTAAATGGCTGTGATGGAACCGAAAAACAACCACAGTCAATATTTACTAGGTGTTTAGTGTGTGAAGCAATACCTGCACAAGTATTGGATATCTCATAGATTGCTGGAGGTAAAGTGCAGACTGGCCATTTCTGAGAGGATTATGGTGAATTTTGCAAGGGTTTATTTGATGGTATATTTGTTGATGCCATTCTATCATTACCTTGTGCTAGTCAAACCTAGCGCCTACATGTGAACTTCAAAACAAAGAGCTTTACATATTCTGGGACTACTCGGTATTCCAGCTAGACTCATCCAGATTAGATAAGATTAGATTAGATTAGATTAGATTCAACTTTATTGTTATTACACATATACAAGTACAAGGCAACGAAATGTAGTAAGATAAGGAATTTTCTGATTATAAAGCAATGAGCTGTTGTAAAGATGAGCTAAGCGCGTAAAAGAGTTGTATTTAGCAATTCAACCAGTACGTCTCAAAGAATCCCAGGAGATGCATGTGATAAAAGCACTAAACAAACTGGGGAAAAAAGGAGACTGAGCTACTGTAGAGCTGTGGGATTCCCAGTCGTGCCGGGAGCTGTCGGAAACCAGGATCTATGAGTGTCAGGGTTTATGAGAGACACTATTTAACAGTGGACAGTTAGTACATAAATTTGGCCTCTGCTAATGCAAAGATGGCTGGGTCCATCTGTATCCCGCTGGCACATGAAGCTCCGTTCTGTGTGACCATGTGATACAGTTGAGCGCTGACTGTTCAACAGCCTAATGAAGCTGTTGGCAGCGCTGTGTTTATGCGATTTAAAAAGACAAAGTGGCAGCTCATATGCAAAAGGCCTGTAAAAGCCATGTGAGAATTGTATATTATACATACAGTACCAACATAAACAAATATATGGTCTGGCAGATGAACAATATATTGGTATATCAGATGATATTTGAGTTTTTGGGATATCAATCAAAAAAGACAATTGACATCTCTTAAACACAGTGTCAATTAAGATACGTATATTAGCCTTATCTGCTTATCAGTCAGTAGTTAAATCAGAATTGTTACCAGCCTTGCATTTGCCGATCAGAAAATAAACCTGAACTAGTAGATTTAACTTAGGGTACAACAACATTTTTTGCAAGTTTAAAAAAGCAAAAACAAAACCACTGTTCAAATTTCCATTGACCTATTTAGCTGTGTTTGGTTCACAAATGTAGAATCTTCCATAGTGTTGCTCAACTTCAGGTAGTTACAAAGCCAAGACAATAAAAAGATTAACAGACAAGAAATAAATATCTCCAACAGATCTGTTAGTGCTCCTAAAACGAGTGTAAAATCACCCTGTGGTTCCATATATCCTCAGATAACATTGCTCATTATAAACAGCACTGGTGCTTCATTATTGTATTGAGTATTTTTCACACTCTCACATTATATTCAAAAGGTTATACAGCCAAGCTCCACTTATTGCAGTTTCATGTCTAAAACCTGAATGCTTTTGAACTTGGTCCAAACAGATGGTTTGCTTAGAAAAGCTGCACATCCATTTTAGGAACACAAATGACATTTTTAAACAGCATGGAATGACAGCATGGCTACTATTACACCAGACTGGTAACATGATCAGCTAAAATGTTTATGTTAATTAAAATTCTATTGTATATGTTTAAAGCACAAATAGGTGTGGCAAGGATCTATGAAGTATGAAGCTATCCATCAAGCCTATTCATAATCATTCAATAATTACAAATGATGTAAGTGTGTATTTATACATGACTTTTACAGAACTTTAATTTGGGATTCTTTGTAGGCAGTGGTGAGAAGGCTGATTCAGAGTGTAGAGAGCTGTTACACATCTTGTAGAACTAAACAACAGTTTTGGGAAAAATATGACATAACAGCATTGCATTTTTTGTCAGTTATCCTGTATTGCTAAATAAACATGGTTTCATCTTTACGTTTTGCACGGCCAAACACTGTAAAATCATCTTCTGGTCAGCATTTGTGCATACGTGTGGTTTGGTGTGGTGTGCTGTGCTTTTCTCAACAGAGCTGAAAGCTTTGCGTCACATGATCGCACAGGTTAGGCCGCGTAACCAGGGCTACAGCGGAACCTGATTTTGACAGCTTGTGATAGTTCAGCATCTCTGTATAGTTGTGTGTAAATGCTCTAAGCACAGGTGTATGTGTGACGTGGGGGGAGGGGTGTGTGTGCAGTTTGCATGTGAGAAGGGAAAACCGATGGGTTAGGAGAGCCGGAGCTGGGTTGAGACGTCACGGAAACCAGGTACTGGGAAGAAAGCAGCAACTGGGAAGTGAAACAGTCTGGTTGTTATTGGTCACTTGCTGTGTGTGACTGATGATCATGGCTATGTGGCTCACATACTGTGGAACACAGCTCGCCTTTCAATAGCCTTTTTTTTATATAGTCAGGTGATAATATTCATGAGCCACAGGATTGGAAAGGAACCTTTTTCAGCAGCACCTAGAAGAGTATAGGGACAGAGCCGCCTGGAGACAAGCAGACCAATGAGGAGAGAAAGTGGTGTGTTCAGAGCTGATTTCCAGCAGAATGTCTTCCCGTCTTCAGCCTGCAGTGACGCAGGTTTGTGCACACTGCTTCATCTGTGAAACACTGGTGTGTGTGTGTGTGTGTGTGTGTGTGTGTGTGTGTGTGTGTGTGTGTGTGTGTGTGTGTGTGAGTGAGTGAGAGAG
>JAOXYF010000028.1:8889318-8904139 GCA_028565775.1 Sternarchorhynchus goeldii
AAACATTTTTTTTTGTGTGTGTGTGTGTGTGTGTGTGTGTGTGTGTGTGTGTGTGTGTGTGTGTGTGTGTGTGTGTGAGTGAGTGAGCGAGAGAGGGTGTGAGTGTGAGAGAGGATGGGAAAGTGATAGAGAGCATGCCTGCTAAATCTGTACAAGGGCAGACAAGGAAAAATTAAGGGTCATCTCTCAACAGTAAAATATTAAAGAGACATTACAATTTAACTGTGAGTTAAAAGTATTAAGCAAAATAACATAACATAATCTTTTCTCCCACATAAATATTTTACCATATTTAATACTTATGAGTAAGTATAACACCACATGCACAAAAGGGGTGGGGGTTGAGTTGGCTGCAGTTTGTGAGATTTTCCTCTGATGATCTGAACATAACGTCTCACCAAGGCCACTGTACTCACAAGCAACATCTGTTCGTTGATATATAGATTGGCAGATATTCTACAGTGAAATGCATTCAAAACAGAAAGGGAAGGAGAGATGAAGGGCCCATATTAGGGCTTCTTCAGAAGTATGCCCTTCTGGTGCCCTTGGCCGAATGCCGTACTGAAGACAAACCATATCATTCTGTATCAAAAGAAAGAGCATTTGTTCCTGTGGAAAGTCTGCTCCCCAGGGCTGAGCAACCCAGAAACCTCATGGGTGTTTACAGTTTCCCAGGATGCCAGAGTGTGTACATTGACTGAATAAGGACAGCGAAGCGCGTGCGCAAACGCCTGTGTGTCTGCTGTCTATATCTGTTCTCTCGGCAACGCCAGTAATTCAACTGTGTGTGGCTTATCTCTTCCCTCGGACAATACAAATAAACTCTCTCAGAGGACTTTTCTCACCATGCGTTAGTTTAAAAGTGCCATCGAGCCAGCCCCCGAAAACCGAAAGTGTGGATTGAGCTCACTGTGGTATCTGATCTGCCTTTCAGGTGATAAATTGTATAACATACTTCCTGTTGAAGGAGTCTTATGTAATGGTTGACTTGATTCAGTTTTGAAAGGTAGGTGGAAGCCCAAAGCTAGATTTTGCAAGACATTCATTTTGCCGTCTGTAATGTAAACGTTAAGTTACATTTATTTATATTCATCAATATAGTGCTCATTACAACAGCCGTTGTCACAAGGCAATTTAACTCATGTCCGGTCCAAGTCCCCAGTGATCAAGCAATTTCTTCTGTCTTTTTAGATTCATTTTATGTCTGTCTGAGTCCTTCTCCCTGTTTTTTTTTTCTGTTTTGTCATATAAATAATATTTTTTAGTTATTTTTGTGTTTTGGCCTGTGTGTGCAATAAGGTATGAAGCACAGCCAAAGAAAAACTCCCCTCTTGTCTCGAGACATTCTGGATAATCTTTGTGTGTGTTTTAATATCCCATTCCCTGTCTGACTGAAAGTGTTTGTGTGTGCGTGACTGTCGTGATGCTAACCCCCCCCCCCCCTCCACAGTGCTTCAGCAAACATTAGAACATTTCACACATGCTAAAGGTGCTAATACTGAATAAGCAGCAGCAGGGCCACATGGTATCTACCCTTCTCTTTAACCGTAGCAGTCAGGCATTTGCCCAGGGACTTTCTTCCCCGGTCCATTTGGTGGCCGTAACTGTAGAACACTCTTGTTAACACTGTCTTCTCTGTTTCTCTTCTTCTCCTCCTCTTTTTTTTTCCTTCTCCCTCTCCCTGCTTCCTGTTCTGCCGTGGCAAGTGTGCCCATGTTTCTCTTCATTTCTCTCCTTCCCTCCCTGCTCATAGCCATCAAGAGCCACTGCACTGATCCTTCCCAAAACTCCTGCATACTAGAGACAGCGTAGAGACGCTCTTAAGTCCGAATCGGCCTGCGGTTCATGCGCAGCACTAACGAGGCCTGCTCTAGCAAACCAGCCGCAGTCATGTGATTGAGCTAGCTGACGAGACTCTGTGTTCTCACTCACTGACATTGTGTGCAGTTGTGTGGTATGCCCCTCAACTCTCCACTGTGCTCGAATGAAACCCTCCTCCAGAGGTGAGAGGTTGAAGGTAGCACACAGGATGATTGGTTGAGAGCAATGCAGATGGGATCTGCAGGGTGCAGACAGAGAGAGGGAAACACTTGGAGGTGCAGGTGTGTTCCTCTTGGCTGGTCTATGCAATCTTGATGGCATATATAGACACCTGCATCTATATATGATAGTAGCTGAGTAAAGTAGCGCACAGGCTGCAGAAGGATGTGGACCAGCATCACTCACTGCTGATGATTTATTTCCCCTCAAAATCCCTTGGCAAGAGTAATGGTTTAGTCTAGAATAGCTTGCCGGGGGCCCTGGCTGTAGCATAGGTCTTACAGTCTGGGTTCTCTTCAAAGTTTGGACCTACCCACATTATGATGAAACCAACCCTAATTGGTAGAAACCTAACTGACTACATTAGAAGATACCCAAGTAGTAATAACAGATGCTATCCTACTGCATATGCATAATTCTTATGTAAGTGACAGGACTCCTGACCAATCAGAAACCTGGCCATGAAATTGGCAAATAAATGTTAAATGGTTTGTGAATCCAGATTGTAAGGAATAAGGTAAGTCACTTTTTCTGTGTAGTCTGGCCCCTGGCAAAGGAAATCTGCCAATAATGCCTCATCTCTAATGAATAAGCAATTTGGACTAATCTATATCAGGGAATATCAGTTGATATTATGAGTGGAAATAAACTATGCAAGACAAATGCTCTGCCTTGGACAAAAAAAAAAAAAAAAGCCAGCATGCACTATTCCGAGTGACAGGAGCACGCACGTCAACAACCAAGCAAATACAAACAAACAAACAATCACAACAAAACTAACTCATGTTCCTGGCTATAATCACAATAATGCCTGCAAGCTCTAAGGTTACAGACAGTAGAAATAATGAATGGGCTTCATTAATACTTTAATATAATCATAGAGTGCTTTAGTAAGAAAAAAAATAACCTAAACCAGAAACTGGTACTGACTGGCATATCCTCCATCCACAGGCCGGCTCAGCGACGGGGCATGTGTGGAGGTGGACTCCGACACGGAGGCAGTCGTGGGCAAAGCCTTCAAACTGGGCTGCATTTCTTGTAAAATGAGGGGGGAGGTCGAGGCCTCCGCCACTGTGGACTGGTGGTTCATGGCCAAAGGGGAGAGCGATTTTAACCACGTGAGTATGACATGGACCCAGCGCGAGATTTACAGCTGCCTGCATCTGCGTTAACGGAGAGCTTCCACAGACCCTGGATGTTTTCACCCTCCAACATTGCACAACAGTGCATCAAATAATATTTTTATACACACAGAAAGGCAGTTAATGGTACTAACATACAGCTGGAAATGTGTGCTCATACATGAATTTATACTGCTCTGTGCGCATGGGTTTCACATATACAAATCACAAAGACGTGTATGTGTGTGTGTGTGTCTGTGTCTGTGTGTACTGGAATTTGAATTCAGTGAATCCTCAAAAAAAGACTTCAGTAAGAGCTGGATGAAAGAGGGAGCAGGCTTCTTTTGCAGTGAAATGGTTGCAGTGTGTTTTTCCTGAGAGCGGGGGAACAGCTTTCATGCATTTTTCATGGCATGCAGGTTTTCCTCTACATTTTCTTCAATCTGAAATTCACTCAGCCAAGCCATGACACCACCATACAAGAGCCCAAAAAGGAATCCCTATTAACTGCCATGGTTGACATTAGCAATGCTGGAATCAGTAGGAACAGTGGAACATTAATGAAAAAACATTGATCACATCTCTGGTTAGTTCAGGGCTAGCAATGAGGCAAGCACAGTGCTAGTGTATTAATTCCTGACTAGAGCTTTATAGAAAGATTTTATCAAACGCTAATACTGCTAACAACGAATGACATCGGTTAGCATGATTAGCGTGATCTCATTTGGATAATGCTAGCTTTAGTTTTTGGGTAAAGTATTAAAGCTGCTTTATATAAATTTGGGGAATTAGCAGTCTCTCTGGTGGAAATATGTAATTGCACAAAATGTATGTGTGACATTTCTATGAGCAAATTTGTCTGATGATTCTGCGTATGATCTCACTGAAGGAGTATTCAAAGCAAACTCGCTTTCAACTCTATGGAAATGTACTCTGACGACATAAGTGAATTATCTACTGTTGTAATCAGACCTTTAACAGTATAATGTTGGATTTGAATTTGATGCCTTTCAAATGCAAATACATATGAGAATAAAATCTATGATATTCACTGAGCGCTAAGTTAAACTTTAGCTGTAAGAGTGACTGCCCAATATGACATTTTATCTGTTTATCTAGGTTGCCAGTCAGTATCGTGAGCAGTTTATCTAGGAAAAGGTACTGCTCTGTAGAAAAATAGGGTAAAATAATGTGTGTATTACTTTGAAACAAGCATTTTTGGCTGAATATTCATTGCTTTAATGTTGTCTATTAGTAGCTATCCACACTTAGGTAACGTAAACTTATATGAGCCAGTAGTCCAATACGACACCAAGAAACATCAATTAGGTCAATTTAGCAAGCTAATCATCATTAGCTATGTACTCTCCAGATATTTTCATTCAGACATAGATTGATCAGGAGGCATTAGCTACATTTTGTGATGAGAATGCATATTATGTATAGCATTGTTTATACAGCAACAGATAACACTGGAAATTATTATAATAAGTACTAGCATATACTAGCATATACATATACTAGCATTATAACTAGCATATTATGTTAAACAACAAAGTACAAACTTAATGTTAGCAAAGGAAATCTGCTAATATGACCTAAGTAACCAGCTAATGTTAGCTATACAGCTAAAATACCTTCACTATCACAAGGATATATTGAATTACATTACATTACATTATGTTATTCATGTAACCAGGCCATTGAGCTGGACCTTCTTTGAACCTGTGATGTTAATCCATAAAGATGTCTAATGTGGTCTAAAAATCTCCTGCCAAATCAACCTGACAGCTCTGACACCGGAATGAATATTTCATGCTTTTCCCCCCATTAATATGACTATCCATTTTAACAAATACATCTTATATAGTGCAGCTTTAAAGCCCTGGTTGAGCCACTGCCGCTAAGGCTGCTCTAAGCACTCCTGATATTTCTCAGTGTCGCATCAACATAAGCTGTTGTCCAGGATCTGTTTATACATTTATCTCAGCATTTCTTGAATATAAGAATGAGACATTGGTGAACTGTTCTCCACTGAAGTGTCTTTTTCTTCTGTAGGTGAAGCAGAAGCTGGCTACCTTTTGAGCCCTGCCATGTTAAAACTAATTAAAACTCTTCTGGCTAGAGGGCACACGCCCTGACCTTTAACAGCATGGGTTATTACAGCTATTCCTGTTGCAGTCAGTGTGTGTAAACTATTTCTTGATCAATCAACTATGACCAGGGAATATTGAATAAGCATTCAAGGCACCATAGAGCTGGACTATTGAATTAAAGGCTTAATGTCTATAGTTTTTTACCCTGCAGAGCTCCATCAATCATGACTAATAGCCTCTTTATCCAAGAAAATATCCAACTCAGTTAAATCAGATGCTTTTTGCAGGTGTGGCAAAACAATCACTCTTGATTAGCAAAACAAATGTACTTTAGGAATTTCCCACCTCAATTGACTCTTGCACTCTTGTCTCTACATGTGATGCAGATCTACAGTTATGCTGATATGGTGGGGATGGTTAATGACGAACGCTTCCTGGACCGCCTGGACTGGATGGGCAGCAAGAACACATTCGACTTGCAGGATGGATCCCTTAACATCCGCAACGTTTCCCTCAACGACACGGGCACCTACCGCTGCTACTTTGACCGGATGCTCACCTTTAACTACTACGAGTACCGCACCAACACCACCAAGTACATCAACCTCAACGTGGTGCCTAAGGGTGAGTGAGGGCGGATGAGCTTAATGCATGCTAACACAACCAAACACAAAACAACTGTTAGAGGAGAGAACAGGTTTGTCTACAGAACACGATTCGTGACTGCAATGAACACATCCTAACCGGATGTCAAAAGCAATAACACAGGAAGCAAGGACAACTCTTTGTGTCGTGAAAGTAAAGAGTGTTTCCAAGGCAACGGTCGCTGGGTTTTCTTATCTCTCCGAGTGGCCTTGATAGCAAACACATGCTTATAAATCAACAGGTAATTGATGTATGAAACAGCCAGTGTTCTAGAAAAATAACCCAAGTGATCATGATCAATTAATTAAAGTTTGCTATAGACTCATCACTCCCATTACTGAAAACATTTCTTTAGGTGAATAGTTAGAGAGTTGCTCCCATGCACAGTTTGTGTTGGCCATCCTCTGACCATAGAACTGCTTCTCTCTGTGTGGTTCGGGATGACAGGCCAGGCTCTACATAGCAGTGGTCACGTAGACAGAAACAAGTGATCAGAGTGGATGGTGGTAGACAAAACTAGCAAAACACATCTACAGTTTGTAAATGTACAGCTATAAATTTTACCTACACAATGTCGTGGGTGGTTATACGTATATAGAGGTGATATTACACTACACTAGCTAAACTATCATGTGGTGCGTATTTGTCCACAAGTAACTGAATACGGCCCACCCATAGTACTAACTCAAGTATTTTGCAGTAGACCATGACTCCAAGAGAAACATCATCATGTTGATACCCTCAATATTACAGGAGTCTAAGGTTTAACGTGTCTCTGTGTGTAGCAACTCGCGGCATGGCATCCATCCTGTCAGAGGTGATGATGTACGTGTCGATCATCGGGCTGCAGCTGTGGCTACTGGTGGAGATGGTCTACTGCTACAGGAAGATAGCAGCGGCAGGAGAGGAGGCGCTGAGAGAAAGCGCGTAAGTAACTCTTCAAACCACTAAAAGCACTTTGGGGTTAATTCTCTTACACACATACAAAATTCCAATCTTCTTATTCTGTTCCGCATTCATGTTCATTAGTAAAGTGGATTCCTCTCTTTAAAATAAAGTGTATTTAACATATTTTACACGTACATGTTCACTTTTCTTGGTGCTATGCCAAGTGTCTGTGTGCTTTTCTCCTGATCTTCTTTTTCTTCTTTCCTTCCTGTCTGGTCTCACTCTCTCAGGGCTGAGTATTTAGCTATAGCCTCCGAGAGCAAAGATAACTGCACAGGTGTGGCAGTAGCAGAATAATGCAGGTGCGTTTATGAACACCATCCCCCCGCCACCCCCCCTCCAGGGTTCTTTTGCTTACAGCCTTAATCAGGAATGGCCAAAACAGCACACTAGCAGGCTCAGAACTAGTGCTGCATTTTCATGCCCACCCTGAAAGTAGTTCCTGACTGCGTTTTTCAACTCTCTACCTTTTTTCCTCTCTTCTTGGGAATGTTGAGTACATGGTACGGCTTTGAACTAACTGGCCTCGGTTTGATTTTTCAGAGCCAAAACCCTCGTCAAGCTTCATCCCTGAAACATCGAGCTTATACCTGCTTCCCCAGCTCCATTACGGTATTGGCAGACCCTACTGTAACAGGTCATCAGATATCTGGCCCGCCCCTCTACACCACCGCTCCTGTCATCACAGCCTGTGAAAGACAGTCATGAAGAGCACAGTTCCTCATGACAGTGTTTTATTTCACCGAAAGCTCAGTAACTGTGTTGAGGTATGGACTTCTACGATCTCCATAGTAAGGAATCAATGGTGTGCAAGGGGATCAAACAGCATGAATACATGTACAACTTTAAACATTAGAATTTGTATTGAATATGTATATATGTATTCTAATCGTCTTTTTTTTTCCACTTAAGGCAAAATATGCTTTATATGCAAGTTATAATTCATCAGTGAGCCAGTGGCCATCGGAAATATGAACATTAATATAAAAAGATGGTAAAAATATAAAAAAATCTATTTTAAATCATGATATAAAATGACTTGTACACAAAAAAAATACACAATACAATGAACAGGAAAATGAAGTGTCATTAGCCACTATATGAAATGTGAGTCAGGATGTTCAGATGAGTCTGTGACTGAAAGGGTAATGACACTGGTCATTTTTGTAATGGATGGCGCCTCCTCTTCCATAGCAGCCGGGGGCGGCAGTGTCAGTAGTTAGCAGTTCGCGAACAGCAAGACTAATGGAATAGACTTAAGATGCTATTGCCATGAGCAGGCATTCTGGAGCGAACCTCACTCTAGTTTTTTCCTCTTTGCCACATCCTTTGAGGGATAACCGAAGACTTTGAACTATGTAAAACCTGAGACGTCAGAGCAGGCAAAATAATGAATGGAAACCGATTGGCATTTTGCTATTTGGAATCCACAACAGAGAGTAGCTACTTTTTATTGATTGAAAGGGACGTCATTATTGTAATTGTATTTAGATTTAAAAACTTACTGGTCCCTGCTTGCTTCTTGTAGGTTCAATAACAATCAAAACTGTACAGGGTGACCAGTAAACAATAGTTCTAAAACAGGAATACTATTTTAATATATCTTCAGATCAGAACAATTTCGCCTTTATTCAGCAATTGGCATAAAGATTTCTACCTCCCTCAAGTTAACGACACACAGGCCAGGCTTATGAGGTTTATTATAATAAGGTGTAAAGACAGACTGTCCTGAATGTTTTCTAAGTTATGGGCTTTCAAGTATATTTTATTCTACTCAAGCTATTGTATTTTCAAATGTAGTTAAACCTCCATGACCGCAGTTTTCATTGCAAAAGGGTGTTGCAATTTGGTCATGGTGTTTTTGTGCCACGAACTATAACTGTCCTACAGTGAATATTGTAGCTATCTAAGACCTTCCCAAATGCTCCGTTATGCCTAAAATAATTATGAAGGGCTGCACGAAATTTTGAAAATCTGTGAAATTTGAACTCAAAACTGTCAAACTGTGCTGCCTCTAACAAAGAAGTATGCAACCCTTTTACTATTTCTGCATGACATTCCAACAAGAAAACTAAGAATATAAACTTACCTGAGAAGTAAACAAAACCAACCGTGTTATTTCTCTTACCCCCTCTTGGTAGCCAATTCCTGGCAGAGACTACAGGGGGCAGCGTAACACTGCCAACGTCTTACTGCCTTTTCCCCTCCTCCACACAGATAGCAGAGAAGGGTTTTATAACTGTGCTCACAATGAAAATCTCAGACTTTTAAATACAGAATTCAGTACATTTCAGAATTTTCAGTAATTGGTTGTTTTATGAATAGATTTTTACTGCATGTCTGATATTTTCCCTAAACGATAGTAATTAACATTGAAGTTATGCCTCTAGTCTCTTAGTGGTAATGATATAGGCACCTATTAAATGCACCTCTTCCTACTACCATGTCAAGAACCTCACCATCTGCATCTACATTACTGACCACATATCACTTGTTCATCCTTTTAAAGCAAGTACTTCATTCACAATGCTAAAACTGCTGACAACGAATGAAATATTACGTGCATAGTGGCATGGTCTTGTTTGTGTAAAGGGATCTTAGCCCTGCTGTCTTTCACTAGCGAGGTCAGCCTTGTTGAGTGACACACTCATTTGACATATTAGCTTCTTCAAGTGCTAATATTTCTAAGAGACTCTATGTATAAGTGAAAATGTTGCTTGCCAAACAGATTATGAAAAAAGATATGAAGTATATAAATAAATGAAGTAATGAAAATGTGTGAGTGCATGTGATGTTTATTTCTTGGGGTCTTACTGATGGTTAAATGAAGATTTTTTTAGAAAACAGAGAAAATAAATAAATCTTATACACATTATCCACTGATACAGCTGGGTCCCTAATCATGTGTAAAAATGAGGCGCCTGTAAGGGAACTGCATTCATTTATAGCGATAAACAGAAGAACTGTTTCACCGTCACCCAGATGGATGTTTGATATTGGCTGTGATTCTTTTTCCTGGACTAGAAATCATCATCAAATGCATAGAAGCATATGAAGCATTATACACTAGTGCTATATGGTGAAATGTTAATTTTGAAAGATCACACAAACACAAAACCAAAAGAGAAAAAATAAAAAGTCTCACGTACAGAAATAACACACTTAAAAACAATCTTCCCCCAAATTCGTTTTTTTTTTTTTTTTTGTGATGCCATTTTGACAATCAGATCTTCACAGTAAAATCAGCCCCACCCCGACAACCCAAATAAATAGAACAGCAGTTGAGCATACATGAGGAGCTGGACCACAGCCTGTACTCCGAGGATGAAGTAACAAAGAAAGGAAAAGAGGAAGAGAAAGGAAAGAAAAACAAAAAACAAGAAGAAGGAAATTGAGAGACACAAGGTAGGAGGAGGCCAGGCTGGAGGAGGAACAGCAGTAACAGACAGCAGCGCTAAAAAACAACAAAACAAACAAACAAACATTGCTAAAAACATAGAAAACATATTCAATCAAAGGTCAGTGGGAGGCAGACCGCGGTAGGCGAACCAGTGACGTAGGGTAAAGCTTTGGGTTCATCCGAGCTTTGAGCACGGCCTGCTCCTGCAGTCCAGCCCGGAGGTGCCCTCTACTTTTCAGCTCATCAAGTGTACAGTAACCCCGAATGTTTCAAGTCTGGTTCCATTATAATACATGAAGATAATGACTTAATACAGGACAGAGCAATTCTACTTGTATTCTCTGATCTACCCATTTACAGGGTCCATGAAACAAAATAAGTTACATTCAGAGCAAGAGGTGGGGGTGAGGGCGAACTCAGTGGTAGAAAGTGTAACAGTGTTTTTAAAGGCATAGATGCACTTAGAACAGACAGTTCTGCATTGTTCTCGAAGTTTCTGCAGTTTTTCAATGTCACCGTAACAGTCACTGCATTTTTCTGCCATGTATTTATTGCTAAAGCTGGTAGACATGTTCACTTCACTCGGATCTTCATTGGTCCATGTTTGAGACTAAAACAGGACGTAACACTCAAAAAGAGTCAACACAGGATGAGACTTTTCATTCAAGTCTACTGAAATAAATACTGCAGTGGTCAGACACACCCTTTGTGCAGCTTTTCTGATTAAGTTTCTGCTGCTCAGCTCTTGAAATAGAGACATAAAAACAAAGGTGGGAAGAAGCTCTGAAAAGGAGGACCTGCCTCGTCCATCTAAAATTGAAAACTAACGTGTGCACGTGCAAGGGCCCAGAGCAGGGAAGGGCGGACATATTGCTTCTCCCAGATTAGGAGGAGAGAGGGGGAGAAGGGGAAGTGGGATTCCAGACATCTCGCCTCTACCTGCTGGACCGTCCTGTCTCTAGGTCCTATCCACAGAGGGAATGTGTTGAGAGTAGTCACAAGGCAGACGCACTGTTTCAGGGACCGAAATATGCTGGGGTTCCCTGTGCAAATGGATATGTCCATTTTTAAATGTCATTATTAAGAAGCTTGTGTTGAGACACCAAGCCCCCAGTTCAGGTGGAGGTGTGGAACAGGGGTGAAGGCAACGCTCATCCAGACTGCGCTCTGTTGCCATACACTACAGAGTTATTGCTTTAGTGCTGAAGTGCTTCTCGGGTGGATCAGACACGCTAGAAAGGTCTGTTCCTGCTGAGGAGGTTCAGCTAAATTTCCCCAGCGTTTAAACCATGAAGTGATTGCACCAATAACAACAAAATCAGAAGCTCTCCAGGCAGGGAGGAAAAGGACAGAGCCTAGCATGTCATAATATCCACAGAGAGGGGAGTGTGTATGTGTGTGTGTGTGTGTGTGTGTGTGTGTAAGTAATGAGGCGAGTGGAGAAAGCACACTGTCACTGCTCCATGCTGGTGTCGGAGGTGGGTTCAGGTGCGGGCGTGGCCGCGTACGACGGCTCAGCCGTACCCTCCTGCAGCCCCTCCGGACGGATACCACTGTGCAGCTTCTCCAGGGACTGCTTCATCTGCACAGACGAAAAGCGAACAGACTTCAGTCACACACATACATTAATATACGCCATAAATATCACTGTCACAATGGGAGTACTAACAGACCTAACACTCTAGAAGTCGCCTGAAAAGTATTATGTGAACATCACAGAATAAACCCACTGAGAAACATCAGTTTCTTGTTTTTGTTTTTTTACTGCTTGACCTCCACTCTGATTGGCTACCCTGGTCTTTCATTTAGAGTGTGTGTGTGTGTGCGCGTACCCACCTGGTCGAGCAGAGTAACTGAGGACTGCAAGACCTGCTGCCACTTGCCCAACTGAGCCTGATGAAACTGGCGCTGCAGCTGGAGAACCTGTGCCCACTCGGCCGCCGACTGAGGGAGAGGGCTGAGACAGAGACAAAGAGAGAGAGAGAGAGAGAGAGAGAGAGAGAGAGAGAGAGAGAGGTAGAGAGAAAGGGAGAGTTAATGCCAGAGTTAGGTATTGAACGGTGGTGTTTAACATATAACATTGCAATATGGAATGGTGGTGTTGGATGGTAGAGTTGAATGGTGGTGTTGGTGATGCAGGTGTGCAGGAGTGGTACATAGACGGTACACTACTGTGACCGTGGTGTGTGGTACTCAACCTGTTGTGTACTGTGTGGAAGCATGTGGTTTAGGGTGGATGGTATGAGTATGCTGGGGGCCTATGATGGCTCAGGTACCTGTCAGAGAGCGAGTAGGAGTGCCAGGTCTCCAGGGTGTGAGCAGCCCGCTCCAGAGCCCACAGCTTGTAGAACAGCAGCATATTCAGAGCAACCAAAACCACCAGACTGTGAGACAAAATGCATCACCACTTCAGTATATGAGTAACAAAAGCAGAAACCATATTAGTCAAGTTCTTGGTATGGACTGAAGTAGTGGGTCCTAGTCCTGGGCTCATAGTTTTTCTGGGTTTCCCTGGCAGAGCTGCTCAGCTCCACTCCTGGAGATCAGAGTTCCGCTCCAACCCCAGTCCTAATCTAACACGCCTGGTCTGGTTAATGGAGGCCTGCAGTCACACCTGAATACAGGAGCCAGCTATGTTGGAACTGAAGATTCCACCAACTGGGCTGTAGGAGGGCACCTGTGTGCACTCAACTGTAGCACTGTCCAGTAGCACGTGAACACCGTGCATGCAAAAAAAGCGCTTCACCCCCAAAGCCGTAAACGGCAAAGCAAATAAAGCGTACTGTACCTGACACAGATCCTACACACGGCAAGAAACGTGGAAAGCAGCAAAAAGAGAGAGAAGAAACAGATGCACCAAGCAATGGTTAAAGAGCAGATAAGTAAAGGAAAAGACAGAAAACAAGTCAACCTGGAAGCCTAGTTTTACCAGACTGCCACCCACTGTGCATTGCATTCTTCATGCAAGTGTGAACGGCACCACATCTGAAACGCTTGGACACCCCTTACGGGAGCACAGAGAATGTCAAATGGCATTTGAGGGGTCTTGCTGACACAAGACTCACTTCCCAGTGTCTCGCAAGTCTTTACAAGTCAGAAAAGTAAAATATTAACCTAAACTATCTGCAGCAAAGGCTTACATTGGTGAATACAATCTTCGATTGTAGTTCAGATCTATAACTGCTTTGCTAACTTCGTGATTGATGGGACAACGTTATGCAGGAGAACGAGAAAACACGGTCACTTCACAGACAACAGGGTGCTGATCGTCTTCACTGCTAACCAATTTGTGGCTACTGCTAATTTAGGTAGATCTACTGCCCAGATGCTTGGAGTCCCCTGGTGCACTTCAACAGTAAGATACACAATATCAGTAATATGATACACAAAGTCTAAACAGACTCCTAATGCACACAAGAACACAGACACTCACATGAAGCTGATGATGAGGAGTATGGTGGATGTGTTGTTACTGCTGCCTGCTCCGCGCCACCTGTTTCCTACCTTTAGGTACTGTGCCCCTGAAAAACACACATCTCCATATTTTACCACTAGAGGGGAATGCCCTAAAGACATCATCAACTGTATACCTAATTTCCTTTTTGAATGTGTAACATAAATACAAGTATATTGTGCATAAAAGCTCACTGCAGCATTCCTCGTTTTACCACTAGCAGACCAATCAGAGAAAACACTCCGGCTCACCTGCATCTCTGTGCTCTCTCTCCTCAGCAAGTCCATGATCGGCGTGTTCCCCAGCCACACCCCCTGGCCCCTCCCTTTCGGTGGAGCGACGGGAGCAGGTGCGCTTGCGTCTGCGGAGGCCGGCGGCCAGCTTCGATGCGTCTGCACTGGGGGCTTCGCCCACTCCAACCACCGACACCTCCGACTGAAGCAGCGTCTCCAGCTTACACACCTCCACCTCTGCACGGCCAGAAAACAAATTACTCCCAGACAGACACACACACGCGAGAGCGCGCGGACACGGTCCTTAACTACCATCGGCTCTCGCAGCAGAACATGTTATGAACGTGTTGCTATAGCCAACACCCCTACGGTTTTCTCTAAATTGGGCAGAGCCTGATTTCTGACGGATGTCTGAGGTGAACACGGCGTGTACCCATGTGTCTGTAGTGCTCCTCTATTCCACTCCACGTGTTCTTTTCTATCAGAGCTTTCACCAGGCTCCACGGCTGCTTCCTGTAGCAGATATCAGACGAGACCCTGCACACACACACACACACACACACACACACACACACGCACATTTGACACTGTTATCCTAACCATCATGAAAAGCCACAACAGAGCTTAGTAGTGTAAGTGTGTGTCTGCATGTCCTTCTGCTGTAACCTGAGGCGGCTCTTCTGTTTGCTGATGGCTGTAAGGCAGTATCTGTGGATGGTGTAGAAGTAGTCTTGGTACGGGATGCCCGAGGTGATCACCTCTGAGTCGACCACATAGCACTCACCCCGAGAACTGCTCTTATACAGAGTCTGCACACACACACACACACACACACACACACACACACACACACACACACACACACACACACACACACACACACA
>JAOXYF010000028.1:8911868-8941954 GCA_028565775.1 Sternarchorhynchus goeldii
AGGACAGGTGCGGTGAACACCTGATTTGCTTTCTGCACAAAAAATGCATTCAAAGAATTTCATGATTGCACTATTTCAAATTATTCTAATTCGTTGACCAGCACCTGTATATATATATTTTTTAACATATAACGGATTTGGACACATTCTAGAAATTGGTTACTTTCAGTGCCATGTGTCTCAGTTAAATATGAGAAGGAAGTCAAGTTATTGTTCTGAAAATGTGATTGTTATGCATAACTCCTTTGTCTGTCAAGTGATGTGAGTAAGTGTTGATGCTACTGCTGATGTCAGTGTTGGACTAATAAACGATAAGTTTGAGATTTGGATTTTTTTTGGAGCCTAAAGTATTAAGACGGGTTAGAGGGAGGTTGAATAGGGATCACTCAAAATAAATAGTTTATCTTTGGTAATACTGTAATTTTAATAGTGGATATTCTGCCAATGAGGTAGAGTTGAAGTTTCATCCAGCACTGAAGGTTATCATTTATAGCTGTGCGTAATTGACTGAAATTGGCAGTTTGGGCAGCTCTGACAGCCGGGTGGAGACTATGATGTGTAAATATGTGATTTGCTGAGTGCGTGTGTGAAAGAACGGACAGGGACTGGACAGTGACATTATGTTCATGTTGGGTGGGAAAGTGGTTTGGTCCAGTTAATAGAACAATTTGAGTTTCTCCAATATTTTTCAATAGCCTGAAAAGTCTACTGAAATAAGAGTGTTTTCAGGAACAGTAAGAGAATATATTTCCGCGTAAGCTGATTTTTGTATTCTGTGTTGCAAGTCTGAATACCTTAGACATTTGTACTATGTTGTCTAGCTGCTGCTGATGGCTGTATCAGTATAGAGAATAGAATGGGTGTTCTTATAAAGATGCATGCAGGAGCTGAATCTATATTAAAATTGTGTCCCTGCGCGTGTGAGCAAATGTGTATATAGGCAATGCAAGGGACATACAGTGGTCTCCCAGCGGAAGATGTTGCTGTAGAAACAAATCCAGTTCTCAGACAAATACAAACGGCCCTGGAGCAGAATGTCCTTCTGAAGAGCGCATGAGTAGTCTAGAGACAGAAACAAATTCTTTTATTCAAACCAAAATGAGTATTTCCTTAGTTTCTAACTATGAACACTGATACAGGGACACACTGACCCACTATCAGGCGCTCCGTATCTGGAAGGTTCTTGAACAGTTTGCGGAAGTCCTCGTTCTTCTGTTTATATGTAGGACTAAGCACCTGGCATGTGTGTTTGTTTAAAAGAGAGAGAGAGAGAGAGAGAGAGAGAGAGAGAGAGAGAGAGATGTGACTTGACAGATGAATGCCAACGCCTGAATAAAATCACTCTGCTCCTTGCAGCCATGCTGAATCACAAACATACTCACATTGTACCAGCTCTGCATCTTCTGAAAGAGCACAAAGAAGAAAAACACACTGCATTACATACTCATGCCAAGTAAAGGTCGCTACAATTACTACTCAATAGTTAAATGGTCGGGGAACAGATATCTACTTTCTATTGAAATATGTTTCTAAGAATTAATGTACTGTCCACTAGAACATCTGTGAACTGTACAATATAGCATGCTATGGTAACATCCATACCAGCTGAATCACTTTCACAGGTACCGTTGTGTGGTAGGCAATAGATGGAGAGTTTCGATCGGAGTAGAAAATGTGTCTGAATTTGCTTTCACCCGTTCAATGGAGTCCTGTACCATGTGGTGGAAAAGCTTCTTCCATGTGTAAAACTACACCTTTCTAGCTACAGCACTGAGTGTGTTCTGTCTGAGACACTGAGTGTGTTCTGTCTGAGACAAACCTTACCTTGGCATTGCGGGAGAAGTGACGGGAGGCGATGGGATAGGATGAGGTGGAGGAAGAGGGTGTAGTAAGCGAAGGGCTATCGGACCCGCCTCCACCACTACGCTCGGCAGACCCCTCCCCCTCACTGGCCCGGCCCCCCAGCATCCGCCGTCGTAGAGACGGGGAACTGCCCGGGGTGCTTCGTGGAGAGTTACTGGCCGTACTGCAGAACAGCAGAGGAAAGATGATGAAAGGTCACACACACACACACAAACACACACATTTAAGAATAGACTTACACTACACTGATGCATGCATTCTCACATAGAGGGATGGGTATATGTGTACACACATAGTATTAACACAACTGCAGATGTTTACTATAAGCAAAGCCACAGATATACAGTCCCACACAGTTAAAAATGGTACATTTTAGCTTATAAGCTCACAAACATATTCTCAAACTTAGCAACAACAAAAAAAAAACTTTCTATACAGTACTGCCATGCAGTGTCTCCAGTACGGTGAGCTTTGATCAAGATTCATAAAATGCTGCAGAGAAACAATCACATCCACTCACAGCCAACCAGATACATAGACAGATAGACAGATTTGCAAGCTCCAACTTTCAGGCTACACATTAACTGATGCTTGAACAACTGAATTCTGGGAACAGAAAAAAAAAAGGAAAGACTGAGCAAGTCTTCACACTAATCACCATTTCCTCACAGAGTCCTTAAAATACAGGAGATCCGAATCAATCCAGTGTACACTGTGACGCTGAGGAGCTACCAAAACAAATTTGTGCCAGGAACTGTGCTCCAATCATACAGATATCAGCCATATTTATATAAAAACAATTGCTGCCATGGCAGCGTTCTTGTAAAATAAAGGTGTCTACGCAGACTGGGGCTTCTGTACACAAACACAAAGCTTATCTGATTATCAACATTTAAAAACTCACATTTATGAGCCGTACGAGCAGTTCCAAGCCTTTTTTAAATGTAAAAATAAAAACTCTGATAAGGAACAAAACCGATGTAATTGATGTTCAGCCTATTCCATACACGATGTGTAAAAAAACCCAGATGTTTACATTCACTTTTTTTAAAAACAGTATCAAATCTCACGTTTACTCTATATCGGTCTACTATGCTAACGTCAACTGAGAGAGCTCATTCATGTTAGCTCAAAGCAAGTCAACTCATTGAGATACAAACCCAAGAGGAGATAAAGAAACACCGATATCAGATGTTGAAGCTCAATAAGGTTACAGTTCACCACAATGCTACTACTCAGTTTACATTTTGGAACATTAACTCCAGAATCAACACCTTTTTACATACAATGATCATGCTTGTTCCTTCATCACCATCGTCATCATCATAAGAAAAATGCCATAAGCTTGCAAGCGGCTCCATTCTTCTGACCAACTTTCCTCTTTTCCTGCCAAAATCATTCAGGACCTTCTAGACCAGACTCACGTGTTCGTTGTCATGGTAATGGGAGGGTACACGAGTAAAATATATATAATAGGTCTTTTAGGAAACCTTACTACACCTAATCAACTCACAAGTACCATCACCACCACCAGTGTTTTGTATATATAACCACAAGTCAATGCAAAATAAAAACGTATGAAAACGCAGTTTATGCATCTAAGTGAAGGTCGGACAGATCAACACTGCAGTTAAAAATTACATAACAATAAACCAATGTATGTGTTTTCATGCAAGTCGAAAGAAGTGATGTCCAGCTAATAAATATAAGCTTCCCTTGAAGGTATAATGTCACTAGAATGAATGAATGGCTACATAACGTGTATGAAAGACGGGAGCTAGCAAACACCATCACTGTATCGAACCGGCTTGTATAGGCCAGTTTATGCCCGTTTTTAAAATATATATTTATATATATTTTAAAAAACGTATTCATAGGTGTTCGCTAATACGCATATGCAGACCACGTACACACGGTCTATTGGTGTCAGAAGAGACCGTAAACTACGCAGGTGAAAGTAAATGGCTTTGTAGAGGACGTTTACACACCGCATGAGCACGGAATAAACGATGTACGCCGGTTTATCTTCACGGGCTCTACTAGACAAGTGTTTAATAAGCTACAGTAAAAGAGTAGAGTCAACAAACTTTAAACTTCCCGTCCATTCAGCAAAACCTATCACACATCTAAGCCATGTTTGATTATTGAATGACGGTCTTTGTGTGTTAAAATTTGATTTTACGGTATTCATACATTCAATAAATAAATTTGTGACGCTGTGTTACTTACTCAAACATCTCATTGGGTGTTCCTTAATTTGACTGTAATCTGTCAATATGGCACTTCGCTAAAAACCAGTAGACGCTACATTCATGACAGAGCCGCTTATCCAACGCATAAGACGCCGTGCCTTCATCCATGAACGTTTTCAGTCATAGGGAATGCAAATCATACAACGCCTCCATTTCAAAAAGAAGTCCCCACTTCGGCTTTTTCCTTTTCTAAAACGAAAAGATGGTTATTTCCAACCGCGAATATTCCAGCTAGTGAAGAGCGCAATACACAAGAATGGAGAGGGGGGGAGGAGGAGGAGGGAGGAGAAATGAGGATCTGGCCAGGAGGCGGAGGTAAGCCTTACTCATCGCCGAGAGACAGTAGCCTGCTCTTCTACTGCACTGAGTCAAGCGCTAATAAGGGATTAGTACGGCCGTGTGCGCAGGCTGCATTGTTGAATAATATATTGTAGACAAGACTGGGCTTCAGCGCAGTGAGTCTTACAACAGCAGCTATTTCACTAATGCAAATAATAATTGTAGCAGGGACGCATTTTATTGACACGCGCTGGGCAGTTGTCAGTAACGGACATTGGGTTAACGCAGACTGCAGCGCTCCAGCAGGTCCGGTGCCAAACCAATCCGTTAGCTCTCGTTCTCCTTCCCCTTCCCATGTTTGCAGTTTACAGAGTGTTAGTCCAGTGTGTCCGGTTCTGTCTTTATAATCTGCACATTGGCAATCTCAGTTCAAAGGGTAAAGTGGGAGGGGGTTTCCAATATATAGTCGAAGAGTAGGATGGAAAGAACATGAATAGAGGGCAGAAAAAGCGTTCACACATCTGAATACCTACACTTTAAACACATCTGAATACCTACACTTTAAACCGGCTTTCATAACCGGGACAGCACTGCATTCACAAGGGGAAAAGACAATAATTCTAGTGGGGTTTTAACAAGGGTTTATGTGGCAATTTAAATAAAAACTGCTTTTGCATTTATTCAAATGTACCTTTTAATAATTTTAATTGCAATTGCCCACAACATTTAATATTAGCATGATACCAGGTTTCCTACACAAATATATTCAAAAGTGGTCAGATCTCATAGCATGTCTGAGGGTAAGACAACAGCTAACATATCATCAAAAAGGCACAACAGAGGAATACAAGACCCTCAGCAGACATGTTAAATATGAATTCTGCTTAGTCTGCTTCTCATTTCCACACCAAGAGCCACATTATCAGAGATACATCTGAATGCAGACCTGCTTGGAAGGATTAAATCGCCACCAACAATCTGCAAGGCACTATGGGAGATCTGTGGGAGAGAGCCAAAAAGTGTCTAAACCCCATGGGAGCAAAATCAAGGGAGGATGGGCATCAGTGTTAACCTCCCTTCCCACAAAGCCGAACTGGGAAATCCCATGGAAATAACGGTGAGAAGCAAGTGGACTGAGGACAGATTCACTGCACATTTCTCTGCAGCTTGACCTTGTCTTAAAGGAGAAGGCCCCTTCTTTGTTCAAAAAAACCCAAAACCAAAAATAACAGACCCATAGTGCTGTGGTAGATCACAAGCGCTTGGGTTTTAAAGCAGAAAACACAAGGATGACCTCATATCACCAATGCCCAACCTGAAAGCTATTAAGACTGGAGTCCACCGTATGTTCATAAGTAGTTAATGTGGCTCTGCACACATTTGGTTGCATATTGTTTAGGAGTCCATAAACAAACTGTTTGACTAGTCTGGTAAGACTACACTTTTCTGCTATTTAGACTACCACTGAGTGAATGGGACATACCAAAGCTAACTCAATCAAGGCAACAGTGCAGTAAAGATAAGTATTTTAAATATCTGAACATTTGAACACTTGAAAAGCGAATCGGCTAAAATGGACCACGAAGTTTCACAGTGAATTTTTTATTTAGTAGAATGAGAAGTGCAATACAGGTGCCCTTTTTCAAATAATATGTGTATGAGTGTACTGTATTTCAGAGGTAATAAGTCTTCAGGTTAATATTTGAGGAAGTATTGTGGGAGTATTGTTTTAAAACTAATAATCAGCTAACTGAAATCACAATAGCGCTCAAAATAGTTTCAGTTTCAGTTACATATTTTTAAAGTCCCTGAAAGCCCTCCAGTTAACTAGAATGTGATTTCTTCTGACTGCTATCAGGAAATGCTTCAACACACCTGATTCAACTTATAAACTTGTCCATATTTTTACTTCCTGGATGGATCCTTTTTTCTTTACACATTGAATTAGCTAGAGGCTCTGAACTTTTCAGAGCTACGCTAATTTTAGCGCCAAACACCAGATACTGCTGGGTCACGTAGCAACCAACTCAAAAGAAGGAAAGCAATTAGGCTAAATCTAACAATTAAGCCTTCCAGACTGACAATTTTAAACTGACAGTGGAAAAAAAAACCCAGCTGGTGGATACAAATTTACATACAACCACTTCCAAAGGTTTTGTTCAAGTGCTTGCATGTCTGTATCACTTACCAACCACAAAGCCTTTACAAAGAACGAGGAACACGCATTGATCTTGTCAGATAAACACTACATATAGCCCATAACAAACAAAGCCTCCATTGTACAGTCAGCAACCCTGACCTGATCTACACGCCAGGTCAGCATGCGGGTTTATTTGAGCCCCTGAACATAAGCTCAGCAAAGCCACCAACAGATAGCACAGGTCTAGCCCCATATAGATATGGGCTCCATGATATTGACTATAGTCTGTTTAGCCATATGCTAATCTGATAATCACAGCAACAGTCAATGTGCAACAAAATACATTAAGATTTCTCTAGAAATCTTATGACCGTTATGACACAATCCTGCAGAATCTGTAGTTTTCAGAATCTGGAATGGTTCTCTAGAAACGCTGGCTGATTCACAGCTTGTTGCATAATTTAGCGTGTTCAATGCTCTAATAACCAATTAAACTCATGGAGGCTTGATAATTAACATAAAAGTTATATTCAGGTGTACTAGAATGGAGGGAAGTTGTGCAGAGCAGAGGTATTTTAAAAAGGAGGAATGGGACAGCCTGCTGAGGAGCAAATTTTCCCAATCTGGATCCGGAAAGATCCCCAATCACTGTTATTAAAACTGGCAAATTGAAAAAGGAAACTGAGGGCTGGCTGAAGTGGTTTGGGAGCATAAACATATCAAAAACATGTACACGGTACCATGTTACCCCTGTAAGCCTATTAAAAATGGTAAACCTTTAGTGGCCAATTTTTAATGCTTGAAGTCTGAAGGGGGGAGTTTGGGTAATGTCATTTTTCCTCTATTATATTATTTGAATAGAATACACTTGTTACACTTGCACTTGTTACACTTGTTACACTTGTTATAATACTGTACTATACTGTACCACTAAGGAATTGCTTGAGATTTAAAATCAGCGTTGAAAAATAAACAAAGTGTTATGTCAATCACTATAAACATTCATTTAGGAAATGCAGACTTCATTGGATATTTCACTTTTCCCTCCGTCCTAACATACCTCATTCAACATGTCATATAATTACAAAGCCCTTTAAAAAGTGAATCAGCTGTGTTGGATCACAGAAATTGTAATGTAACAGAAAATGTAAAATGCTGTGGCCCTCCAATTTAATCATTTTGTCTGATCATGGACAAGCTTTTATAGAGTATTACTTTATCAATTAGTAAGTTTTGCATATGTTAAAAACTACATTTCCAAACTGACCAGCACAACAGCCAATAAAATCAAATCACTACTACGTTTAAGAACAGAAAACTGGGTAATGACAGTAACTTTCAAATCTGAGATTTCAGCTGTCAGTGCTCTGGATGGTCTTAAAAAAAAGATTTTGAGAATAAAAAAACGAGATTCAAGAATACAAAAAGAGGCGATCAACATAGGCTAGCTATAGAAACAAAAGCATTTAAACATCAATCAATAAATAAAGAGAATGACATTTAGCACAGTGTAATCTGTACTGCCTGACTGATTAAATCTTAATACAGAGTGGTATGGAACATTCCAGTACTTATGCTCAAAATAAACATGTGTGTTGTGGTCTCTGCCATGTTTAAGTCCAACTGCAACTTCAACACTCTTCTCTGCCCCAGTGCCAAACACCCATATTTCAGTAACAAGTTGACCTACACAAACAGATGATGTTCTTTGAAAAAATCATTTTTACAACTGCCCCAAACTATATGTATAAAAAAAGGATAGTTCCACAAACATATCTCAAGGGGTCAAATGTAAACCAAAACTGAAAGGTAAATACCAGGTGAGTAACACTGCAGAGTGAACGGAAAGGAGAAGGGCACTGCTGTTAATGCATGCATGGAGCACCTTCTGCCAGCCTTTTCACTGGTATACTGCAGCATCACCACACAGCTCTCTGATTGGTCCATGATGACATCATAAGGAGAGCAGCAAGTTCCCACTGGGCGGTGGTGATGTCATGCAGAGGATAGCCTGACAACTGAGACTAGGCCCCTCACCCCCAGCTCACTGCATGCAGGATTGGGCTGCTCCTTCAATAAGCTTACCTTAATCGGCTCTCTCCATCACTCCACTAATAACCCTGCTCTTAACCAGCAATGAGACAGTTGTGTATCTGTGTACTGCTGGGATTCTCTATTTTAATGTTCAAATTTTGACAAAAGGCTTCAAATCATTTCATCCACATTGTCAATACATACAACTCAAAATCTATATTTAAATTTCATTCATAAAAAAAAAAACAAAACAAAACAAAAAAAACCCAAAACAACACTCCCCTCTCTAAGCAAATTATGTTAAGTCTCTCCTAGCAGTAATTCTGGGGTGCCACCTTACTACTTGGCAAGAAAGGCTTTTTTGTGTTTGCTTTTTGGGGGGCAGAGTTGGGGATGGGCGCACTGACCTGCAGCTGTCCCAGTCCGAGTCCTTGCTGAGCAGGCTGCGGATGGACCAGCGAGAGCGCCTGCTCAGGGACGAGCTCCGGGAGCAGGCGCGAGATGGGGGCAGGAGCAGAGGAGCGGAGCCGCCCAGCTCCTCCATCCCTGTCTCCCCAAGCACCTCTCCCCTTATGCTAGAAAACAGGGTTCCGGGCGACAGGCTCCGCCTACTACTCCTCCGCTCCTCGGCTCCGCCCCAGTCACTTTTAGCCAGGCTCTTTTCGTGAGCTCCAGGTTCTGGCGCATCCTCCCCCTGCGCACGGGTTCTGCGCTTGTCATGGATGCGGTTCCGAGGGTGGTGGCGCCGAGGTTGTGGGCTGGGCGAACAGGACCACGATTCGGTGTCGGATGACGGAGGGAGCACGGTCAGCATCGGGACTGGAATGGGTTTAGCCATAGTGCTTTCTGGGAATGCTACATCAAAGCATGCGGAGGTACATCCTGTGTTTTTTGACTTCTTTTCCTCAACTTGCTAGCCCAAAGAATGCAAGCCTGTCTGAGAGAGGAGATTCATCATGTTTTTGCACGCATCATCATAAAGGCACTAACAGCGTCTATGTTCTCTTCCAGTCTTATCAGAACTCCTCATCCATGTTTGTAACCAGATCATTTCAAAGCAGTTCTATCTGTGAAAGACGGTACAGTGTCTTACAGCAGTAGTAGCAATCAAGGTACTTCCTCCCTTTCTGACACAGTCAGTAGCACTGCAGGAAATATGGGGTGGGGCATTTGTAGAAACTTAAAGATGCTAGAAAAAGCTGCCCTCTCTTGCATTGTTTAATTAATATGTTTTTATACATGTGGAAATGAACTAGAAAAACAAAAGCAAAAAAAGTTACAAATATTAAAATGAATGAAGTATAAGACCAATCTTCAGCCTGTACTTTTACCACTTCTGAAGTGTCCTTGTGAAATCATTGAGTCTCCGCCCACACTCTCCTTTCAGTATAATCCACGAGACAGGCCGTTCTCAAACTGACTCATCATCTACAAGGCCCTGAGGAGAGGAAACATTGTGTTTGTATTTAACTCTATCTCTTTAAAGCCAAATGGCAGTGTTTTCACTTGTCTTTATGTACACTCTTATGCTGATACAAGCTTTAATTTTTGTATCAGCATAAATGATGGTGATTTGTGTTGTGTCCACATTGATGATGTGATTTCAGAACATTGATGATGATGTGTTTTTACAATATTAAAGTGGTGACCCTGACATTTGATAAGCCCTAAATCTGACAGAAGGGGTGGATGTATGTTTTAGCATTCACATATTACACAAAGCTTTAAGTACAAGGTCCAGTAATAATTAAAATTCCTCATTCTATTTATTTGTACTTGTAAAGCATGCCTAATGTCTTCATTTTAGTTTTACCTTCAGATGCATATGCTAAATATATTAATCTTAAATGTATATTTTTGTTGTGCAGAAGGGGAGAATTTGAGCCCATCAAAGCTTGATGAAGCGGATCTGATTTAATGGATTTAACTTAAAGTTCAGTAGGTGTGCTGCACCTGGGGATTCTACTATAGAGACTTAGGATGTCATGAATAAGCCTGATAGTCCCAAGGCTTTTGTGCTCTTTACAGTTTTTCATCAACATCAACTAAGGGATTTCCAGTGGATCATGTATACAGGAAAGAACTGTACGGTCTTTCCGCACAGAGCCGGAGAAACACAAGGTCTCTCATGAATGCAAGGCCGTGAAATAAAAGCAGAATTCATGACAAAAACCCCTCAGCCCAGATTACTTCAGCACTTTAGGGGACTCAGCAGCCATAGTCTCTTGTGTTTTAAGGTTTTTTTGTTTTTTTGCATGTGCTTTTTAGGTGGATAACATGAAAAGAAACTTCTGTATAGTTTTTTTCCATTTTCTAGCTATCTATTTTTGAGCCTTTAGTAAAGCTTGAAGCTCTAAGTCTTGTCTTTTTTTTTTTTTTACTTTAATTTAACATCTCGGAGGACATGTGCCCTTGAATGTCGGATGCATCATTGAGTGATTACTTCCTTTGTGCAAAAGCGGCACTGTGCTAACAGGCTATCATGCGAAGTGTTTTATCCTTAATTCTCCCAATCCATGTTAAAGGTTTTATTTTTTTACTCTCTTTTTCAATGGCCCAACCTCAACCAATATATTCTGAGTCATATTTGATGAGAAAACAGTAACAGTACTATGTAACAGCCCTACTTAACTTGCTTGCTAGGCTAACTAGCACTAATCTAAAGGAGTGCATAATAAATGTCGTAGTACTCATACAGCTGGTATGACTGACATAGCAGATCTAGAAGATTGACCTGTCGATTGCAATTAACTGGTTGGCGACTACCGATTTAGACTAACAAATTAGTACCACTGATTTAGACCAACACATCTTGATACCAGATTTAGTCACTGCAGACAGTGCCCTCTGCTGAATAGAACTGGCTCCAAACCACATTCATCAAAGTGCTAGCTAATGAAAAGACTTTTCATATTACCACCTTAATAAATATATTATTACACATATCCTTAATTTAATGCACACTAAAGGGAACACTGTATGCTACAACTGAACCTCCATCATCTTCCGCAACACATGTATCTAAATACCAGGCTGGCATTAAGGTGTGCTATAGTTTGACACTGGGCTTGGATTCTCTCCACAAAAGAGCAAACAGGCAGAACAAGAGAACACCACAACATACCATCTGATTGTCCACTGGACATTCATGTCTCAGAAGCCTGCTACTTATCCTGTACTCCTTCTTAGATTAGATCAAATATAACTAACAGCAATAACTGTATGACCAATAATTATCAATCTCAATATTATTTTTATTTAGCATAAAGAAACCTTAGTTTAAAAAATAGTTTATTTATTAATGTTCATGCACAAGGCTTTATCATGAAACACTGGTTCATTTATATCTGAGACTCAATGACAATTCATAATGCAAAGTCAAGTTCAAGATTGTTTTTTTTTAAACTTAGAAATATAATAACATTCAACAGCCCCCAATGGTATTAATCCTTTAGGAGATAAGCTAAATTAACATACTATATCACTAGCTACAGTCACTAGCATGTTTTGACACATAATGCTGAATGCCCTCATACAAACAGGTAGAATTTTGGATCATCACTGAGTTTTATATCATTTTTTCAGCACTGTATCTGCCTAATGACAGTAAACGTGATGCCAATTTGACAACCGCAGAAGAAATGCCTTCCTGACTTCCAGTTCAGACTCTTCAGTAACAAATAACTATGCTGACAACCACTCCCAGGCTCTTCCCATATTCAAAAACCTGTTAACACATACGGTAAAACCTGCAATACTACCAGTCACAGCACACAATAACACAATTAACTAATTAAATGACTTTATGAGTAATATGGGATGAGGTTGAAACTAAAACAATTCAGGTAAAGCAAAAACAACCCCTCCTACAAACAGGCCTGATCGGTCATGCTTGTTGCTATATAAGACAGATTTGAAAAACAGCTCTGGTCTAAATGACACGGAAAAAAACACAATACCTGTTCCAGTTGAACAGGCAGACCTTTCGGAAGCAAATCACCTGACCCAACCAGGAGTATTAGATGAGAGGAAAACATTATGCCATTTTTTCCGCACACAGTAAACTGCAAAAAGATAAGCGCCCCCCCCCGTGCATATGTGCTTTCCTAACAGTTTTCAATGCATTTCTACAACGTACAACGCCTGACATTTATAAAACAAAGACAAGCTCTACCACAGTATTCGATATAAGACAAATCTTTGCTTCAGTTTTATTACGGAATAGTAAAGCATTTCATTCAACATCCGTAACAACCTGACTAAAAGAAGACATAGTTTTCGCTACAAATATTGTACTACGAAACAAGACTTTTTAAAACCAATGAGAAGTTACACAAGCTCAGAACTAAAATGCAAGTTCAAAAAAGCGCACAAAAAGCAGAGGTAAGCTAAAAATATAAACGCTTAAATGTAACACTATACTCAAAACAGTCACACAGCTTACCTTGTTTATATCCGCCATACAACGAAGTGTATCATTCAACAGACAAGTTATAAGGCATTATAATCCAAAAAAATCAGAAAACTTTACAACAGCAAAAGCTAATGTCCTACCTCCCGTTCGATGAATTACCCCCATTGCGATTATCCTGTTCGGCCTCATAGACGAGACGCGCTACAGTGCGTGGCGTGATATTAAAATCCACTTTCTCACAGGAACACATCAGCATCCTCTTCCGAAGAATCACTGTAACTTCGTAGCTTAGCTATCTAGACAACATTGAATAAGTTATCTAAATAGCTTCGTTTTCTGGTAGTATACTGTTATTAATACACGCCGAATAAAACTCGTCTTACACCTAGCTGTAATTATAAAAAATATAAGCAAAATGGAGTGAATTAGCCATCACAAATTGCTAATTCTTTAGCAGCGTTGGCTAATTAACCACCCAACTGGCTAGCTAGCTCCCTAATTCATGTATCTTAACAGCAAATACTGAAAGCTAGCAAGCTAGCTAGCTAGCTAACGCTAGCGACTTTAAGCAATGTCTATGATGCCGGTTAGAGAACGGTCACCATATTCTTTCTCACAACAAAGGTACTCCTAAATATTAACTGATGGTATTAGAAGGACCATTATTTCGCTATCCCAATAAAAGTAAAAATGCGTGTTTTAATACATTTCAACCGTTAGCTAAACCATATATCTTCCAATTTATTTTAGTAAATACTACGGTTCGCTACGTTAGCATCAAAGCGCAGAGCCTCCACTAAGTCGGACAAAAGTTTAAGAGGGGAAATGTAGATATCAGTGCAAAATATGCACACCGTTTAGTGACTAGGATTGAATCTGCATTTTTTTTAACAAATAAGAAATACATTAAAATCAATAAGAGCTACACGGAAAACGAGATATTAAAAAGTTTGTTTTATTTATTTCACACCTAAATGAAAGCACCCCTTCCCACATCAACTTTATGGTATAATCGACAACCTGTATGCAAACAGAAATGTAACGGACGATCTTGACAGACAGCCGTGTTCACGAATAAAAGACAACAGCTTCTTGGGTGTACTTTTCATGACAATTCATACATTTTGATTATTTTGAAGTAACTCAAAGTTATTACTGCTATTATTATGGCGTATTCTACAAACAATATATAAATTACTTTTGGCACAGTAATAGACTTACTGATAGATAGCATCTCAAAGAGTCCTTTTAGCTGCTTCAAGTTTTAATTTAACCTAGAAACAAAGTCTAAAAGCAAAAAAAAAAAAAAAAAAAACAGTTGCCAGTGCAATATTTTTAATATTTGGTGTGCCCACAGACAGTTCCAGGATCTGAGTATCTGAGTAAACAAATTTATAAATTCTTACTAAATGATATTAGACTTCAAAATGAGACCTCTTTTGGGTCTCAGACTAGTGAGAAAGACTGGAACTGTGCAAAATTGTAGCCTATATGCCTATTTCAGGTTTATACTCTTGGTGTACTCTCTTATTTGCACTTTCACTGTAGGCTCACTAATATTTTGAATTTTACGAATTAATACCATGGGGTTCGTTTGGAGTAAAAGGTCTTATTTTTTTTAGAAAATATGATAAAGGTAAATATTGGATTTAACTCCAGTGCATTGAGGACACAGTTTGAAGGCAGTGTTTTGTGATATTAAAATTGGGCATACGCCTAACATATAAATAAGATTATGAATGTACAGACTAGCCCCCTCCTTACCTTCATTGGCTGTTCCAGTGTTCTTTATCATTCTTCCAAATGACGTCTTTAATGCGTGGCCCTGTGTAGGTAGGAAGCTGGGGCAATAGGGGGTGCAGCTGATGAGTGATATCCAATTCCAACCGGCTCGCGTGTGATACAGTGAAGGGTCACCTTGCTGTATTGGAAACGGGAGGAACACAAACAAAGAGAAAAATGAATAGCTTAAGTATGTGGGCATCGTACGTTTTTACTAAGTATTCACTTGATATATATACATACACACACACACACACACACACACACACATACATACATACATACATACATACACACATATATATATATATATATCAAGTGAATACTTAGTATTAGTAAAAACGTACGATGCCCGTTCTAAAAGAGCCTAAACACGACATTTTTTTTATCATCCAACCTACCGACAGTTGTTAGGCTATGCAATTTTTTAAGGCATGACACGAGTTTGCAGTTTAATGCAATCACAGCACTTAAATAGTTTTTCTACCCATTGTTTTAACTCACACCAGTCCGGATTATAATAACTCCTCTGAAAACGTGTTATTTCGGTCTCGATGGTTGAAATGCTTAAATACGGTATATTGCTTCAGTCTAACACTGGCCAAATTTCTTGGACTCGAACGACCGAACGCCTCCTGGAAGTCAACAAGCATCTGGCTGTGCTATCAGGGCTAAATATAAACACCAGCATGTGCGTGTTACTGAAAAAACAGCACGTGTTTGTGCATGCGCAAGCTTGTCTCCGTGTTTGCTTTAAGCGTTTTTGAGTTCGACGTAAAAATTCAAGGTTCACAATATGCACGCTGTCGTAACCCCTCCCAGAACGTGCCTCGGTTAAAAAAAGAACAAATTTGTTCAGCAATAGTTTGATAGTGACATCGCATTTGTATCACGTTGTTACGTAGGCTATTACTTGCGTAAAGCACGTTTTATTAACCTTGTATCCTATTGAAACAGCCTTGTGCACTGCACACTAACATTGACTCTTGCTATCAATTCAGCGAGAGAAAACATGTATCCTGTAATAGCCTTCTACAAAGACTTTTCAGTATCTGCACGTTCTCTTCATTATTCTGACATTCTTCTGTCGGGTGGCCAGTGTGTACCATCAGGGTTGTAGTGGACAGGATACCCAAATCAAGGAGTTATGAGCCTCAGTGTTGTTGTTTTTTTGTGGGGTTTTTTTTAGTACACGCAGACAGACCTGCGTGTACCATAGTGAATTTAATCCTAAAAGTTATCTGATAGGTTTGTTTTTTTACGCGTGTTTTATGAAGGTTTCAATTTTAGACTACTTGAGCAATAGACTAATCTTAGGACTATGTTTATGAATGTATTCAGAATGATACTCAATACAAAGAACAGCTATATAAAGAACTTATACATAAATATCAAAATGCACATTCATTTGAATTCATTCAGTTGAGGATACACCTGAACTTCCATGTACAAATACCACAGCCTTGGTGTACCTGTAGAGAAATGCAATGGTCATGATGTAATGATAAACACTTTCATTAAACACTCTGGCTTAAATGTTCATCACTCACTAGTAATTAGGCTATACATGTCTGGTAACTATTTACAATCTGACACAATTTGCTGATACTTTGTATATTCATCTCTGTTGGAGAACAAGGCCTATTTGTGTTTATATGTTCCAAGGTCAGAACCCTTCCATTAACTGTGACAACTTCACATGTTATTTGAAGCAAATGTCTCCACCGGAATTGCAGAACGCCTTCAGATATTTTTGCCTCTTTCCACCATGCCAGTTTATAAGCCCCGTATCAGGCCATTCCCACTGAGAGAGGCTCACTGCGTGAGCAACGTGCTACATTTTATTTTTCCATACGTGGGGTCTGCTTACTCTGGAAACCGAGGCTGGTTAGAATTTGTGGTGTTAAGGAGTGAAGGCAACAAGAAGAACATATCTACATTTGTGTATAGAACTGATCAGAGATTTCCTATGTCATTCCATCATTGGCTATGCCATTACGCCATTTCCTATGTCATTGCATCATACCACCTGAACGGTTCTACAATACTGAGCATTTGTTAGTTAATCAAGATAACCTACTTAGAACCACTTGAACCTACAGTGGAAATGAGGCTTTTGTCTCTATGCTCAAAACGTGTACAGAAATGATGAAAGGCTTTAGTTCTGGGCTTGACTGGGACTACCAGGGTTTTGACATGGTTTGGTCGAACTTCATGTTCAGTCATCACAATTTGCTTCTGCAGTATATTTCCTCTTTTCTCTATCATTGATTTGATGTATTTCGTGTAATGGGTAAACCCTGAAGATATAGTAGCTTGCTTTCTTCTTGTCACAGTGCAATGATTTTCCCATAAGAACAAACCTATGTTTACTTTTGTTTATTTATGTGTATTGGCCTTCTGTCTACTAAGACAAACAGGATAGAGTGGCCACACTTTCTCACAGGTTACCCAGCAGAAACTCTTGCACTTCTTGAATGCAGAGTGAAATTTTATGTACACAGAATAAGGATTATTATGCCTTCTTAGTTAAGCAATCTGTTTTTACACCACATCACTGTATTCCAAGAACGGAAATACAATGATCAAAAATACAAGATCAGATCTGCGTGGCTTGCACTGAAAAAAAGGATCTATTTTCATACGTCTCCATCTACTGGCTGTATTCTGTATTGCACACAGCTCTTACTGTTATCGAGTTCTGTGAACATCGACAGGCTATACTAAATAATCCGCAATAAATAAACTTTAAGATAAAAAGGCATATACATTTTCAGTCGGTATACTCAATTACAACTATAACTAAAAATATATATAACCAATTATAACTATAACAAAAGCAGCACTTGTTCGGAGTTTACAAATGTGTCAGCATGTGTTAATAAAGATGGAATGGATCTGAATACTACACAACATTTCTGTAAGATGTACTGACGCATGCTATTGGTTTCACTCATGCTAAATGTGAAATTTTAACTTGAAACAACTTTGTGCGCTTACCACTATTTAAGTTATTGGATAGTTTAGACAGACACATGGCACAGACACACTTCAGATTATGCACTTAGTTAATGACCTTAGCTGTCATTTTTAAAATTTATTTATTGTTGTTTACTGTTGTTTGCATTTTAATGTTTAATGTGGTTTTTTTGTGCAAAACAAATCCCCTTCGGGGCAATAATGGTTCCTATCAACCATTCCACAAACAACATAATATAAATCTAAACTCCCTTAAGGAATGGTTCAATTTGCTACTACTTACTAAACATTAAATTCCAGATACACGCCCAGGACGTTTAGTATTGTAGATAATTATTAACCAGCTGTATGTAAAGTTTGAAGGCCTTCAGCTAACTGCTCAAATACCATCTTGGCTTGCATTGGTGTCATATTAAGACATAGATTCACACGATCTAAACTTAGCTCTCTCAAACACCAGCGCTAAACGGGAGGACGCTACTTTCTAAAAACAGGAGTGGATTTACTTGGGATTTTTACGGAGTTTGAAAGATAATACAGAAAACACAACAATCTACAAGTCTTGTTTCTATATGTATAAATATATATATATATATATATAAAACAGAGTTGTTGAGATTACACTTAAATAACAACTGCGATATCACATCGACGACGCCACGAAGTGAAAAAAATGCTGTTGTACAATTATCAGAATTGTTAAAACTTCTACTGAGCGACATTCTGGATCATTTTTGGGAGATAATTTAGTAATCCTCTTTGCAGCCATTCGTCTGAAAATGCCATTACAATTCATATCATATTTGGCTCTGGTTATGGTTTTTATGTACGGTAAGCTTGCAATTATTTTTTCTTAGATTTAATATTGTTTTATGTGAACAGCAATATTTGTTTTTTAAAGTTATTTATATTTTTTATATTGGCTATAATAGATAAAGGCTGATAAATTATTAGAATTTTAAAAAGTTCTAATTATAATAAAATTGTAATACATTCTATACTGCAGGGTATTTTTGTTTAAAAAAATATTGCTGACCTAAAACTAAATGAAGCAGTAATAACTGCAGTATTCACCTCTAAAGGTTGGAACACAAGCATCATTTACAGATGCTATAATCTGGTGGAATTTTTACTTTTGGTGTTTAAATTTTATTCTTGAAATATTTAATCTTATTTCATCTTTAAAAAAAACAAAGCACCTTAGCCACATAGGGCAACAGGTTCAGGATTGATTCCAACCAAGCAGGATCACCACTGATCCAAATGATCAGCAGTTTGACTAAGACCAACTGACTGCAGTGTGTTTAGATTAGATCTTCCCCCACTTCCCTGTTTTATGGTTGTGTGACTCTGTTTCTGTGTCTGTGTGTCTGTTACTGCCCCCTGCTGGTATGGTGGACAGCACCTCAGTGCTGGGCTGCCTGTTCGGAAGTAGACTCTTTGACAGAAGCAGTGGCTGGGAAGAGCTTCATGCTGGGCTGTATCTCCTGTAAGAGGAGAGCAGAGATCCCTGGATCCACCACTGTAGACTGGCACTTCAGACCGTCCAGAGCTGATGTGTTCTCCCATGTAAGTGTGAATTGCTTGCAGTCATCCAAATATGCTGTAAAGCTGGGTTCACATCCTCATGAACACACCACAAAGATGGGGTGACAACCTCATGTAAAGAGATATCCATACCTCAGGGATGCAACTCTATACCATGTTCTGCTTAGCCCACACGCCTAGTTCTTGATAATTAACGAATGTAGATGGATTAGAGGAGAGAAAACTACAAATTCTAACAAGATTTTACAGTACAAAGTGTAAGTGAAAGAAGGCTCCAGAATCACTCAAATGTGGTTTGTTTGCCCATCTGTACCTGTAATGTTACTGATCAGTTACAGCTGAAGCTCCCATATTTACAAGCTTTTTCTCTATAGAAAATGAGGATAATTGATATACACAGGGATGAGTAACGAAGGCCACAGCACTGCCTGGTGTTTTACACATTTGAATCAACTCATCTTCTTTTCAAACTCAAGATAAAGTAAACCAGATGTATCAATGCTGGGTGAACAATGAACTGTAAGATGCTGTTACTCTCCATGACTGAAGTGTGCACTTTTTTTGGTTGAAGCTAAAGAGGGTTGAAACAAATCCATGAAAATATAGGCTATACTTCTAATATGTGGCCAAACAAATAATAAAGAATGTAATGTAGCCATCCTTCTGAAGAGCTAACCTGCTAACCTCCTATCCAATCCAAACCAAACATCTATCCAGTCCAGTTAAGCATTATCTCAGAGAGATCTATGTTACATTAGAACGATTGTAGGTCTCTGGGTTCACTGTTTGACATTGAAAAGCTCATAATAAGCTCATGTTTTTTGTAACCAGCCCTACTTTACCGAACTGCTAGATTTTCCATTATGAGTACCCGCTTTCAACGGTTCTCCATGAAGACTTTGAGGGTCGGCTTGAGTGGCACGGAACAAAGCGGTCAGCAGACATTCAGATCGGAGCCATCCTCATCCATAACGTTACATTCAATGACTCAGGCACCTACATCTGCATGTTTGAGCGCACACTCTTCCTGCCTATAGGAGAAGAACATGTCCAAATTGAAAAAACGGTCGAGCTGACAGTTGTCACAGAAGGTGATGCCTTTTTCTTTCTCATTCTTCACTGTTATCTCTCCTGACTCCTGTTTGCACTCTCATCTGAACCTCTACCCCTACTATTGTTTCCCCCTCTCCTGCTTTTGCAGCCAGTCGTGACTTGACTGCAGTGATTTCCGAGATTGTGATGTACTTGCTGATAGTCTTCCTGCAGCTATGGCTTGTTGGTGTGCTCATGTACTGCTATAGAAAGATCTCTGCTGAAAATGAGGATCTGGAGGCCAAAAAAGCCTTGACTACACACAAACAGTGAGATCCTTTTTTTGTTGTCTGGCCAAGTGAAAAGGGATTCAAACTTCTTGATCTTTGTTCACCTTGTTTGATTACGCATGTTTTTCTGGTTCATTTATATGGCTCTGACTCTGATTTAGAATGACATTAAGCTCTAGTTTTCTCTTTTTTTTCTCGACTTTACAGACTTACCGAGGCGAAGGACAATTGTGACGGGGTGCATTTGGAGTAACTGCTTCTTTGACCAGCATAATGATGTTGTTGCACAGACTTATGAATGGTTAAAACTGATTGGGATGTTTGTAAGTTTGTGCAAATTTTTAAGTTGTTTTAGATTTAATTCAGAATCAGGTTGTGTTTCTGTAAGCATCAACAAACCCTTAAAAGCACCATCAATGCCACTGGCACCTGTGAAATTCAATTTAGGATTGAATAATAAAGAACAAATGAAGGAGATTATTAATAAATAACAGGTGAAGGAAATGATTTAATAACGGGTAAAATGAATGTGTGCTGTGATTGGTGTGTGTAATCTGTGTGGGCTGGTTGGTACGAACAAGGGCGTGACAGTGCTGTGCATTTAGCTTCACAGTTTCAGGATTTTATGTTATTAAACACAGATACATTTTCAATATGACAATTTATTGTAAACATTTCAAAAGTTTACAAATAAATGCATGCAATATACTGTAAGCATGTCAACAACTAACAGTTGGCCTCACCAGCTTTGTGTTAAAGTTTTCAATGAGCCCCGAGGTCCTTCATCATGTATAGCTGTTGTTCCATCAGAATGTCATACAGAATGTTTTTCCCTGTATTACCACTCGCTCTCAAGGCCTCCGTTAACAACAATCTCATCCTCTGCTGTTCCGTCACCTCGGCCCTGATTTTGCTGTATTGTTCGTTGGAGATGACCTTCTTCATGAGGAGACAGTCCAAGATGGCGTCCAAACCAGAGGCTCGCTGTATCAGTTCCTGCCACTTCGCATCGATGAAGGCAGCGCCTGAAAGTGCTGCCAACATGAGAGCAGAGTGAGTGCAGGCTGACCGGTTTTTATACAGATTTAAAAGGGGAGGTCATGCTCTTATTTCTTGGCTATTTGATGTAATGTTGAACCGCTGAAGAAAATGTGATATACTTTTATTTTATTTTAAAAAATGTCACTGAAATGAGTAAATAAATGTGTTTACCTGTAGGTGTGACGCTTGGTGTTTTGGTTGTACTGGTTGAGTTACCTACAGAAAAACAAGACATTCGCATTGTAAACAAGAAAGTTTCACAGTTGCCAGTTCAATAAGACATCCAGACGTAACATCTGATTGTCAAACAATCTTATATACACTTTAATTCCAAGAAATGTCACCAGAGAATTATGGTCCAAGGGGTGTGTGTATGGAATGTTTATTCTTTTTGCCTTTACATTTTGATTTGCTTTTAGTTGTGTGAAGCTGTATAGTCCGCTACACAGACCTACTGCAGGTGCTTTTCTCAAAGTCGTCCAGTGGGATATTTATGGAGAGATAACTTAATAAAATAATGAATTAAAGGCTGGCAGGACCATCAGACCAAAATCATGCTGATTAATAACCATCATTAGCTAGACATCACTACAAACTTCAACAAAGAAATTATTATTTACATTTATTTCTAAAACACCAGGTGGCGCTATTAAAAAAAACACTACATAGACAGCTGTTGGTAGGGCGTGTTTCTCATATTACTGATCCTGAAAAGTGTATTCGCGTAGGGACTTGAAGTGCATTCCATTATTCTGAAGGGTCTTATTAAATCTAAATGCATGCGTATAGACATTATCATTGTGTAAGAATAAAAGTGGAATAATCCTTCGACACTCAACCTATATATAAAATATCTTATAAAATATCGTCATATTACTTTGTATTACTTCATATAGCTTTTAAAGAAACTGAGTTAAAACTGGGTCATTTGCACAAATCGCAATATCAACGTTCGTGTACTACTTTCTGGGGACTTTGCTCGAGCTCAAAAGTGAAAGTAAAACCAGTTTTAAAATCTCTCCAGTGCTACACATAAAATACTACTAATAACTTTGGATCAAAAGTGTATATATTTAATATTATAAGATATATATAAAAAATTACTTTTAACGTGCTTTTCTAGATCTTCTGCAGCCCAGTTGAATTCAATCGCGCGAAGAATTTTGATTGTAATTTCCACGGCGCCTTTTTCAGTGTATGCATCTATAAGATGGCGCGCAACATCGCCTCGATCCTTTCCTTCTACAGCCTTTCGACGGGTGCGTGGCTCAAGCGGACTATCAACCAACTTTTCGGTGAACCGTTTAAATTGTTCAATGCTTAGATCATCGAGAACGTTACAAATGTGGTCCCATGTAGTTTTATCCATCTTGTAGAGCAACCGCTTCTACGTAAAATGTACTGTTTAAATAATCGTAAGGGCGGGTCTTTTGAGAGCGGATAGGAAGTTTATCGAATAGGACGACGTATTCGCCCTGTTAAATATGCAAAGTTAAACAGTGCACACAGTGCCAAAAGGCTTTAACTTTAGCTGACCATTAACCTAGTTATTTTTCCTCTTCTTTTTACTATTATTATTATTATTATTATTATTATTCCGCTTTAAAATTAGGACCGCTATTTTTTCGGCAGCTTTTGCGATAGAACCACCACACATTCCTGAAAACTAGGCTGTCTGGTGTGCTTGTAGAAACGTTGTAGCACCGCGCGCTACAGAAAAAGGGCAGGATGCCAAGCACATAGTTTTAACGGTTGTTCACATTTCACATTCCCCTTTATCTCTCTTTTATCCCTTCTTTTTCATACCTTGCTTTTTGTCCATTGACGTTCATTCATTTTCCACTGCTTTCTAACTCCTAGGTTGTATATGTAATCACCACCAAAGTTAGTATATATAGTAAGTCCCTACTAATATCAATGGCATATACGTTTAGTTTCCTCCATTCCTTGTTTATTCATCCTTTTCATCCTTCTATTTTCCCATAGGAACCCTCTATCCCAATCAAACCATGCTGTATTGATTGAACTATCCTTTTATTCATCCCTCTATCCTTCCACATATCAGAAAGAACCAGGCCATTCAAGGGATGTTCTATTTTTCAAAACTTATTTGAAAGAAGTCACCTGTGATTTAAGCTGATGAAGCATTTTCCCGTCTTTGAACACAAAAGTTTCTGTGGGTTCTCACACTCATATCACAGGAGCTTTCCACAGTCTCCTTACTAGGCCACATTATTTCCAGATTTAATGTGTGATATTTAACCAGTAAGATTTAACCAGTAATATTATTTTTATCACCCAGGCAAGACGACGCCCTGTCAGAATTCCAGGGCTCTGTACAGACATGTTCTTTTCTCCACTATCTTAACAATATACCCCTCTCTCTGCTCACACGCAAACACTTCAATTCACCACAGGCAGCCTACCAGTGAAGTCTGAAGCATACGGTGGCCTTCAGCAGCCTGAGAGAGATTTGCATACAAATACTTTTACTCTCAAGTAATCATCTTATAACCTTAATTCCCCCCTTTCATGACTTTTCATGAACCTCTGTAAATGATGATTACAAATGGTGCCAGTAGTATGATTTGTATATACCTGGTTAGTAAAGTGATACTTTACAACTCTTTCCCCTTCTTATCTAAAATAGTTAGGGTGGCTAATGTCTGCCTGCAGAGCCCATACCTGTATGATTCAAGTTGTATTGAGTTATTAACTCTACTTTTATACACTGTCATATGATTACCTTTTGAAGTACTTATTTGTTGGATAAATGTTTATAGTCTTATGATTGGTTGTTATTCTCATACTCGCTAAAGCTAATGTAAAGCATTTAATGTAAAGTTAATTTTCTGTTTATTATTTTTTGTTTATTGTCTGCACATAGTTTGGCTTTTAATTTTAGCTTTTAATTTTACATTTGTCTATGCCTTGTGATTGAGCATGGTAAATATTAATTACTTTGTAAAACAAAGTGTAAATCCTTATCAGAATTAAAAAAAAAATTTTAAATATTTTTTTTTATTGAGGAAGAACATTAAAAAAACATACAAAACATTGAAAAATACAAAAACACTTTCACCCTCTTTTTTCCTTTTTTTTCTCTTTTGTTGTCCCACCCAAACCCACCCCCTTAGATTAATAATAAAAAAATAAAAAAGAGAAGGGTGGGTGGAGTTAGCCGGTTGGAACCGCCTCTAGAGAGTCAAAGTACACCAAGAGGGGATACCATTTCTTGTAGAACTTCTCTGTATTCCCCCTCATAGTAAACCTAGTCTTATCTAGTTTAAGAAAACGCATCGTTTCCTGTAGCCAATCTGATATCGAAGGGGGGCGTGAAGACTTCCAATGAAACAGTATACAGCGCCTGGCCACCAGGGAGGTGAACGACGAGACATCCACATCCGTACCACTGAGCAAAGATTCCCTCAGGGGGAGACCGAATATCGCTATCCATGGACACATCTCAATAGTGGTCCCCAAGACTAACACTCACAATCACCAGAATATACCTAAAGCTTCCCAACGGGTTTTTTCTATCTTCATAATCCATAACTGCAGTACTATGCAAAAGTCTTAGCAATGATATAATGACTCTCTCTCTCTCTCTCTCTCTCTCTCTCTATGTATGTATATATAATTATTTATCAATCTCTTTATTAAGACACACACACAAACCCAAACTGCGCTCCTCCCCCATTGTGGCAATAAGCACATCTAGAGGTCTTTTGCAGAGACTGTCCTGAGGATTTAAGAGACTTGAGGAGATCCAGATTCCTACTATTGTTTAAGCATAAGGGAGGTCAGAAGCTGTTTGTTCTGATTTTTCTTCTGTTTTTTAATACTGCATAGAAATGTAATATATTTTGTGGTTGTATTCTAATAAAGAAACGTAATTATATGAGGTTATAATGAGACGTAATTATATATGGTTATTATATATCTTAATTATATATCATTGTTAAATCAATAAAACATTAAGATTTTGCACAGTACTGTATATATAGTCCATCTGAAACAGGAATATGTCCTATTGGTGCAGTAAATGATTTTCTATAATTCTACACATACTGCACATTTAGACAATGATCTACTGTAGGAGCTAGATATAGAGACTTGTTTAATTACCTTTATCACTTCATTCCTGTGTACATGTGTGGGGCCATGAGCATCTTGTATTAGAATATTTAACCATTTTAATGGAGCTATATGTAAGCTATTAGGTCCATACCAAATACCATTAAAATTGAACCACTCCACTTTTTCTACAGTCACCTTTCTCATACATGCTGGCAGATTCATGTAAATCTTTAAGTCTTGTTAAGTCTGCAACATACTCTGGCTCCTCACCTTTTGTCAGCCTACCAAGTCTATTTATTGAAGCTTGTTCTTCTGAACACTGAGTAACAGCTATAGCAGCATCCTTAGCTTCTTGATCTGCAAAATTATTGCCTCTAGTAACTATGGAATTATCTAGTAACTACTGAATAATCCGTTTTATGCCCTTTACATTTCATTACGGTTAATTTACTAGGGAGTTGAATAACTTTTAACAAATCAGATATGGAGTCTCACCTGTTCGTACAAACCTTCTTTGTGCCCAAACTGAGCCATATATGTGACAAACACTGTAATCATATACAGAACCTGTACATATTGTGGCTTGTTTCCCTTTTGCTAGTTGGCATGCAGTTGTTAGTGCTTATATTTCTACTAAATGTGCTGAACAAGGTAGTTTCAACTGTCATTTTCAAATTTATACTGAACCACTGAATATTCTGCTAAATTCTCCTCAAGTCCTCCTAAACTAAATATAGTTTCAACTGGCATTCTCAAATTTATATTGAACAACTGAATATCCTGCTAAATTCTCTTCAAGTCCTCTAAAACACGATCCAAACAAACAAAACTAACTCATTATCTGACAATGACTCACTATACAAATCCTTTCTGGGTTTTAAGAACCTGTTTGTTATAATCTCGCAATCATCTACGATCCTTTCATATGGACTTCAGATGGATTTACTCTGTATATGGTTAGCTCTGGTACTTAAATCATTTTCTTTGAGTGTAGCATTAGATAGTATGTGTGAATGAAACTTCCTGGTTGAGACACCCTTTCTTTCCCAGTCTGTCTCTGTGTGTGTTTCTTCTTGCATGTGCTTTATTCTCTCTTTTACTCCATATGCCAGTGATTCACCCAATTGATGTGACCTGCTAAAGCAGAGATATTAATATACTGTATTAAACTAAGGGGATTTTCTAATTTACTATTGCCTCATTTACTGTATTAATTGAAAGTGTTTGTGTTGTAACATTCTCTCATTTAGTTCATTTGTTGTGGGGCAGGTATAAACATGCACCTAATATCTCACCCATTTTTACAGCAAGTATTTACATGCTTGCGTCATAAACCAACTTTTTTTCCCCTGCATGCTATTTAAATGTCTTTCACTCTCTGTCTTTCTTTTTTCTTCATATTTAACTCATACTCTTAATTTAGGCCATGTTCTTTTTTTTCAAATTGTTTACTTTTTACTTGATTTTCAAGATTATTTTCATTTTTCCCTCCCACAGAATAGCACAGCTTTGGGTCATCTGTCAGGTGGTTCAAATGGCCCTCCCTGCTCCAGCAGTGTAGGTTCATTGTCCTATCGATCCTCCCAACCCCCCGTATGGGCCACCAAACTAGTATGGTTTCTAAACCTCCCTTGTTGAACACGCCCATATGCTGCATTTGTGTTTGGCTTGTTAACCTTCCAGGTAATTTAGCTAGCTGTGATTGATACCCAATATTACTGATTTAACATCTGCAAATCAGAGCATTTTTACCAAAGATTTTTGTTTCCACTTCTTACAAATCCTGACACTTTGTAGCAAAATTATTAAGGCCTATTTATTTCCACAAAAATTACACATTCACACTAACAGCATATTTTCATACAAGTTAGAGATGTAATGAAGACTTTGCTGAAGTGAAATGTTGTTATCAGAATGCCGCTTTACAATGAGCTTGTCCACTTCCTATTTCCTCTTGTTATATCAAAAAGTGACTACAACATGCCAGAGGGTGTCTGATATTGCTTTAATAATGAAAAATATAAGCATGACATGGTGTCGGCTCTGGTGTTCCGTTCCCCGTAGCAACAGGTTACCTGAAATGTAAAGCAGGAGAAAAACAAGGACCACCTGGTCTGCCGAGCATTCATCCTCTTCGTGGTCTGCAGATACTCAAGATTCTTGTGATTGGTGACCACTTGGAAAGGGTGCCTGGTGCCCTCTACTCAGTGCCACCACTCTTCCATGGAGAGCTTTATGGCTAATAACTCTTGGTTGCCGACCTCATAGTTTCTCTCGGCAAGGGTAAGCTTCTTGGAGTAGTAAACAACAGGCTTTAGCTTACCGCCTTTCGATGGTTTCTGCGACAGGACAGCGCCCACTCCTATGTCTGAGGCATCTATTTTGATGAACCATGAATGGTCTATTGGGGTCTGGCTGCTGTAGGATTGGTATGGTAGTAAACGCAGTCTTGAGTTCAGTGAATGCCTTCTCTTCCTCCGAGCCCCGTCTCTGTCGTTGTAGCAGGTTGGTCAGGGATTTTGCCATTGTTCTGAAAGACCTAATAAATCTCTGATAAAAGCAAAACCGAGAAAAAACTGGAGCATCGGGTCTGTGGCCATCTGGTAACCACCTCCTTGCACAGTTGCATGCTTACCGCATCTTTCCAGATGACGTAACCAAGGAAGCTGACAGTGGTTAGGTAGACCTCACTTTTCCAGCTTGTAGGATAGCTGGTTACGTATCAACATACTAATTACAGCTCACACGTCTCGTACATGTTGGTCCTGGGAAGGCGAGCAGATCAGGATGTCGATGTATGCAACGACTGATCTACCCAAAAACTCCCTCAGGACCTCGTTGATGAAAGCCTGGAAGACAGAGGGCACTGTTGCAAGGCCATACGGCAAAACCAGATAGCCATAATGGCCAGTGGCCATACTGAACGTGATTTTCCACTCATCACTCTCTTAGTAAAATACCTGGCTTCACAGAGTTGTTCCAGGGCCACTGGAACCAGGGGAAGAGGATAAGGGTATGTCTTCAGGAGGGCATTGAGACCTCAGTAGTCCATGCAAGGGCAAAGACCCCTATCCTTTACAAAGAAGATGCTGCCAGATGTGGGAGATGTGGAGGGATGGATGTACCCCTGAGCGAGGGCTTACCTGATGTATGTTGCCATAATGGCCTCCGGAACATCCAGTCATGTTGGGATTTCCATGGTTGGCTAAACACAATCCTTGAATCTCTTGGTGGGACTGGGAGCTAGTGCAGTCGGGTGATGACTGTTTCAAACACTGCATAAGTACCACGGCCCGTACCACCAACATCGAGAGCCCCAACCAGGAAGGCGTCATAGAAATCCCCTCATGGTATGTAGATTTTTCTGATGTTTTTAGAAAAACTATACAGGCTGCACACCTTCTACCTCATCGGTCATGGGATTGCGCAATCGATCTGTTACCTTGCACCATGCCCCCTAAAAGTCGGGCTTACCCTCTCTCGCTTCTAGAGGCAAAAGCGATGGAGGAGTACATCACTGAGGCGCTTAAACTAGGTTATATCCGTCACTCTGTGACTCCCGCAGCAGCTGGATTCTTTTTCGTCTGAACAAAGGACAGAGGCTTTCGACCTTGCATTGATTATCGTGGCTTAAACATGATTACCGTTAAAAATCATTACCCACTCCCTTTAGTCCCCTCTGCAATCGAGCAGCTCATGCAAGCTAAGGTTTTTACGAAGTTGGACATGCGGAGTGCCTATAATCTCGTTCGCATTCGCAAGGGAGCCAAATGGAAAACCGCTTTCATCACCAATACTGGCCACTACGAATATTTGGTCATGCCCTACGGATTGGCTAAAGCTCCGTCTGTATTCCAAGAATTTATGAATTAAGTATTTTGTGAGATATTGAATGTGTTTGTCATTGTATATATAGATGATATTTTTGTATACTCCCATAATTTAGAGAATCATGTAAGTCATAGCCACAAGGTACTCACTCTCCCTCGCCAACATCACCTCTGTGTCAAGCTGGAAAAGTGTGACTTACATAAACCAGAAATACACTTTCTAGGCTACAACATTAGTCAGCAGGGCGAAGCCATGGACAATGCCAAGGTCAAGGCGGTGCAGGATTGGCAATGCTCTTGTTCTGTGAAGGACCTATAGTGGTTTCTGGGTTTCGCCAACTTTTACCGACGTTTCATATGGAACTTCAGCTCCGTGGCAGCACCCCTCGCTTCACTACTTAAGGAGGGGCCCCGTAATCTGCCCCGTAATTCACCTCAGGCGCAGCAGGCCTTTGTGGACCTCAAAACAAGGTTCACCAAGGCTCCTATATTGAAGCACCCAGACCCCTCTCTGTGGAGGGG
>JAOXYF010000028.1:8950906-8978761 GCA_028565775.1 Sternarchorhynchus goeldii
TATATATATACTGTATATCTAACCTGGGTAAGCAGACATCCCTGCCAGCTCACCCTCCCTGTCTGATCTTTGAGAAGGTGCAGTACGTCTCTTGGCCACACGAGGGCAGAAGGGTTCTGAAGCCTGAGGAACAGGGGATGAGGCAGAGGGAGGTTGCCCCAGCAACGTACTGTAATAGCTGGTAGAAGAGTAGTCTGACCAGTAAGGTGAGGGTCTGCTTTGTGCCTCTGTTTCAAACAAACCATAGGTCCTCTCTACTTCACCTGCATCACAAAGACAAGGAATATTGTTAACTATAAATTGCTTACTTATAATGGATGCTGTTTAAATAATTACAAAGTTGCATTTAGCTATTTGTAAAATTTTCCTGTTACAGTGCAGTGAATTGCTAAGCAATTGCTAAGTCTTCAAGGGTAAAGTACTTGAGCTGAAGTTATCCATCAGTGGTGCCTACCTGTGTGATCTAAGGTAGACGTTACACTGCAGCCCAGGTCTTTGGTGGGCTGGTAGATGCCGCTGCCATCCACAGCTGAGCCGAAGGGGCTGCTGTGGGGCGGGGGGCATGGAGGTAGCAGGTTCTGGTACGTCTGAGTGCCAGAATCCTGAAAGGTGGCCTGCTGTCTCTCTGTCACCATGCTATCTGGAACTGAGAACAAAAAGGCACACCTATTTAAAACCCATACATACACAACCTTAATCAGGCCTAGGGGAAGTTCCAATGCAAACTCATCTCATATCATGGCTCCTGTAATATCTGTGTCCATACAATAGTTCAATACACAGTTTGACCATAAAGACTAACACAGTGATAGAATAGTGCTATAGTGCTGGTAGTACCTTTTATTCATCTAATGTATAGTCAAGTTATTGTTTTTGTTGTACTGTCAGTTTAAAATGCAAAAGCATGCTGTCACTTCTCATTCAGACTGATAGCTAAATCTCAGAGGTACTGGAGTATAATGACATGGCTCTTATATCATCATCTACATAGAGCTTTTAATAGGGACTTTGACCCCTTAATTAAAGCTTTGAAACCGTATTATTCAGATTGATAAAAACATATCAATAAGCAAACTGATCTTCATAGTGTCTAAACTGAATAATGCAATAAACTTTCAACACTTTTGAGAAGATCCCGATGGATTATTTTTAAATGGTTTAAAAAGTGATACCTACCATTAGTGTATGCTGCCCAGCCATTAAACTCTGGATATGAGTCTAGATTGAATAAGCCAGGATCACTGGAGTGACCTAGGAGAGGAAAATACATAGGCAAATTCATTCATTCAGTATTATTTCATTATTGCGCTGCTATTTGATGATGGGTTGGACAGAACAACTGGAGGCACAGTTCAGTACTGCAACATCTTTTTCCTGCTTTGACAGAGTGAACTTCTCACATTTCACTTCAGTGCTCACCTTTGGAACCGTTTGGGTGCTCCTTCTGCAGTTCTCCATAAGTGTCTGTGTACTGCGGTTGGGCAGGTCCTTTGCTGTCTAACAAAAAGGACAGGTCTTCACCACTGTAGTCTGTGGGTACATTATGAGAGATATCATAATGAATGAATTCAACAGAAGCTACAGTATACTCTGCACTTAACTTTTGGTTTAGTCTAGGCATAAGTCAAAGTAAAAAAAAAAAAAACTTAAAAAATCTGCTTTTATAAATGTTTGGGATTCCAGCTTCCCAATGAGCAAGCCAGTGGTAACAGTGGCAGTTAAAAACTACGGCAGAAGGCAGTGCAAAACCAAAATGTAAAGCAGAATAGAAACTCCAGTGTGACTTAAGCACCCCTTTTAACACCACACAGGACAAAACCAGGACTCGCACAAGTCTGTGAGAAAATGGAGTCATACTCGTTAGTTTGGAGCAGCCCCACCCTTTTACAGCAAGCTCTCTCCCAGTCTAAACTGGGCTGGACAGAGAGGAAGCAGAGGCTGAGGCTCTGGGACAGAGGGATGATGAAAAGGGGAGGAGAGGGGGTGCTAAATCTGTTTGAGGAGGAAGTCTGGAGGAAAGGATTAGGAAAAGCAGGAGGGAACAGAGAGGGAAAAAAATGGTGTATCTTTAACCTGACCACCTCTTGTTTCTGCACCCTAGTTTAGACATTCCTCACTGGGTCCACACATGTAGCCTAACTGCCCCTTTTTCCTGACAAGCGAGGAATTAGTGCAAGCAAACAAGATGTCAAGGTCCACATCTGAGGGGTTTTTTGACAGGCCTTCTTTGATTGCAGTTTTGCAGTTGAAGGACAGAGGAAATGTTTTGCGCACAGACTCAGGAAATTTGAGTGGAGAAACACCTAAATCTAAGAAAATCCAACAAATCTTTCCCGTGAGAATACAGAAAATGGGAATGTTACAAATACATGCACCTGAATAGTCAGTCATGTTAACAAGAAGAGTGAAAATGATAAGGGGAATATCAAGAAAGAAAGAAAAAAACACAGAGATCTAAAATATTAGACCAGATTATTACCATATAAACTGAAGTCAAAACTTCCTGGAACCTCTTGAGTTCTGAAGTCTTCAGTGTAATATGCAGCTTGATACATTTCCATCTAGGGACAATTTATACATAATTTCATCTTATATAGATTTGCCTTAAAACACTGGTTAATGTACAAAGCAATTAAGAAATAATAAATAACGTCAAGGTGTAGAATGCAATCAGTTTTGGCAGGGTTCCAAATAGCCATTACTTATTCCACTATTTTAAATATTTTTCTTATTAAATGTGTACAGAAAATTACAATTCAAAGTTTTCATATAAAATAAAACATCACATTCACCAAGAATAAAGTTCTGAACATACCTTAGGTTGCGCACAAGGTTTGAGAGTTTACTACAGGCTTGCGTGCTGCCTTAAAATTTATTGACTGTCGGTGCGATTCTCTGCTCCGTTATAAAGGGGCGGCACACGGAGGGGCGTGTCCCTATGCGCGGGTGCGTCTGCAAAGGAATGCGCTTTGCTTCGTGACTGAAGGCCCCTTCACACATCATGACGTCAGAGAGGAGTCACGAACACAGATTTGTTAGTTTTTCATTCATAAAGCGTAAAACAAATACGAATCAATTGAAAGAAGAAAAGAGTTCACGAATATAAAGTATATTTCAAGCATCTAAAATACAAAAGAACTCATGAAATACACCTTTCTGTTGATTGTATATTACTTTGAAGTAATTCAAACGTAATTCTTGTTGTTATTATTATTACTACTATTATTATTATTATTATTATTGTTGTTGTTGTTGTTGTTGTTACTACTGTTATTATTCTTATTGTTGTTGTTGTTGCTGTTGTATTTTACATTGTAATAATAATATTTTAATTGTAATTATTTTTAAATGTAGAGGTGCGGACGGGCCTTATTTCAAGGTTGACCTAAACAGCACAGGCATAACGAAAACGTGGGGAACAGGTAGCCCATGCTGTGATACCAGAGGAGAACAGAATAAAATATAAACTACTTAGGCCTATGAGCCGACCTTTGATTAGAATAACGGTTCGCGCAATAGTAAACCATTCACATTTCCTGAGAGAAGCGGATTAATAATACAACATCTAACTGCAGTCAAACAAGCGTGGGAATATTTTAAATAAATATTTAGAGTAAAAAACAAAACAAAAGTTAAAAAACCCATTAAAGTGTGCTAAATTAACCCCTATATTGCTGACGTAATCAATCAGTTACCGGGATTACTGATGTGTTGTCCCATTAACAATAATTGGTGTGAGCTAATACAAAGACATTTGTATTAATTTAAAGCATAAAAATATTAATATTAATTGTTAATATTAAATATTAATTCTGCTTACCTCAAAAATATTAATTATGCTTGCCTCAAACTACATTTTAGCAAATAATTTTTCAAAAGTTATTACAGGCTGACTGGTAATGCTGTTTATACCCCAACTCTGTTCAACTAAATAAAGGAATGCATGGAGAAAAAAGCAAAACCATAGTGGACGATAGAAATGGGGCGATAGAAAAGAACTGTTTCGTCTTTAATCAGGATTACTGGTAGCCTATCTTTAAAAGCCATTCAAGAGAACAATAGCCCGTAAAATTACAAACCAAGGAGTCTTGAAATCACGGCGTGAGTGGTTTGAGTAGATAAGGCCAACCCAAGGGCCTTGTATAAACAAACACCTCTGGCCACTTTCCTCCGACGCACAGAAAAAAATACATCTGGAAAAGTTAGTTACCAGCTCGTGCACAGTGTAGAAGACACGAGTCGTGATTGAGACTCCTGTTGGTCGAGGAGGCTACAATCAGAGTCGTATTACACGAGTCCACCCCCCACCCATTAAGTGGGAAACCATTTGGGATACCATTTGGGGTCTTATTGAACTTTTTCAGTGCACAAAACTGTATATGTAGCCTATGAGGAACATTTTGGACGCTGAACGATTTTATATATACTAGATAATATTTAATATTAAAACAGAGAATGCGTAGATTTTAATACACCTGGATATAGACTGAGATTTGCTTTATGTGGTAAAACGCACCAAAGTTACTGTGTTACACGCGCAGTAGTTACAGAACTACTAGACAGTACAACACTCCAACACCCATAACTTAAAAATATCCAAGTAATATATGATATATCCAAAATATCATAAGAAAGCCCATAAAGACATTAAAAAGAAAACAAATAATTTTGGCTGTGCTTATGATTAATAATCTGTGATGACTTATAATATGAAAATTTGTCACAACTCTCGGTCTCAAAACCTTTAAGATAAGCGTTAACTGCGCCCTTCTAGGGTTTCCTTTCGCAGTATACTGTGAAACCTTTGCCTTAAGATGTAACTTCCTGAGTTATATTTAATGCCACCATTTTAAAAATGAAATATTTCTGAAATACACAAAATAAGGACAAATTGTCTAGTGAATAAAGCCATTTACCTGGAACGAGCGAAAACTAACACCTGTTATGAGAAAAGCATACCATACTTATGATTTAGTTATCATATTAGGGCGAGTCGATTTTTATCTTAAAAGCAACACACAAAGAGGTAAAAATGGCTAAGATTTATGACGATCCACTCACAAACACGACAATTCAACTCAATATAAAACGTCTGTGAGACTTGAAAAATGTTTTTTTTTATTTCAACTAGTTAATTTTAAACAAAGTACTTTAGCAATTATAACAAAAGAATTAGAGCAATAACAGTTCGCCAATAAGAAAGAGAGAGCTAGAGGCTTTTGTGTGACTTCACTTCCCAATTTTAGAAAGCAGAGCTCAAAAAGAGAAAAAAAAACCTTGCCATCCGGTTATGGTCTAAGCGAAATTTTGTAGCAGCAATGGTTTGCGCCAATGACTGAATGCGCCTGTGCACACGAGTCGATGCGTTTCACCCAGGGTTAAAGTAGCTGGGTCTATACAGCTAAAGTGCTCAATTAAACTTTCTACATGAACTATACAGAAAACTACAATGGACTGTACTATTAAGGTAGGCGTTTGATCTGGTTTATTGTCTGTTCTGAAAATGAGTAGCGAGTGCGCAGCCACCCACTGTCTCGGTTAGCTCGACTCTTTTTCTAAATGAGAGAGGCAAGGCGGTGATGCAGGTCCCCACTCTTTCCTTCTTGTACAAAATTTCCTCTTCCTTCCCGTTCGTGGTTGAATGTCGGCTCTTTAATAACACAAGAAACCACTACAACTTTTAGACTCAGATAAAAACGAAATGGTGTCCAGGGCGCGCAAGAAAGGGTATGCAGGAATTTGTGATTCCTTTTGATTATTTCTTTTTGGTCCTACTGTGTTAGTTACCACAAATGATCAATAATCTAGATGAACAAAACGGTTAACACTTTGCTAAAAATCGGAATCACAATAAAGAGGAAAACTGCAGCAAATACCATCGTGGAAATAGTGACGATTTTTAAACATTACACTTTTATGGCGCTGTGCGCGCGTGGCAGGTGGCTCTGGCGCCATCAACTTGGAATATTATGGGAGCTTCGTTTAACCGAAATGGACCGAAATTCGTCTGGTATTTGTATTCTGTTTACTTCCAGTTACTCGTATATGAGCATTCATCTTGTAAAATGCACTTAGCAATTAATACTAGTTCTTAAAAAATGCAACTGCTGGAAACTGGTGAAAGCGCTTTCATGTAGTCTATATATATTCTGTGTTTAGTATTCTTTAGCTATCATGTCAGTTTCTTAGTTTGAGTTGTTACTGTGACGTGCGCAATATTGAAGAAGTTTTGCCAGTATGATTTATAATGTAAAATGCAGCCTGGCAAAAATACTAGCAGCCATTGTTCCTTTCGAATGAAAGAAAAGCATATAGACTGAAATTATAGTTTGAACGTTTGTTTTACCGAAAAATGTTTGCATTAAATCTATCGAAAAAAGGAATTGATATCAATTAATCAAAACAGATTATTTATTATAAGCTGCCATTAAATAGTCCAAACACTAACGACAGTCTCAACAGTACAGAGTAGTCTGCATGTTGTTTTAAATATAATAGGCTAGATGAAAAAGTAGCCAATTTGACAACTATAATAATACACAATGTACTGTTAATAGCGTCTGCTGATTGCACGTAAAGGCGACTTTGGTTTTATTATTTTTCTCAACCACGTAAAATGCTACAGCAAAATCTGAATGAACAGTAGAGTATTAATGTCCAATGACAAACGCTAGGTATTAACAGAACATTGGGTGTTTTGGGGATGCATATAATTTAAGGAAATGTGAGATTTTAAAAAAAATACATCTTTAGAAGGCACTTTGGATCTGTTCTCATTTGAGTAGTTAAGCTTAGCTTAGTCCTTTTCAAATAGCGGAACAGGCGTTTATCGAAAAACATGATTTGTGCATATTTATAGCACTATGCACTCTTGTTTTTATTCAGCTTTTGGATTGTAAAAAGTTGTATTGGAACCATTCCTTGCTGATGTCTGATACTCCATGGTTAACCGGGTTTTTAAAGGAATGATTTCAGCAGGCAGGCCCGGTCGCTTGTCAGGTGTCGTTATCTCAACTCAGCACGCTTCCTGTCTCAAACCTCAGACTTTCCGCACACACTTCCGCTCCCTCCATACGAAAAAGGCAACAAAGACTCACAAAATTAAGCCTCTGGATATCTGCTGCCAATGCATTATTCAACATTTCTATTAAATGTATTGTACAACAAGTCGAGCACTAACGTGCCCCCACTCCACGCGTATCGACGTTCCGTTAGTCTCTGCTCTACAACTTGGGTCCTGTATCAGACCGCCTTTTCTGAGTTTGTACACCGATGTTACTGATTAAAAACTTGTGAAAACCACAGTGTTTTTGCAGCTAAAGGCGCAGCTGCGCGTCTATTTGCAAAATCAGCATGGCTCAACGTCAACTTCTGCTTTTTCATACCTAAATAGACTAATGGAGGGCCAACAATCACAAAAGTAGAAAAAGTTTGAAAAAGTGCGGCAAATTAACACAAAATAACCAGTGGATAAGAGGAGCATTTTTAAAATGTCAGAGCAGTGCACTGTAGCCAGAAGGGCAGGCTCAAAGATAGCATATAACTTTTCTTTGACACAATAAAATTTTTATGCATTTTAGTCCAAAGAGCAAGAAAGGTGCCCCTTCTAAACCTGTCATGAGTTGCGCCCAAAATGCAATTCCAATTACTGGTGCACTATTTTGGATACTTTCCAATATAGCCTAAACACATTTCTAAAATGGCCACTAAAACCAAGTGTGAATGTCAAATGTCAACTACAAACTCCTCCTCACGTTGTATTTATGCAGAACACGATCTAGACTTCACAAGTAACAAGCACAGAAATAATCACAGTCTCTGCTGTAGTAATCTCACCGGTCATTGTTAAAATCATACGTTTAGTTTATTAAGTGAGTTTACCACAAAGTAATAAGAAAGCGATACGATATCAATTCTAGTGCGGTGTAGTGAGAACTTCTGCTACATGTCCTTCCTTTCTAATCACGGCGTGAGCAGGTAGACGTAACTGAGACACGTAGAATAAAACATAAATAAGCAAAACGAAAAGCAACATCACAGGCACAACAGGCATAGGCATAATCTGCGAATCCAAATTTCTTAGTCCGTTGTCTTCTAGCGGATAGCTACGTCATAAGTGGAGGCACGTCCACGTTTTGGGGTGATTAGTGACGTGTTAACAGGGCATGGGTCAAAAATATTATCGAACCATATCAGGATCATACATTGGCAAAAGCTTCAAATAACAACTGAATATAGTATAAATGAAAATTATATGTTAAAAAGATCTTTGAAATCTAACTGAACTAAAAATTATAAAAAAAAATAAAGAGTTGTTCTCATAAAAGTTCAGGTGCATTGCCATGAATTTGCAAATATGCACTTTTTGTAACAACTGTGTGCTTTGATGCCTGAACAAACGGAAAATAAATGTAAGTCCAGCAACAGAAATATATAAAGCTTCAGTGCTGGACAGAGTTCCTGAGAGGAGGAGGGTGCATGAAATCTTTCTAAGTTCAACCTCAAATTATTGTTGCAGAAAGCATGCAGGCTGCAGCAAGTGCCTTTGGTCCCATAGAAACAGCAACTGATATGAAACTCATTGAACAGGAAGTCAGTTGTGGCATTGGTGGCTAGAGCTGAGCTTAATGTGCAAATTCACCACACTGGGAGAGAGAGAGAGCAAGAAAGAGCATAAAGACAGAATGTGTGTGTTTGTGTGTGTCACACATTTATGTTCATGTATACATTGGTCACACGTGTATGTTCATGTATACGTATGTCACGTGTATGTTCATGTATACGTTTGTCACACGTGTATGTTCGTGTATACTTATGTCACACGTGTATGTTCATGTATACGTTTGTCACACGTGTATGTTCATGTATACGTATGTCACACGTGTATGTTCATGTATACGTTTGTCACACGTGTATGTTCATGTATACGTATGTCACACGTGTATGTTCATGTATACGTTTGTCACACGTGTATGTTCATGTATACGTTTGTGGTCAGTAGTACGCAGAATGTAGGTACCAAAACACAACTGTTCATACAGTAAAAAAACATTGAAAAAAAGGGTCTGATGGTTCTTGGATAAATCTCTTTTTATGAATGCTAGCACTTTCAGATATGTAGTCTTTTATGAAGCTGAGGGCATAACAAACAGCACAAGAAAAAAAAAACAGCTAATGATCATGCAGAAGTGTGAATTTACAGGGTCTTTGCTGTACTGAGCTTTGTTCAAGAACATCACCAAGCTCTTGTACTCATCTGTTGCTCATGTATGCCTGTTAAAATGACGGCACTTACCATGTTCACGGCTAACCCAGCACTCACTCACACAGGTATTCTAGAGGGAGGAATGTGGAGGAACCAAGGCAGCCAGCAGCACAGTAACTGTTCATACAAGTCTCCTCATGGGGCCAGCTCACTTTCACTTCTCCTCTGGCCTGTTTTCTACCATTTGGTGTGCATGTAAAATTTTTATGAAGGGGCATGAAGTGGACTGGCTTCTGAAGTAATTGTTGGTTTGGACCAAATGACTGGAAGGGTGAGAGGAGGGTATTGGATCAGAGCAGGTCTACTGGCACAGAGAGATATAAACAAAGGATAGACTGAATGAGTAGGGTAATCTGACTCTACATATGGTATCAATGTTCTAAGAAACAGGGTTTCGCAATGTAAAGTTTGGATGTGACACTCCCTACTCCTGTTATTAGAGGTTTTACCTTCTAACTTCCTTTTAGTTTACCTTTACTTTAAAACCTTGGACATAAGTTTTTTTAAAACATTTTAATATTTAAAATTTGTATTTTTAATAACCAGGAGGTAAAGCTCATAAAATTTAATTGCTTGTGAAATCCAAGACTTTCAAATTAAATGTTTAACACAAATTTTAACTTGATACATCAATGACAGTGATGTATCTAGTTGTACTATGCAGTAGCACAGCAGTTTCTGAAATTCAGACACATTTTCTCTATCATTTTTAATTACACAGATGAACCCCAACAACAGCAAAAGAACCAATTGTGACATCAGTTTAAAAACAAATAAACATTAGTTGTGTCTAAATTGGTACTGACTGAAATAAGATAACTTTCATTTCAGCTGTTTCAAGGTTGCCTTCTCCCTGGCTAGTGACCCCAGACCCCTAACACCCCCCCCCCCAAAAAAAAGCTTACAGATTTGTTTTTCAGCCCTGAATGACCTCCATCTCTCTCTCCTGGCCAGTTTCCTATCCCCTGGCCTGAGCCAAAAGGTTTTGCTGCACATGGGGGACAGGTTTCCTGTGAGACACCAAAAAAAGCTGAGCAGTGACGCATATGAGCTCCAAAGACAATACACCCCCTCCAAACAGGCCCATGGACATTAACACAAACACTCATGCACAAACACTTACATAGATTTGAATATATAAAGCACCCATGAAGTCTAATGTAACGTAATGTAAAGTCTAATGTTGGAATACAAAACACCGACTTCAAATCAAATACAAAAATGTAAAAACCCTATAACGTAATATAGATAGTATTAATTAATCAACCATTAATGCAAATTCTTAGTAAGAAATATAAATCGAGACAGGACTGATATAAGATTTCATTGTTTTGCACAACAAAACTTCCATATGTTCAATGTAGGATTGCAGCACTAAACAAGACAGATGCCTCAATCAGGACCCACTTTAAGATCATGTATTGAAAGGTTATTTCAATAGGGAAACACCTTACCCATTTAACTGTGATTTCAACAGTCTTTAGAATCTGAGTTACAAGCTTTAAATGGTAGAAATAGTAAATAACCACCATTTCTGTCTATATTGGTGTGTTAGCAAAATTATGGCATACATAATTACTCCAGATGATACTACTCAAGAAAAAAGCCACAATATAGATTTTTGCATTTGGGCAAGTAACCACTCCTTTGGTTATCAAATCTGGGTTGATTCAGAATAATCTACTTCATGCTACATTTATCCAAAACTGTTCTTCCCTTTTAGCAAGTTTTCTTCTCCACCAGAAAGTCTATTACCTGCACTGAAAAACCTATGTGAATCAGAACAATCCTCTGACAAATGCTAAGCAAGTAAGCAAATCAGCCCTGGAACTGTCTCGGAGTTGAGACTACTCCCTACATTGTTCTTTGTTGAATTATAAAGAATCTTCTCATAATAACCTTTGTCTCAAGAGCCGGACTCATGTGCCTGTCAGAGGGAATCCCAGCTCTGCTACACTTTGCACGAGTTCTGAATTCACACAAGATAAAGACTTTTTTTTCATGTTTTTAAAAGACCCTGTCAATGATTAGTAGTAGTTGAACAATGAGCATTGCTTGTATTAGAGAGGCAGTCGAGTTCTCACTCTTTGAATGTGAATATTTACCACAATCTCCGTTAGCGGTGAATGCTATTCCTGGGGGTGACTGTGCCGCTGTTTCTGAATTTCCTGATATGCTATTTTAAGCCAATAAATGGGCCCTGCCCAGATAATATCAATGGCATGGATGAATATGGTCTACTGTAAATAAGGGAAGAGACTAACAATGGCAAAATGATCAAGCTATACAAAATGTGGAAAAATCTAGTACTAACACCTAAACCATGACTAAACCATGCTTGATGCTGGCATGTGTGGCAGGAAGCTCTGTCGGTGGTGAGTGAGGACCAGTCCATTTTTGAACCAGCCTTCGGCAGCGCCCAGGCAATGCACATGAAGGGCGAGATCACATCCCCAGTGCAGAGCGTGTTCCGGCAGGGGTCTGAGGAGAGCTCAGAGTCCACCGAACCCGACTGGACAAGCACAGCAGTAACAAACCCTGCCAAGAGAGCAGAACACATCAATGGAGCCAGGTAGAAGAACACACGTAGCTAAACGCAGTCATGACCAAAAAGTGCACTTTTAAATGCTGTAACAATCTAGTAGAACATATGGTAACCCATTATCAGCCATTATCATATGAAGGTTCTTGATTATAGTGTTGCAACAGAACAATGCCATTCACGATAGAATTCATGATAATATGTATATTCATTAGAATGTATTTAAGACCTCAGCAGCTTTTCAACTTCTTACGTCTGGTTTGTACAACATGGCAATATTTCACACATTACCTCTTTTGATGCATGCGGTTTTTTTTGGAACCCAACATTTTGAAAGTTGATTTGTTTTAAGTGTTACTTCATTTTGTAATGCTTAGTAGTACTTGAATTACAACATCTCAAATATGGCTCAACACAGCACACAATATCAGAAACCTTGCATGCTAAAGTATCTGAGACAACTGCATTACATTAATAAGTATGCAAAACATGCAAAGGCAGGAAATGTATGAATCCAAATAGGTAAATAAATAAACAGAATGTTTACCTGCCTGGCCAAGGCGATATTAAACACACATAATGGTCCTGCTTCTGTACCGCCGCTCCAGTCGGCAGTCTCCAGTGGAATGCACTGGCACCAGACGCAGCCGCCACATCAGCAACAGTGATGGAGCCCAGCTGCCCTACCAGTCCTCGTACCCTGAACCGCGCACCAGCCCTCATCAGTCGGCCACGCCCCCCAGCAGCACCACCGAGGAGAAGAGGGTGATTGTTCCAGCAGGTGGGAATACTGACACCTACACCCTGGAGTTTCTTTCTCGTGTCAGGCAGGATGTTCTTTTCAGTGTCAAAAAGAGGCCAATGGCTAGCAACCCCTCCTGCACTGCTATCACCATGACAATATTGTTAAACACTTGTTTTATACACTCCTTAGAAAATGTCTAAAATGTCAAGACCACTAATTTCTTTTAGGAGTCCACTAAGATAAAGAAAGAAAGCTGGATGCAGACACACGCTGCAACACACACACACACACACACACACACATAGGCAGATGTTTGGTAAGTATGCCTTAACCACAGGCTCTTGCATCACAGAGGAAGTAGATGTTCTGTGTGGAGCAGAGAGACAGGTCAGTGCCACTGTGTGAGCTGTAAAAGGGAGGGGCGTTTTTACGCACGACGTTCATCCACTTCCTTCCCACGCTTGGGTTCAGCCTCAGCAATATTAAAGGCATACATTGTTCTTTAGACTTAATATCAGGCTCATAACTGTAGATTCTTGGCTTTACATTATTATTATTTTATTCTATGAGCTTTTAAAATATACTTTTATTACCAGAAATAAGTACAAGCGCAGCATATAAAATTCAAAGGAAAAAGGTCACATGTCACAGCAGAGAAAATTAACTCTTGTCTACTTGTGTCTCCTGACACACACTGAGAGGGCAGTAATAGTAATTAGCTGTAACAGCAGTAATAGCTGATGCAGGTATTAGAGGATGAGTGACTGCTTTATGCCATCATACTTTCTCTCATAACAAATGTCCATCTGCATAAGTTTCTTGGAAGCACGGAAAAGTATGATTGATGTTCCTGGTATGACTGATTCATTAGGAAGTGTTTAAAATGTGATGTGTAGTGGACATTAGGCCACGCCACTGTGACTAAGTACAACAGGATACTGAATAGCCTTTCAAGGACAATGTTGATGGTTGTGGTGACATAATTTTGTAAGAACAGAAAAGTAGAGTCACAGCACATGCTGTGTCAGTGAATGGATATCATGTATTACTTACATCTGACTCATCTAGGGTGCTTAATACAAGTGCTCAAACACTATACTCAGAAATTACTTCACAGTTAATGAGAAACACAGATGGGGTCCGAGATGGTTCGAGAGTTTAATGGCACATGCTACAGCCACAGAAAACTTTCCCAGTAAAAAGTTTCATAACCAGGCCAACACACTTTTTTCATAGTTTTTTTTAAAAATCACACACGAGTGTCTCAGTATCCACTAGCTCAGCATCTTCTTGTCCTTCTTCATCGCTGTTTTCCTGCGTACAGATCCAGAGGTGTGGACACAGGACCACGTGCGTCAGTGGGTGGAGTGGGCGATTAAAGAATACAGTCTGGTGGACGTGGATGTGTCCCTCTTCCTCCCATTGGATGGCAAAGCACTTTGCAAAATGACCAAAGAAGACATGATGCGCTGGACATCCTTATATAATACCGACATCCTCCTTTCACACCTTAACTACCTCCGGCAGAGTAAGACACCTACCTGTCACAGCATGACTTAAACATTAAACACACATAGCTTGACTTGTTACAGATCATTAATTTACTCAGGCTTAGAATAAACCAATGTTTTGATGACTTTTTGTGGTTTGTACAGCAATCTTGGGTATGAGAAAGCTAAATAAATGAGACCTCTCCAAAACTGCACTACTCTTTTCAGTTACATCTATAACATGTACCAACCACTACTGAGGTGAGAAAACTATAGTGTCATGCAGATATATTTATACTGCTGCTGTTCAACCTGCAGGTAGTCCAACCTTCTCGTATCCAACCACTCCAACCAACACACAGCCACAACCCAGATTACAGGTTAAAGCTGGTAAGTCTGTTTAGTGAGAGATATTCTCACTACTGCAAATTTCTAGAAAAAGCCACTATAATGTGTTTATTACTTTTTGCACAATTTTTTTTAAAAATTGTTTTAAAAAAGATTAACCAGAGTTTAATTTCAGTTCTAAACTAATACACATAATCTGTATATTTCTTCAGCCTCTGATTTTCATGACACTATTATTTTATTCATGTGTTATATCATGGGTGGAACAAGTCCCTGTCAGACAGTAGGCCTCCATCTGGGCTCCCCTGGTCAAAAAGTCTGCTTGTTCACACCTTTATTATCATGCACAGAGGTAATGAAAACCTGTGCTGATTTAGAACAAGGTGCTGAGAGGTACAATAAAAGCAGAGTGTTGAAACTCAAGAGTAACATTAATTCAAGCCTTCCAAAGCCTTCGCCGTTTTTGCAGTTTCAGACAGGAAGCAGCTGCATGGGGACAGGAAATGGGGTATGGGTACCCAGTCAGGACACAATTGGCTATTTTATGGCAAATAGATTTGACTACAACAAAAGGACACCCACCCCAAGGCATGGAGGATCATCTTTGGTCCTCCTTGGCCTGTTTTGCTGTGGGCTTTGTTCTGTCCAACGTTGTTTCTCCAGGATCTTTAATGTAATGCTTCCTTCCTGTCACGGCAGACCCCATCCCCTAGGCCTCCTCTTCCTGCAGAATCTCCCTTCGTTAACTCCTCTTATCTCACTATGTGTTGGTGCAGAAAACAGCTTTGAGGAGATCAACAGAAGAAACAGTTGGACATCAAGTGCCATGCCAGCAATTCCTAAAGGTGCAGCTTTACTCTAATACCCACAGAGGTCACTGGTTGTGCCTAGGTCACCTACACTGAGCAGCGGCTAGACACACCTCTTTCTATTTTCATCTGGCAGGATGTTTAAATCAAAATTTAACTGAGGTTTTCGAACACAATATTTGGTTGCATGTGATACACAATACATTATATTTTTTAAATTAGGAAGCATTAAAATTTGTAGAAGATGAAATGGGCTCTGCCATTATCATACCAAAATTCAAGTAGTTTCATTGAAAGATCTATTAGACAGGCCAGTTTGGGGTGATTTTTACAAATGGCTTTGGACACAAGAACAGCACTGTCATGAACCCCCCTATGAAACAAAGGGTTTATCTCTAATATGAATGCATCAGTTATCAAGGATGTCATGCAGGCATCATGAAACCAAACAGGTCAATTTAAGGAAGGCAGAAAGGTTTATATGTTGTCTCAGTTGGGCTAAAGCTACAAACAACAATTACTGGACATTTTAATACAACAAAGGTGCAGGGATAATTGCTACATGGACATTTGCTTGCATTTTATTGTACTGACTATTTAAGAGCTGATGATTAAGAGGAATTAAGAGCTGATTTCCCTGTTGGATGCTTACAGGTTCTCCAGTGGAGCAGCAGCACAATAGCAGGATTACAGAGCCCTCACCCAGACTCACTCAAGGTTAGCAACGCTGTGCCTCAACAAATGTTTCACATAGGCATTTAGTTGTGAAACAAACTCACCTGAATATTAACCACTCTTTTGTTTGTAGACCCTTACCAAACACTCGGTCCAATCAGCACCCGCCTTGCGAATCCAGGTAAAGACATGCAGATTTTATATTTCCAAAAACTTTCAACTGACTGATGAAAGTGGCATTTTGTGAATCATGTAACCGTTCAAGAAAACGGACAAACGGTGGAAAGAGAAAATATGGCCTGCTTCCAATTAATGTGACCTTATACTCTTGGTCAAATGACACATTTTACATAACAAGACAAAACGAATAAATTAACCCAAACCCAATAATGTATTCCAGAAAAAAGTAGACAACATAGCTTAAATTCTGTGAGACACTGCTTCACATATGCTGTATTCTGTTAAATGACATGTGAACCCACATTCAACCCATTTTATTGGATTTAATTTTTTGATCAACCTTGGTCTGTGGATAGTTAGTTACAGGTGTATTCCATAAGAAAGCTATGGTGCTTAAGGTAAACATCACTTGCTGATGTTTGCATATAGCCATGATATTGTCTCTTGGCTTTAGATCCAGAATTTGTTTTTGTAGGTTTCCAAATAGTGCAGCTTATCAGAGATCTGTAATCAGATGTACAAAATAACCACAGGCACACAGTTTTTCAGCAAAATGCTTAATTAGCATGCTACTACTCTTTAGGGTGTAACTAAAGCATTTAATTGAACTGATACTGTAGGCTTAATTTATAAATATCATCGGTATTTGGGGGAGAGTGGTATCAAAGTCCTCCTCATGACTGCTGGGCTCCTCCATACCCCACATGCAGGCTCAGGTCAGATCCAGCTGTGGCAGTTCCTGCTGGAGCTGCTTTCTGACAGCAACAATGCCACCATCATCACGTGGGAGGGCACCAACGGTGAGTTCAAGATGACGGACCCAGACGAAGTAGCCAAGCGCTGGGGCGAACGCAAGAGCAAGCCCAACATGAACTATGACAAGCTGAGCCGCGCACTTCGCTACTACTACGACAAGAACATCATGACCAAGGTGCACGGCAAGAGATACGCCTACAAGTTTGACTTCCAGGGCATCTCCCAAGCACACCAGAGTCATCCATCAGAGAGCAGTGCACTGAAGTTTCAGGGGGAAGTACCGTTTGTTCAGGGTTACCATAGCCACCAGCCTAAAGTGAACTTCATGAGCACACACTCTGGCCCCATACCCGTGTCTTCAGGGAACTATTTTGGCACTCCCTCCACCTACTGGAACACTGCCACTGGGGTGGTGTATCCCAGCTCACCGATGCCCCGGCATCCAGGCTCCCACTCACATTTGAACTCTTATTACTAACAGAAAGCCCAACTAACCTCCCTCAGCATCTATGGGACTTTACTAACACATCCACAGTTATTTAGGTCACCTGTTGACATGTTTCATTGGTTAAGGGGAACCAGATGTGGAACTGAGGTGGTCAACAAGGTGATACACCTTATGTACAAAGTCTATTATCAAGTGTGGCATTGAAAATGTATACTAAAAACAAAAAAAAACAGGTTTGGACCATTTATAGCAATTAAAGTCAACAAACTATTCAGATTAGGTTTGTGGAGCACACTGCATAACCATTACATATATATGCGGTTTAAATGTACATATTTTTATGTTGTATAAAATGGTCCCAATTTCTCCAAAGATTGCCATACACATTAAAATATTTTTGCTGTTTTTGCTTTTGTACAGAATGACAACCTTACATTCCTATACTCCTTTTTATAAACCAATAAACATGCGTCATTATCAGTTATGCTGTTTATGTTTATGAATGCTTCAAGATATTATACAAAACCAAACCAGTTTATTCAAAGCAAAAACACCCCCTTGATACCTTCCTACTCTAGAATTTGCATTACTGAGCATGTGCAATAAATGGCAAAGAACTGAAAAGCTAAGAAAAATCAGAAACATGATTGAACTGGTTTTCAGATCTTTATTAAGGTTTGACTGGTATCAAACCATTCAGCGCTACTAAACGAATAAGGACTCAGTTCAATCCAAACACTTCCTCGAACGTGCCAGGCCTAGGCAGCTCAATCATTTGCCGTCCTGGGCCTGCGATTGGCCAACTCCCCCATGTGATCTCACCGTCGCCGCTCCCATGTTCCTGCCCAGTCATAGACCAGCTCTCACTAGTGATGGTTTTGCTGATTGCTATGGACAAAGATTGATCAGATGGAGCAACTTACTGCCCTCTTTTCCCTGCTCCCTCAAACCTTTGGTCAAGAAAGAAAAGCCCATGGGGTAATGTTTTTCTAACATCCCTTGACACTCATTATTTAAATTTACACTCGTTAGAAATACATTTGGTACGACTTTTTAATTTCTTAATGGAGCTTGAATTTTTTCATTAAAACATTTTGTAAATTATTAAGATTTTCAGATTACTACACTGTGTAAAACTATAAAAAATAAGCTTGTTAGGTCCTCCCTCACCAGTGGGGGCACCAGACAGACATGTGGAGCTGCAGCAAGAACACAGTGTGTTGGAACCAGACAGCTCTTCCCATCTAGAGATGAAACAACAATATACTGAGCAAAATCGCAGCATTAGAAAAATAAACAAACATTCATAATTGTTCTAAACTCAAGGAACAGTCCCCAGTAATAATCATTCTAATAATACCTGTTTTTGTTTTGGTTATAAGTGCAGAACTTTGAAGTTGCTGTTGGAATCTCATTTTTAACACACATTTCACAATGCATGTACTGATGCTATTCAGAATGGAGACAAAACACAATAAGAAAACCCAGAAGAGGAGGACCCTCCAGCACAGACAAGACCAGAATCAGACCATTTCTTTGAAGTTACATCATTACCTTCACAGGGCTCCCCGGGAATACAAAGGCAACCACAGAAAATCTCACAACATTCCTCCTGCTGCTCTCTATGAATCTTGACTGATTATTGTTCTTGCTATCACTTATGCATCTGAAGGGTGGGGGTGGGAGTGAGGTGTTGGTCAGCGACACCTACAGAATCTGCAATTGCATTACCTGCTATTGGGATGCAAACAGAACTACCCATTACCCGTAGTTGTCTATGATGATAATTTGTGGCACAGAGACGTGAGAGCTGTTCGTGTTCACATGACAGGAATGTACAAACAACCTTTCACCTTCTGCGACAGAGGAAACCTTGGCTTCAAAGTACATAGGGAAACCCATGGTGTAACCCTCAGAGGGGGAGAGCCTGTTCCACTGGGCTAAAATAAAAGAAAGAAATTATACACACACAGCATGTAATCTAGTGAACCTTCCCATGCCATTCAATGACCCAATTTAAGAAACATCTGAATCAGGTGTTTGGTCTGGGTTGGAGGTAAAACCCAGACCAGGATTCTAGGGAGGGGGTGTCATGCTTTAAATAGTATTTAGGACCAAAGTATACTTTTTACCATCACATGGGGTCAGTGTGATTCTGCCTTGAGTTTTCAAGGGTTTGAACAACCTCCGTGTTTCAACATGAGGCAAAAACCCCATTTTGTAGGAGTAGTGGAATCTGTAACAAAACAGATTTATGTCAGGATAGACACTTTGATGTAAGCTTTACGCAAGCTCGAGGATACGAGTTCTCCTGATTCCGACAGTAAGTGTTTAGCGCTGGTATATGACAAACAAACCGGCACCCAAAAATAATACTCGTCAAATGTAAACGACTGTAAATTGTGATGGTAAATCGGTGAGCATTAGAGCTATAAACAACGAACCTGCTTCCTGATTATGATCAACCAAAGACGCCTTTTTAGTATACAGTAAGCCTCATTTAACGGATGCTGTAAAACGCCAAACCACTTTGCATAGCCGAGATGGTTCAGCTACACAGCTATAGCTAGACTGTAAATTATGGACTTACCTGTTGAAATGACACTGTATAGGAACATACACACTTCTCACTGAACCCGTGGTCTCAACGACGGTGTAGTGGAGCGTATTCGAATATACCAATCTGTTATTTATTATCTGTTCAAAGACAACCTGCATCACCTCATAGTGCTATATGAGTCAAAATGATCGTCTCGAAATATTAATTGTAAACTTACCTCCCTTTTGGTACCGCATCGGCGCATATCAGAAATAAAGAAAAGCTGGCGCTTTGTCACTCTGCTTATATTACATGTTCCAAGTTTCACCTCACACTGTGAAAGCCCACATCCCAAAGTGAATCTGAAAACCTTTACACGCATTTCCTTCGAGTCACATACTACTCGTATTCCAGGTCTGCGATTAACTTGACTTGAGGTCGTTGGTCGAGAGCGCGCTGGTATAAGAACTTCTCTGACGTTCTCTGGTAGTTGTTCGTGGCCCGGTCCACCTACTGGTGAAAACTGATCTTTGTTTAGAAGGGGAAATCTGGAATGCTTAAATACTGGAAGATGTAAATATGGCGAACCAAGGAACTTCTCATTCTTTTCGTATTCTTTTCGTGATACAACTTTTCGTAGGTTTTTCGTTGGTTCTGATATTCTGGAAAAATAAGGTGACGAAAGTCTCGTGCTGCTGGCGTTTTTGCTTTCTTTCACGTATACAGATGAAGAAAGCGAACTCGCGAACATACATACCGAAAGAAAAACCAAACCCATAACACTGTTAAGACGCTAGAAACATTCGCTGACACAGGTTGGTTCCCGAATCAACAATATATCCCACAATGCAACGGAACTTGCGGCAATTATAGAACACCTGTTCCATTTCTGAGCAGCGCTAGAATATCGCAACCCTATCTTCTGTTTGTAACTCCAGTGCTACCAGCAGAACACAATAATGTCTTATCAATATAGATTTAGACTGTTAAGTTAAAACAATCGCATGCTAATGCAAAGCCATGCGGCAATCAGTCTGCACAATGCCGCTTCAGTTAATCACCAGTGTTGAACTGGGTCAGTCCTCTTCAGTCAAAATCTTTGTGCCTTTCAAAAGTTTGTAAGTCGTCAATCTTCCCAGTTGACGTCCTCCTAAAATCCTTTGAAAACAAAGGTGTAAATAACAAGAGCTTCTAAGGGACTGCAGTCCTTTACTGACTCAGATAAGGTCAGTATTCATGATTCAATCCTTAGAAATACAGATGAAAAACGGGATCCATGGCAGCATAGTAACAGTGAAAACCAAGATGAAGATAAATGTTAATCTCAAATTCTGCAAGAAACACCTAGATGATCCTCTTTAGTTCTGGAAGTGCATGATAGATAGACTAATAAAAAGGAACCTTTGTCTTAACATGGGCTTTATAATATCTGTTAAAACATAAGACTTTTTTGAAGAACCTTCATACCAACTGTGAAACACGGTTATGGTAGGGTGATAATTTGCAAATGCCTTGTTATCACTGAGCAAAATGTATTCTCTGCTCTGTATTAGAAATCAAGAATGTCAGATTGGATCATCTGTTCATGAGCTGTAGTGGCTTTGGATCATACAAGATGACAAAGTAGAAATTCTGACAATTAGGCAATCTGATAATGTACAGATTAGTTGCTTAAATTTTAGAATCTGTGTCACAAAAAGACCTCAAAAGAATGGTTTGCTTTGTTGAAAAAAGCAATGTATAGGTAGTTACATGGATAGGTAGTTACACCTGAGAAAACACAATATTAGCAGAACTCTGTGACTGAGTGCAATTATGAGTGAGTATTCGCTCTCCACTCAGCAGGTTCATGGTGAGCACTTAAACATATTTTCTCCTCAGGACCTTAGCTTTCCCTTGTAAAGTCTCGGGTTTCTTGGCTAGAGTGATGTCATTCAATATTTTTCCATGCTCTCTGTCAGAATTTGTAGTTTTCCCAGAATGGCTCTGCTCACCTATTCCTCTCACTTCTCTGCAGTGCCTTCACCTTCACAGCAATATGAAGCCACCTTGTCAACAGGTGGCTCTTCAACCTCTTTCCCCTTACTCACCATGTCTTCTGCCCTAGCCAACTCTAGAGCATGATCCTTCTGAACTGCAGTGCCATCTCCCATCACACTTGTGTACTCCTTAACTCCAACCACCTCCTCTGGCAAAGGAATCTCCATGTCTTCCAGAGGTGTTTTACTTGGCAACTTCTTAGTCTTCCTGGTTAAAAGCCCAATGGTCAGTTTAAAAGTGTTTTCAAATTAAAGTGCCTTTATTGTTCTTAACTTAAATCCACTGCTCACATTTGGTATCAAAAATACAAACAAAGGCATCACCATCAAGCTCCTCCTACCTGATGCCAGATTAAACAAGACCTCAGGTACTTCCCAGTGTGATGGGAGAAATTATTAGGAAAACATTTCGGCAATGAAGAAGCAGATTAAATCCAGTTACTCACCTGTTTATTGCTATACTGTAGGTGCAGGACTTAGTTTAATGGCTTGCAGTGATGTTTCTAACCAGTACATTGTGCAGAATAAAGTGCCATATATTGATTATAAACACTTTAAAGAACTAGAAAGAAAGTGTTTTAGAATTATTTTGAGAAAATAAATATGTACCAGAGAATATTCTACTGCTTTAAAACAGACTGCACCTAAAATTACACATACACGTTGTTTAATTCTCAGTGAAGAATGTGTATTTGTATTTCAGTAAGGGCTTCACAATTGTTCAAATTGTTTAGCTCCGACATTATTTGGACTGATACAAAAGTGTAAGCTGGTTTAGGATATGTCACTGGGTTATATGTTTTGTTCGGTATACTGTAAAAAGGTTGCAGTTCTAGGCAATGCCAATTAGGGTTAATTAGCATAATTATTTGACCACATTAGAATGAAAAAAAAATTGCTCGACATCCTTACGCAGGGTAGATTCTAGAACCTCAGTCGCGGCAGCGTAATGAGTCACCGAAAATTCTCTTGTCCCTCTACATAGGCGATACAACATCTTAACATTAAAGTTAAGATCTACACCATAACACCTGTGCGAGTAATTACACTTTGTATGAGTAATTAAATCTGGAAAAAGTTGCGAATAAAATATTTATAGCGCCCGTAAACTGGCGATGTAGTTACGAATGCTGAGTTTACCGATTACGCAGACATTTAATGTGTAGTGTTAGTGACACGGCTCTGATCATCAGCTTCTGAGTTTCTGAACGGTGTACAGTGTTATTTGAATACACGACCTGATCGTTCAGTGTCTAAAGAGAAGCACACCTGCTTATTTCAGAACTCACTCAATGTTCTTTGGAAAACGTATAGGCTGCAATACTCCTAAGTGTCTCCTTACCATTAACAGACAGGCGTTCGTTCAGGTCGTACAGGACGAAACACTGGACATGTTCCCATATAGAAATAAGAAGCTGTACTCCTGTGGCCGATTAAAATGAATTCACTAAGGCGTACAGCATAAAAGCTTATTTTTCAGACAACTGGTCGGAATAGCTCATTATCAAAGAAAGGAATAGTCCTATGTTAGAACACATGAAGAGCCAACCTGTGGGAGATCAATAAACTCACTCTCCCATGTTCTCGGCCTGACCTCCCCAGAATTTTTCATTGTTTGGAAGCTCCTGCTCTGAGGATTCAAGAGCGCTGTATTTTTAGCTTCTCTGAACATTATAAACCGCTGCACACTGAAATAAACTAAAAACAAAACACGACAATCATAATGGCAAATACGTCCATGTTGGTGAACACAGCGGTCGCCTGTGTGTATATGTGGCAGGGAGGAGGGGGGCTTATTTGGAAACTCGAATATGGAGAACCACTGCAGTAAGTCTGTGACATTAAAAGCACCTACTGAAGTGATGACGGTACATTCCATTCCACTGGTTTCCTGAACAGAGCCCATAGACTGTGACACTGCCCCTGTATTACCAACAAACTAATCACGTGGTGTGGTCCGAGGGGACCGCGATTAAATCCTTTGATGCGGAACGCCCTGTAACGTAATCACAGGAAATATGCATGTCACCTTTTTCTCTTGACAACTGGACAATTCCCTCATTTGCTAATGTGGTTAACTACTTAACTGTATCTATGTATCTACGCTGGACTAGTATTTTCCACATAAAATGAATATCTGGTTGATGTTGGCAAAAGTGCCAATGTTTACTAACATTAGCGAATAGGATAAAAGGCAACACTTTACATTTCTTTTTTTAAGTATAAATAAATGAAATATTAAAATCACTATAATTGTCTTTATTTACGGTTGTCGTCTACTTAGCCAAGCAGCACATTCAACTCTCCAGATCTTGACGACACAATGACTTCCGTGTCAATGTTCTGCCTAGCGATAAACTATTATAAACTATTCCCTGTGCAGTTTGAAACTCTTTGAACTGAACGTTTTCATTCTTTCGGCTTCATTCCTTCGAGCCTTAAAATGGCCCGAGCTGCTTGTATAGTCCACTTTGCAAGAAACAACCAGAGCGACTGGAATGCTTGACACCATCGTAATAGACGAATCAAAGAGGTGGTTTCTTTAACATATTTCCATTTTAAGCCGATTTAGTTTGATTTCATGCACTGGCAAAATAAATACTTTAAAAAACTGCAATAGCATCAAATAATGCAAACTTTATTTGGCTTGCAGGGCAGGAATGTCCAACTTTGCTCCTGAAGGACTACAGCCCTACACTGTTCAGATCCAACCAGCTCTGAAGCCACTGAATATTACACTCACGTGTGTATGCAAGGCTGAACACAGTAATGCAGTGATTGTCAACCCAATCCTCAGGTCCCACAACAGTTCACATTTTCGCCTTGCTCCCAACACACCTGACCCTGAGCCATTATAAACACTGAATATTTGGAACAGGCATACTGAGAGTTAGGTTAGAGCAAAAACGTGGACCGGCTGGTGGCCCCAGAGTACTGGGCTTAGCCTCGCTCACAATGCAGTAATGTGCCCCTTAGGCCAGTGACTCCCTTTCCTAGGGATTCACTGGCCTGCCAGTGATTTTCTCTCCTCCACACCTAATTCAACATGATTAAATATCTTGCTGCTGTTAAATTCAGTGTGATAAGAGCAGGGAAAAGACCAGGTATCTTTATCCATACTCCCCCTACATTGTGAAAAGGTACACAAGTCTTCTTTTCCCTCTCCCCATTTTCCTCATAACACAGATCTGGTTTTATTTTTTAAAGCAGTGGGAACACATTTTTTGAGCCACTTTCCTACATATCTGTGGCCACCATGCAACCCCACTGAGAAATGCTGGATGGAATTTATTATTTTTTTTTTAATATAAAAATCACATGTAATGGCACATGTGCAAATTAATGTCCACACATTCCCTGCACAGAAGTGCTAGCGACAGCTAGCCTGTGCCTTTTTCACCTTTTCAGCCCATTCCTCAACCGCCTTTCCAGGCACACTTCCATTCACACCAACATCAGCTATGGGTCGAGCATGAATACGAACAATTGAGCCAAGCCGAAAGCCAAAAAAGCAGAACAGAGCTGGGTTTGCCAAAAGCATCATAACACAGAGCATCTTTAAACGATGGTGCGAGCAGAACACTGAACACTCTCTCATTTAAAACAATCTCAACACTACAGTGCTTTTGGCAAATGGGGCTCTGAGCATCAAGGCTCATAACGGGAACACGGCTATGGCGCTCTTCTCGCAAGGAGAACATTGAAACATGCAGTGCAGAGTTCTCCAAGGTTCACAATGGAGAAACTGTTGTAGAAGGCATGGCTGGAGACTCCCACATAATGCTGTATAGGACTGTGCTGGACCTCCAGAACTACAACTGGGAATTTAGGCCACTGTAAGCCCCCTCCCCCCTGCCCTCCCCCCTTACTTTTTATGTTAATCATTTTCAAAAATTTATAGAGGGATGTGAGTTTATAGAACAAATAACATAAATGTTGATGTTGGCTTACCGATCAGAAATTTGCCCTTCGATCCACTGCGTGTGCGCACCAGACTCATGTGCTCTGTGCATGAAGCCGTTTATTTTCTTTTTACTAAATGTCCTTTCCTTTGGAACTTTGAAATTCACCAAGTACTTAAACTTGTGTTGGTAGTCAGGATGATGAGTAGTGCAAGATCAGCCTTATTAACTAAATCAGTATCCTTCAGGAATTCTTACCACCCCCCCCCCCCCCAAAAAAGCCAAAAATAAACAAACAAAAAAATAAAACACCCACTGCAAACATACATACAAATTATATATCAATATTCCTAATATTTTTACCACACTGTTTGGGGGTGAACAGAGGTATAAAATTGGCACACAAGAAATTATGTAAGTGAATTACAACCCTTTCTCTAGGGTCAGTGTTGAGTAAACTACATATCTTTTGAGTACATCTTAGAAGCTCTAAAACAGTGAGAAATTAAAGTATTTCTAAAACACTTTTCAATCTACTAGTGTATTTTATCAGAGGCAGTTGTTGAGTAGAGATGAGATGTCCAACTTTTCTGAGGTCTGTTCCCAAATCTATGTGGAACATCTGACCACCAAAACCGTAACTTGGTGGACACCTGGATCCACATTTCAGAAATATCACACAATACAACTCGGATTTCACCACTTTGAACTGCTCACAAATATTTCGGGGCGCTTTTACCAAATACCTCGAGATGCAATGTCAGTGTGATCAACTTCTCCTAAACATAGGATTAGAGGCAACTTTCTCTTTAATAGAGAAACCAAAAAACTGGTGTGATAATACTTCAGACATGATGTTCTCATGAAGGATGATTTTGAGAAAATACAAAGTAAAGAAGCCGTAACGGCCGATTACAAGTTTTAACCGGGTATTAACAACGTAAAGGACAGCAGTCATCATCACTGGCGTGAGCAGATTAAGGTAGTTTTGCAGGTCCTGTTGCCTTCAAGGTCGCAGGTTAGAATCCCAGTCGCAAGAAGCAGCCTTGAGAGAAAGACATTTCATCCTACCATTGCTTAACCGTTAATTGGATGAAGCATGAATGCTATGTACACAAATTACAATGGATGGAGATGTCATCAGTTAATTAAATATACGGCATTGGTCAGTCTTACTGAGGCTTGCTTCAAATATGAAGTTCTCACAAGGATTGAATTGTAGTGGATTTCTACACAATTACATGAGGCTTGATTTTTAGCTATACATATAATTTACCCCTGCTCAAACTCTAAACCCATCCTGTTCCACTCTGTCCAGTGGCTGACCAATAAATCGAGGCACTTGTTTAATACCATGTTTCCGTTACATAATAGAAATGTCAAGCTTTCACCTGTACCAAGAAAGAATGTAAACAAAAAACAGCAGAAAACAGATTCTTTTTTTTTCTTTTCTTGTTAAATAGTAATAAATACATGAGATGCAGTGGTTTTAATTTTCCATTTTTTTTTCTGAAGCAGGAGGGTTAAAAAGTTTTTTATTCATTTATTTTTATTTTATTTATTTTATTTATTTATTTATTTATCTGTTTGTTTTCTTTAGCAGCAATCCGAACATGGTTGAGAGTGGAGATAGCAGCCGAGAGAGAAGTAGTTCACTTTTTTTTTTTCTTTTTCTTTTTTCTTTTGTTGACTTGATGGCAAACAGCACTCGCAGAGTGTCGCAGAGGAGAAAGGAGGAAGAGGGAGGAAAGATATGAAAGAGAGGGAGAGAGAGGGAGAGAGAGAGAGAGAGAGAGAGGGAAAGAGCAAGAGAGTGAGAGAAAGAGAAAGAGAGGAGGCACGAGATGAAGACAAAGCAGGAGGGAATGAGACTCTCCTTTATATTTATGGATTCCACAGCCCTGCTTATCTCAGCCATCTCCTCTTCCTTCCAACACAAATAACAGGCCAGGAAGAAACTGAAAAATAAGAAGCTATAGAGACAGAGATAGAAAATGCAAGTGAGACATGGGGGAGAAGGAGAGAGAGTGAGACTTGGAGAAGAAGGAGAGTGAGTGAGACATGGGGGAGAAGGAGAGAGAGTGAAACATGGGGGAGAAGGAGAGAGTGTGAGAGAT
>JAOXYF010000028.1:8985243-9024985 GCA_028565775.1 Sternarchorhynchus goeldii
GGGGGATAATAGGGGCACTCTTAAAGTTTCTAGTGATCAAAAACCCATAATCAGAACCTACAGTAGTACCTTCTATACCTGATCTAATCCAGGCTTTCTGACTCTTGCCTGGGTAACATCACTGAACATCACTTTTAACATGAATACAAATGAGTTTTAAGAGCAATTTTAAGAGTGAATGCTGAGGGTAGAATAGAGAGAGAGGCATGTGAATGCAGAATAGAGTTCTGGGTAAGTTTCACAATACAGCACAATGTGTCTACACAGAGTGTGATCTACACTGGTGTGTCTACACAGAGTGTGAATTCACTTACCTATATAGTACTTCATCTCAGTGTCGTGTTTGTTCATGAGTTCTAAGAGCCTAAGCTCAATCTGGGCCTGGTTCAGAAAGGCTTTCTTATTCTTGATGATCTTGATGGCTACCCACTCCTGCTCGTGGTGGTCGTATGCTTTCACCACCTGTTGGTGGGGCAAGAGAGCAATAGGTCATAAAGGGGTGGCTTTTGATTTGCTGTAGTAACTACACGCTTTTTGGGTGGCTTTCCGTCTCACTTAGAGGTTCCCAATCCAGGTGCCGAAGGCTAATCAGGTTTGTGGCCTTTTGCACTTTCAGACATACCAGAGGAAAGTGATCCAGGTGGTGGTTACCTGGTCCAAGTGGAATGCACTGGTGCTCTGGCCTACTGGCCATTCCAGCCTTTACTGTCCTCTGTGGAGCTCACCTGCCCGAAGGAGCCCTTGCCAATGAGCGAGTCGATCTCGTAGCGGTCCAGCCACTTCTCCCCGTTCTTCACGATGTAGTCATAATTATCGTCATCGTAGCCATCATTGTACACCTTACGCTCTTTCTTGGTGCTGGAGTCCTCAGGGGGAATCTGCTGCGCACGCCGCTTCTTCTTCGTGTAGTACACCTGGGGAACAAGTTATGGGTGGAGATGTGGTGTGAGCAACAGAAACATAAAAACAACGAGGAATGTGCATTCTGAGGTTGGAATTGGAGGATGGAGATTTATATCTGAGGTTGGAGCACGGAAATATACAGATGGAGTTGGAAGCTTGGAGTTGGAGATCTGGCCTTGGGGTTGGAGGGATGGAGATCTGAAAGATCTGGAGTTGGGGTTGGATTAACAGAGATCTGGAGCTGGGTGATGGAGTTCTCGACTCAAGCCTCGCTCACACACCTCATTGATGTGCTTGTAAGTCTTGATGAGATCAACAGAGAGTTTTCGTAGCGGGGCGCTGGCCGGGTCTCGAAAACTTGGGGGGATCCTCCTCTGCAGTATGGTCATATCGGACAGCACCTGCACAGGTTTCACAAACAGAAAATGAGTCGGAGGCATTTCCCTCCAAAACACAACAAGCAGTCTTCTTTGGCATTACATGAACTTCATTGCTCTTTGAGCCTCAAGCTTTCAAGCCCACTGCTCATCAGTTCATGGAAAGCGGGATTATGTACAAATAAGGCCTTTCTAGACATTAATGCTTAAACCTTTTAAGTACAATTAAATGAGGCTTGTCGAATGGGCATGATCAGCTCCCTGTCTGAATACAGAAACGTGTAAAGTGCAGGTGGTTTGGAGTTGGACTGAGCATAAAATACTGTATATGGATGGGGGTGTGTTAAGTTGAACGCGTGTGTGAGTGCGAGTGTGAGGGGACACTGCCATACCTGCTGCTGTTCGGCCATGGACTGGATGTTGCTGAAGGAGGGGTGAGTGTGCTGGCTCGACATGGTTAGCTCAGCGGGGGAGAAGCCGGGAGCGGCAGGCTGGCACAGCGCAGAGGAGGGGGGCTTGCATCCTGAGCTACTTCCACCTGCTCAGAGAGACAGAGGGGGAGGGGGAGGGAGAGGGGGAGGGTTAGAGACGCACAGTTCAATGGTGCATCACAGTCTCTCCCCCCTATGTAAGAGTGCCAATTGCCTATAATGGGGTGTGTAATCTAGAAGGCTGTCAGGCATTCTGCTTAAACTGGAACACCTCTGGTCCCTGGTCTTCCTCTACCACTGTACTGGTGGAGCTGGCAGCGAGTGATCCGTTACCCTACCAAATCACCCCAGTTTACTCTGACCCAGAGGGAACATATCCATTTGCATGACAGGAGTGCTGTGTGTGTGTGTGTGCATATGGACTGAATGTCTATTCTCCCAGTGCTACCACACCTTGGAAACACTGGAGCTCCGTCAACCTAACACACTTCTAACTGAACAGCATTGTGCTATTTACCGTCTTATGTGGCCCAGTTTTGTACCACACATCAAAAACCTGTGTGCAATACATTAGCATCTCTCTCCAATAAGTCCCCAACACACACACACACACACACACACCCTTCTTAACCAGGAGAATCAAAAGAAACTAGTAATTACTATAGACACTTACATAATATACGGGCATTAGTGTAGGACATACACACACCACTGTGAACTACCGAGTCTTGTCAGTGGGAATAAAAACCCTTCTTGGATTGGGACCACTACATTAGATGGGCAACAGGGTCAAAGAAACTCCATGCAACACACCTCATCTGACATAGTGAACACATCACTGCCCACTTACACACAGCTCACATCCTCAAATGATCTTAACGTTCTTAGAAACCTTCAGCAGTTTATCACAGAGGAAGCTGAAACAGATTCTAGCGTTTGTGTGTGGTGTAGGGCATCGAATGAAAAACCTTACTGAATGCAGGCTAGTAAAACTACAAAACCAGGTAGTCATGTGTACTGAAGACCCATGAAGAAACTGCATCAACAAACTATCAAATATGAAGAACTCACTTAAAAAAAAAAACGGCAGGACGAGAAGCAATAACGTACTACAAAAGTTACACGTTTGTCTCAGCTGCTTAAACAGACTTGCTGTAACAATTAGTGTAGGAACGCAAATGATCTAGGTGAGAAAGGGATGTGATGTTCTGTGGTGGACGCTTTTAACGATGCTTCCTGTGTCAGACAAGTAAAAAGTAACAGGGCTGAAATTTATCAGCAACACATTACAATGGGAAATCAATGGACACTGTTTAGACAAAGTGCAATACAACACATCAGTCCAGCATCAATCTCAAAGACTGACAGACCCCCCCCCCCCAATTGTAAAACTGGCTTCTTCAAGTACAGGGGCAGTTCCAGTTACTGCCCTACTGGATTAGTTCTCCACTACATAGAGAGCAATAGATAGAGAGAGCTTTTTTCACAGCCCCTGGCTGAGGATACATCCAGTTTCACACAGCAACAGCGATGCTGCACTGGCAAGCACCAGAGAGCCAAGCAAAAAATAAAGTATCGCACAAACGGTGTGTTCACTGGGCCATTTTTATTTCTTTTTGATTTAGCACTGAAACTTGTCTTTTGTTTTATTAGCTTCGTTCTTCACTTCTCTTTTTTTTCCCCCTCCACATTTGGCTTAATTTTAGGGAGATAAGATGACTGTTAAGAGGGTGATGTGTTCAGTGTCAAGCTGGCCCTTTAAATGCTGAAGTGAACACATTGAGAACTTCCTGAGTGTGACGCCCCCCCTCCTCCACTCTCATTGGCAGAAGAACCCCCCTTCTGCCTTCTGATTGGCTGCTGGTATCCAAGGGCTGGGCGGCGAGGTCTCTATAAATAAACCTGGTAGCTTGTGCTGTATCAGCAACCATTCCCACAATGCTGCTCCCTCTCTCCCTCCCTCCCTCCCTCCCTCTGCCTGTTACCTGTCTCTGGCTAAAGCACTTACAGAAATCTTCACCCATGTTGGAATGGTGTGGTAGTGTTGGTCATATTAGTAAAATATAAATATTAGTTAAAGTTAACATAAGACATCTACAGAGTCAGCACAGGTGTCTGGGCAGAATTTATTATCACCTACACAAGTGTGAAAAAACAGTAGTTAAATATATCAGGTGTTACTGGTCTGAAAAAACCATCCTACAAAACATGGACATGTACCCCACCCCCCTGGATGACCAAATACAGCTGCCAGCTGCCAATCAGGATGTCGCCATGGCAACAGATCAGCCTACTCCCTGTCTCTAAGGCACTGCAAGAAGCTGGTGATGAAGGGGGAGTAGAACAGCTGAACAGCTCCCCGCCCACCAGTGCCCGCACCGACCCCTATCTTATTCCCTGTTAGGGTAACAGAAGCTGTGCTGCCACAGCCAAAGTTGGACAGGCCACGGGAGGCGTGGGGGGGGGGGGCGCGATTGTGAGAGCATGAGGGAGAAGGTAGAAGCTCAGAAGGTGTCACTAATTTACACAGTGGTGTTGGGGGGGGGACGACAAATTTTCCTCTCAAGCTGATTAGTATGGGTTCATCTGATAAGTATGGAATGTTGTGGTTAGTAATGGTTTAGCGTGTTAATATGGATTTATCTTCCTTCCTACTTAGGATGCACTGAACCACTTAAAATCACAAGAGACTTCATGTACCACATGTCAGGAAAAGCCTCCTCCATTGTTGTACGCCAAACTTCCAATACAAAATTCAGTGAATTCAGTCAATAGCACAAAAGCAAATGCAAATACCGAAATAGCAAAAGTGGTTTCATAGTTCTTAGCTACTATACCCACAGTTTAGATACCAGTTCTTTCTATAAAATGGAATACACAACAACTGAAATGTCCTCATCAAGTATCCTGAATAAAGGAGAAGGGAAACAGCTTTGAGCAGAACTTGCTCTGTTTTTAATTGAGACATTTAAATGTGCACTATGTGGAGGTAAAACGGGCATGATGTCCACTGTCCCATGGTACATGTGTGAGAGAGAAAGAAAATACTGTGCTGGCTACTGTGGTGGGTGTAAGAGCAGCAAAACATTCAATGTACTCGAGTACGAGTTTCTATGCATGCCAGTATAACACTGTGTGTTGAGCACATGTGGGAGTTTTGAGCTTCAGCTGGGTCAAGCTGCAATGCACCCTATGCTGACCAATCAACTCTCCCCTACAAATATTCTGATTGCTTTTTTAAAAAAATTACTACATTATTTATTACATCTTTATTACATCTACTTTCATTTATGTTATTTTTTTTAATACTACTACTATTATTACTGCAGGTTTTTTATACATTCCATATTCTGACTGCTTTAATCTGTATATTATATATCTTACTATATTATAAACCACACACACACACATACACATATATATATATACACACACACACACACACATACATACATACACATCGTTTCACCAACAAAGAAGGAGAATAGACTTCTGTTTCGTTTGTTGTAAATCCAGCAAACTAACACATAGAATCAAACACATAGAATCAAACACATAGAGCCATGATGAGGTGGCCCTCAGATCCACTGATAAACTGCCATGGAACTCTAGATGGCAAGAATTGTGGCTAATCTTAGGGAGCTTAGCGCTATGCTAGGCCATGCCAGCATGCTCAACCACAGGGACCTCTCTTACCAACACATACCTCCACACCTACTTTTAATTTCATAATCAAAACCCAATGGGAACGAATGACAGGCCCTGGATTTCCACAGAGTGCACAGCTTAGCCTACAGCCAGTCAGACGAACATCCTCAGTGCTGCACAGCGGAAACGCTTTCCTGAAGGACAACGGACAGAAAACTGCTAACAGGGCTAGCTGTACATGAAAGCTAACTGCCCAGCACAAACACCTAATTCTGGGTGAACACTCATTTAGTGTTTTCAATGCTTCCATATATGCAATTCTGTTTTTTTGCCTTATGATCGGTACTGTAGCGAGTGTTTACAGTGTTGTTAACCACAGGAACATAAGCAACAGCTTATAGCTTTGGCAATAGCTTTCCTTAAATTGCCACTCCGCACCTTTCGTCTCTCTCTCTCTCTCAACTTCCACTCTGTTACATTTTCTCCTAGACACCCACATACTCTCTGCCAAACTAGTCTGGCTGTTTTAGGGAGAGTGTGTGTGTGTGTGTGTGTTAAAACAAAGTGCACCATGTCTCGCAGTCTGACTCAAAAGTGGAGGAGGAAGGGGAGGAGAAGGAGGAGGAGGAGATTATTTATGAACAACTGGATGAAGGGAGTGCACATGCTGGGATCTTTTCTACCCCTCCACCTGATGTACACCCTTACAGGACTGGCACCCACCACAAACCCAGGAAGTTTCCACCTGAGTCCAGGTGCTAAGTCTCACATTTGGCATAGCAACCCCTGCACCAAAGTCCTACCCCTGCCCAGAGTGTCCCCACCCCCCAACTCCCAGAGTGAACTTTAAGACCCGCTCCCAGCGCTGAGTCAGACTCACACTATTAATAAAGGGCCATCTGGGTCGCCGTCTCAAACAGTGACAGAGGTAAATTGAGAACATGCACAGGACATTAAAAATAAAATGACCCCTTTAAACTTAACGCTGTGAACTTATAGACGTGTGACTACCAGCCTCGGCAACAGGCAAAAGTGAGAGAAGCAGCCAGGATCCTAACGAAGGCACACTGGTCACGTGTGTTCTGGCTTTCTATGAAGAGAGCACCTCTGGGCCCTTCACCAGCTCAACTTACAGTCATTAGCAGCAGAAAGGGCTCCTTCCATCCTGTGCTTAACTTCACCTCCAAGCAACACATTTCACATACACTCTGACATATCTTGTCTCTCTTACACACACAGCTCCTGAGGTGTTTCTGCACTCACCCCAGAGTGACACCACGTATTCACGGTTTTGGGCAAGGGTGAGCTCATCTCAACACACGTCCTGCTGATCTGGACTGATGGGCGCTAATCACTCTCCCATTCAGTGGGGAGCCGTTTGAGGCGGGACAGACAGGCAGTGGCTACGCCTGGAGATGAGAGCGCCAGCTCACGTGAGCCATGTTCCTGGTATCAGAACCCAACTCTCTGCTGCCCAGAAACAGCACGGTCCACTAGCCAACCATTCTGATTCTCAGGATGTGCTCCTGGAGTTTTGTAAACTGCATCTATAACTTCCTAACAAAGCCTGATATACAGGCACTCCCGTCCTGCAGTGACTCAGAGCAAACATCTGACCGGCGTGGCAGATGAGATTAACCAGTATTCTAATCTTTAACCAGTATTCAAATGTTATTGTTTAGTAAGCAACCTGTTGAGCCTGTCGACTTAGATTTTCTTGTTCTTTTCTTTTTTTTACCTGAGCAGAAATTTTAATACTGGTGCACTTCTGTCATTCAGGTTCCTTGACAGATGAGAAAATGCGAGAAACCAAAATAAAAGTGTGAGAGAGGAAGCACAGTAAGAAGGAAAAGGCTTGCTAAATGTTTTATGTGCTCTTCCATGATTGGTCTGAATGTGTGAGAACTGTGAGTCATGCACATCATCTGTGCGTGTGTGTGTGTGTGCGCGCGCAGTAGGGGGTGCTCAGCAGGGATTGTTTTTTATTTTTCCCCTGGTCAGACCGAGTCAGCCAGTCAATCTTACGCAGGTGCATGACTAGTACACCCACAGCACAAAAACATGTTTTTGTTCTGGTCCGAATCAAAGGGGGTTTGGCCGAAGAGATAGGATGGACGTGTTCTCGTTTCCCCGAAATGCAGATGTCTACCACAGCATTTCATCCTCTTGTGATATGGCATTATGAAACAGAAAACTTGAATGTGCTGTGATTGTTTTGTTAAAGAACAGACTTGGTTACTGTTTCAAGAATTATTTACAATTTTTTCCTTTGAGGCTGCCGTAACAATGTTCAAAATTATCTATATGTACAGATCTGAGAAAGGCAGTAACCACCAGTACTGATAGTTCAGCTGTAGTCCAATAAATCAGCAAACTGATACATTGGGGCCCCCACAATGTTGTCCAAACTTCTCAAAATCACCAACTCATTTAAGCTGTCTAAGAGAGGCCAAAGTTCTCAACCATCTCACACAGACCTTTGTACTCGTGCTTTTTCGCCTGGTCTGGCTCATATGCATAGGTGTCCGTTTTTATTCCACTTATCCTTGTTAGGCAATACCACTTTTTTATGATCCATGATGTGATCTGAAGTTATCGAGCACAAGGGATAACCAGACAAACATACAACCGCAGAGAAGAACTTCAATCAGCCTCGTTTTGTTTTTAAGACACAACATCAGAGTATGATGCGCTCATGCACATGTCTGCTTTGCTTGTTCTGTGTATTAGTAACAACAACTTGAATGAATAAATGACAGGCATGCGAAGAACGCATGGGAAAAGGCTTTGTGTTTCATCTTTACACTGAGGACTTGGACATCAAAGGCAGCAGGAGAGCGACAAGAGCAAAGGTCAGAGTGCAGGACAGGCTGCATGCGGCGTCTTTCACACGTGCTCTCACAGTTTGAAGTCCACATTCTACAGGTAGAGAACAGAGCTTCTCCCCTGGCACCACCTCTTATTCGTTCAGCTTCAACACTCCTGCGTTGCCGCGCAGCTCAGGATTTGTGGGCGCCTGCTCCAAGACCCTTCTCCTGCCCAAGCTACTCAGGCATGTGTTAGTAAACAATTTACAGCATAAATGTTTATATTTTCCTTTTGTTTCCCTCAGCAACCTGACAGGAGCCATTTCCATTTTCCCCTTTGTTAAAGCAGATGCACAGGGGTAGCATCTGTGCTATAGCTGCCTAGGCAGGTAGATGTTCAAGTTAGCAGTACACATACCGTATTTAGTAGCAACTTCTTGCCTACAAAGAGTGAGTGGTGTTGTCCCAGTCATTAATAGTAAGCATTTATATGAGTGGATTACATACAAAAAGAAAAATAATCATTTTTACAAACATTTAAAGCCAACAGCCCAGCTTGTAAAGTGGGACGTTTCTGATGACATTGATGATGAGGATTAGATATTATTAATTATTTTAGATAACCACATGTTCTGCCTTTCACAGTATAGGGGGAAAACACTTTTGCAGCTCAATATGTATTTCTTTATATGTACCTCTCAAGGTGGGGGGTGGGGATCATATATACATGGTACAAATTGAGGGTGTTTGTTGAAGTTGCATGGACCGTTTTCTTAGATTCTTGCAGACTGAGATAGTGTGTCACTCATGCTATGTTCCTTAAAAGATATATTGCAGTATACGATATAATGTGTTTTAGTTATATTTTTGTGGTTTAAAAGTTAAATCAGAGTCTAGACATGACACTCAAACACTCATGACAACCATGCAATTTTCCTTCAAATTCAGGAAGGTGATTGGATACGTGCCTGAACTGGGTAGTGTAGAGTTAAACGTCCAAGTTCATTGCTATTTTCTGATAGTATGAAATGGTGTCAAATAAGAACAGCATTTTTATGCCTTTTTGATCTTCACAAGATCACCATTTGATTTCCGATGTGGAATTAAATTTAATAACCACTGATGTCCCTGGTTTTGACTAAAGCTTTTAGTTGGAATTATATTGCACTTGTTTTGGATGCTGAGGGTTCAACATCTTGCTAAATGGATGTTAGCATACTGCTGCCCCATGAATTCTATGACATGAAAAGAACTGTGTCAAGACATGGGAAGTATTTTGATCTCAGAGAATGAAGTCTAATACCGCCTTCTGATGTTAAGTGTTTACTATTCAGCCATTAAGACAGGCTACTATCTTAGCATTGCAGGATAGCCTGGCCTACTGTTACTGTCCTCGCTAGCTATGTAGTTAAGTGCCATTTAATAAATGCTAACAGTAGCTATGCTAACATTTGTCTTCTACATCAGTCATTTGAAATAACCTAGCTTCAGCCAGTTAGCAGCATAGGTGAAGTGACTTGTGATTGGCAGAAACAGTCATTGGCCCAAACGGGCTAGTGACAGGCCTATATATATATATATAAATATAATTTTTTACTGAAAATGTTTTTACTGGTCCCGGGCCATCACTTATGTTGAAACCTACATAAGGTATACCAATATTTGGTTTCCCATGTCACTGATTAGAAATCCAGACATTCTCTGCAGTAAGACAAAGAAACCCACTTAAATTCCATGCTTCCTTCTGAGAATTCCAAGCATCTCAGATATCACACTTGACACTTGCATGAAAAATACTGTGAAGTAGAGGTCTTTGCAAAAAATTATTAAAACACTTATGGAAGACAACATGGAAGATAAACGTATGCTTTTTCTTTAAAAAACCCAAACAGTAATCAATAATTAAAAAAACAGTCAATTCTTGCAGTTTACAACATGGATTACCCCAAGTGTACAGGGTAAGTGTGCACTGGAAATGACTGTGGACTTCAGGTCCCAGAAGTGGAATCATAGCCCATTTTGATACATTGAACCAGGCATAATTTTTAAGACACAACTTCACAATAAAAAAGTGGAACCTGAAACCAAAGAGCTTGTACTAAATCCCTTGAAGCCTTCATGGGTTCTGCTGGTCACTTGCAGTGACGGCTATCTTTAAGACAGTTACTCATACCTCCAAAACTCAGTTATGCATACAGAGTGCCCAACATACCAGACTGGATAACCAAAATAGACAACAGGAGAGAAGTCAGTTGGAAACACAGATATAAATAGCCATACACAATAAGTAAACGGTAATTAAGCAGAAGTCACTCGGATTACCAGGTTTTAAAAGACAGTTGCCTCTATCTAAAAAAAATTAAAATGACAAAATAAAACTGACTTTGTTCAACGTAATTTGAACCACTGACCCCGATTCCCATCATTTTTATCTGTTTATTATTATAAACAGTACTCTGCCATTCCAGTCTGCCATTGTAGGGTTAGCACAATGCTGAAATTGAGTTGAATACTAAGGTCAAATGTGTAATCATGATTCTTGAAACTGAAATGATACTCAGTATACAAGACCTTTGTCTTAAAATCACTGTCTTAATCCAAGTTTACTGGATTAAATGTGCAAAAAAACAAACAAACAAAAAACAACTGTCCAGCACAGTTGCAGTGTCAGGCTGGTGTAGTTGAACTCCAGTTTCATAAGCAAGGAAAATTAAAACCCATCATTATTCTTTTAAACATATATGTCATTGTTGAATGTCAATATATATTTATAATTCCCTCATAAAACACATAACGGTTAAGTAGGGTACATCCTACACTGTATAAAGCTAAGATATTTATGTTGAAAACATGAAGACATGGACATTATCACAAGTTTTTGTGTCACAACACAAGAAAAGTAATTAAGTGCACCCCAAAGCAAAAACAGTTCAATTTAAGATGGAGCATTTTAGTAATCTTCAGAAAGATCTGCAGCAGTACAGCCTTCAACTTTGCTAACCGGCCTGATGTTCAGCTCTTTGTAGAGGTTGGCCAAATCTTCATCCAAGCTGCAGATGTGGCCTGTTTTGCAGTGAAGATTTTACTACATATTTTAAATGGTGGTTTTGTTACATGATTTGTCTGCTTGTCTTCAGCAAGAAGTGACCAAACACACATTTTGAGAAATGTCCTTCACACAAATTGTGGGCATGAAAGAACACTTTTTGGCAAACCATGCTGCTAAGGAACCACCACTGGATCAAGCTGGCTTGCATGCCCCAACCATCAGAGTCAAATTAGCTTCCATAATTAGATTCCCTTATATTCCGAATAAACCTTCAGTGATATACTTACTAGACTAGAAACACTGAAACTTACAGAACAGACTCATTTGTTTTGTGGTACTGAAAAAGCAGAATTTGCATGGAAATCTGGATCCATATTATATCCATACTCCAGAACAAACAAACTGTCAAAGAACTCTGGCATTAATGATTGACAGGGGTGAGTTCTCCCTCAAGTACAGGCTGCCTTTTGTGAGCATTTCTGATCTGGTAGTCCATGTCACTTTTCCTTTTTTAGAACCTTTTTTAGCACTGCACCCACTGACACTTTACACTGATGTTTATAGCCACTGCCACCTTAGACTTCTGTATATATAAGATTTTGTATTTGTATATGTATATACTGCAAATTTTCTCACTGTTTTAAATTGTTTTAAATTATTTTTAGAGTGTTTATTCTTTGCTTTTTTTTCTTTACAAACAACTGCTACTGTAAAAAAAAAAAAACACAATTTCCCTCTGGGATCAATAAAGTATATCTGAATCTGAATGTAGCTGATGGACTCTGATGACCTAGGGATTCCCTCTTAGAAAGAGCCAGTCCATGAGGAAAGGTTAATGTAGGTTGTAGCAGGCCATGATATCAAACATCCACAAACAAATCTCCGCAGCAATACAATTTATAGGTTATAAAGTCTCAGTGGACATGTGCAGGAAGGAGTTAAGCAACTACTACTTAAAACAGTTAGAAAACATGTATGTATAATTCGGCTTGGGGTTCATCTTTGCCAAAGCTGAGTCTGATGTCACAAGAATGAGTTATGAAATCAAAATCCAAGATAACGTTTAGGATTATTTATGTTGAAGACAGCTTACGTTTTGCATAGATTCTGATGGTTACCAATCTGTAGACAATGGAGACTAGTTCTTTGAAAGCTTGTTGAAACTGACCAATGAAGGTTTTTTACCTTAACTGTATTAAGGAGCTTAACTCTATGGACAAACTAAGTGATGATGGGAAAGACAGATAAACCTTAAACATTTAAGGAACGAACAACTTCTATCAAGTAAATTCTATATGAGCAAACATAACACTGTAGAATCTTTAATACTTTATGATATCCATTTTTCTCTTTTTTAGACTTCCATTAGCATTAAGGTAGTGTGGCTATTTTGACACCTAACAAGCACTTAGGGAGAAAATCCCATATAAATAAACATCAAATGCAACTATCTAAAATCCACCAAGTACTGACTGTAGAGTGTGGACTTCATCATTTAGTCCAGTTTATTGTTCAATTTACCCTCTTTGGTTGACATTAAATGAGTAAGTATTGTAGCCTACAGCTAATTCAGGGTTTTAAGCTGTATTGTCCTCGTTTATGAATCGGTTATTACAAACTTATCAATGAATATGGCCCAAGGAGATTACAATACTGATGGTGCTCCCAGGACATCATTAAATTTATGATATTTCTTAAAACAAACAAACAAAAAAACACAACCAGCCTTCATTGTATGAATAAAATACCATGCCCCTAGACGTACAGAGAAAATGTGGCCCATTTTAAAATTACTTTCTGTTAACAATCATAATCGCCACCCTTGGTTTTGCCCAAGCTAACTGTCAAATCCAGAAAAGTGTTTCATATCTCCTTACAGTACACTCTGTTCTAGTTCTGTGATGTCCTCTGCTCTAACACTCCCAGCAACAGGGTGACCAGCGCTGTGAACTGAGTACAGTGTGCATCAAGCATGTATGATGCGCGCACACACAAACAAGCACACACACACACATGCAGGGAACTCAAAAGATTTCATTCTGCTTCAGCAGCAGTGCAAGCATTTTCTCATGATTGTTTGAGCGAGCAAAAGTTAAAACAATGGTGGGAAAAGGAACAGAAGTCCACAGGGGTCTCTTGTGGGTGCAACAACTGGCCAATCCACATTCAGTGCTGAGAAAAGTGCAAAAAAAGCAGAACACTGACCAACCAAAAACCGAAATGCGCCAATCTATGAACTAGCATTACACTGCTAACAGGCACAACTGAATTCCATCCTAATGGTTTATTCTGCTACCATCCACAGATCTCATGGCCAGCTAAATAGAAAGAGACATAACATTTTAAACACCATCAGCCATAGATGTGACTTTATAGATGTGGATACCATCAGTGTGACTTTATCTTCGGTTTGTGCCAACCCAGTGTCATTATATGAATATTAAAGACTGTATATTTGCCTTTTAACACTGAATTAAACAAATTGAAAGACTGGTTAGTTGTACAGTGAGAAAGCAGCCATACAATACCTGTCTAGTTACTCAACAGCCTAAGAAATGCAAGATGGGGTTAGGTCTTCCATCACTGAATTTATTTAGTTAAGAATGTAATTTTTTTTTTTTTAGAAATGTTCAATTCTCTGTTGCTGTTTGTGTAAATGGAAAAAAACAACTTAAAATGACTCCAAAAAGAACACTGTGTGTTTCTGATAATTCAAGATAGAAAACACACACACACACACACACACACACACACACACAAAATGGGGTGCAATAGAGGGAACTTGAACTACTCAAGAGTATACACATTCCACCATGGCTTCATGCAATTCCGAAACATATGTGCCAACTGTGCCTCTGACTAGATGTCTCCCCAAAAGATTCTCCAAAGTTGAGACAAACTCCCACTGCACTGTAACCAACTTTGTATAACTTCAAAGATGGTGAAAATGCCCTGGGTTATTGTACATCATTACCTAGAAGGGCAGACTTATAAGCATGTGTATGCCCGTGACATGAGAAATAGAGGTTATACTAACTTCTTGATGGCTTCCGAAGCTGATGAGATTGTGGCAAGTAGCGACTTTGATCTGGGTTGCCAATCCAGGATTCGGTCGACAGGTTTGCGACCATTCTGTTAGAAGGCTGCGGCTTCTCCTCCACAGATGAAGTGATCACCATCGAAAATGCTTTTGTGTTGAGCCGTGATCTTCAAAGAATTACATCAATCAAGTTTGTTGGGGGGAAGGAGAGTGTTCAAAAAAAACACTTTGGAAAAAATCACCAACATCAAGAACAAAGTAATCCTTTCCACATGCTTCAGTGAATCTTCAGTCCAACAGGATACATCCAGTACCAATCAAACTCAAGTGTGAGCCATAAAGGCAAGTAATAATATAAATAAACTCAAGTGAACCATAAAAATATTTCTTGACCGCTAGTGAAATCCTGAAGTGACAAGACTTAAGGAACAGATGAACAGAAAAGGCACCATTAAGTTACTTCAAACACTGTTTCACTGTATGTCCGTGCTATTCCCTTTATTACTGTAAATCTAAGGCAATGGATTGGGTTTCGGACAACAATGCTCACTTTAAGCATAAAAATATAATATACATATTCAAACTACGAATCTGCAATATATATATATACATATATATATATATATATCTGTATTATATATACTCTGTTACATATATATATACATATATATATATACACACACACACATGTATATATATACACATGTATATATATATGTATATATATAAATGTATATATATATATATATATATATATATACACACACACACACACACACACGTATGTATATATTTCTCTGTTTATATGTGGATGAAATTATTTGGTTACTAAAGTTTGCTTTGCTTGTATGGTTGCTAGTTTCATTGTCCACTGATACTGAGAATATTCCATCCAGTTGAAGACTGATAAACTTCTGTTCAATTGTAGACAAGGATGATAAGACACAGAGCCCAGTTGAAAGAGGAGTCCCACTTCAGTTTTCTGGTCCAGATAATGCAGCAGCTGACACAAGGACCAGAATTAAACCTGGGAGTGCTGGTGGGCTGTGGTTGGGGGTGGGGGTGTTCATGTCCACGTCATTTACCCCATCACTATAAACTAAAAATAGCGAAAGCTTCTTAGGTTCCGTGTACGTATCCTACAGTCAGTTAAAAGAGGCAGGTATATGTCTTTTGCCTTGGTTCTAACCTTGTAGCTTAATCCTGATAGGCAAAGAGGGCGCAGTTCCAAGTGAAAAAGTGTTAAGAGTCCCCGCGGTACAAACAAAATAGGTACCCTTGTCCCTGTAACCGAACTAACCAAGTCCGCAGATGTCAAAAAGCGACATAGTGTTCTGGCAGGTCAAAGGGGCGTGAGTAGGTGGCGCTCAAAGGTGCTCAAAACACGAGTGACAACGTATTGCGCGGGACGAAGAAACAAAGACGTGCATGCACAAACGACGACGAAGGAAAGTGCTGAAGTGCAATTTTGTTACAGGCACATAATCATTTCAGTGGGGGGAATCTTGCCGATCCGTCTGTCCGTTCCTCGGGACTTGGGGCGGGGGGTGTATTCCCCCCGCCTCCGAAAAAAAGGTCACTGGAGACTTTAAATGAAACAGTTTTCAAACCGAACGCCTCATGTCGGAGGCTTTGGTTAAACCAGTACGCCGAAACCTTTTTATTAAAATAAGCAGAAAAAACAGCAAAGTCCACGATCCAGTGCTTTCTTGCGAGTAATGACAAGTCGACCTAAGTTAATTTTACAATGTGTACCTTACTCCCGCTGTAGTCCGAAGATGAGCTGTGTTCCTGAACCAGAAAGAAAAACTGACAGGCAAGATTTTGAACCTAATTAATGCTCGTCAGTGCTAAATACTAAGATATAAATGCATTACGGAGGACTGTTGAGAATACACGATAGCTTGCGGTTCAATGTTAGGCTACTTCCATCCTGAGCTGTCACCGTAGTTGCTATTCCGTAATTAATTTGGAGCTTCCGCGTACACTTCGCATCAGTTACCGCCGTCCTTCAGCTTTATACACTATTTTTCATTAACAAATCTTAAACGATCCTCCTGGTCTGTCCCAAGTGTAGGAATTTTCTTTGACGAGGTTGTTTCTTCCACAGCCAGGCTCAAGTCAATCTCTCTGCTTTAGTTATTATTCCTTGTTGTCCAGCCTTTCTGGCCGGCACCGAATCCACACCCTGCGTTGAGGATTGTTCCATCAGCGTTTCAACTACAGGGGGAGAGCGGAGACTGTGCAAGAGCTTGGTTGACGCAGCTCCAAACGCTTCAATATTTGAACACTAAAAGTAGGAAACCTACCCTGAGAATACTGTAACACATATCAAAGAAATGACGCATGAAAATGGTTTATTCACTAAGTGAATAAACAGTGTTAATAAAAATAAAAATAACAAGACGTCTAAAAAGAATGTTCCCTATACATCAGTTCCCCCTTCTCAACGTTAGTAGCTCCACCAAACCGTTTCTCTCCATTTATAGTAACTCTGCAGATAGGTCCAGATATTCACATACTGCACATATAGTGTAGGCTTGTTACTCCATTATTATACGCTATAATACTAAGACAACCACAGAGACGTCAGATTCAGGAGCACACACACAGCATAGCATATCGCCTTCAATTAAATGTATTTAGACAATAGTTTGTGTAACTAAAACGTTGAAACTCAGTTTGTTGTAGTTTTGACCTCACTGTCGATAGGAAAAAAACTTCAAGAAAGAAACTGTAGGTACTTCTCCACTGTTAGAGCATTTATGGATTACAATCAGCTCAGTCAACATTTGTGGCCAGATATTTTGTATTTTAAAAAAGTAAAATTTATTTCCTCTGCCCTTAGAGTTTCATCCAACTTTTCTGTGCTAAAGCGCGCACACAGCCGTTCCCTTCCTCTCGCACAAGCACTCGTCACATCTCCCTTCCCTCTACGCCTTTCTCTGACGCGCGTTCATGGACACCACGTTCTCCACCCCCTGTGTGCGCGTTCGTAGGCTCTGTTGCTATCCGACGCCATGGCAGCTTGCGTGCGATTGGTCAGAAAGGTCCCTATGGCTGTTTGAATTGGTCAACTTGATATGTGGGCGGAGAAGAGGCAAGAGACTGCCCTTTCCCCCCCAACTCCTTGTTGTCTCCAAACGCAGCGCGGAGCCAGAATGACGTGCCATAATAACATAAGACTTCAGGTAAAATGATATGAGTGGTGATGGGGTGGAGGACAAAAAAACGAACTTAGGCTAGGAAATGCAGGATCAGGTTCGACTCCGTTATGAAATAGGGTTATGTCAGTCGTTAAATTATGACACGACTGAGGAACAAGGGCCCGTTATTAAATCATTTCAACGTTCATCAAATAATTTCTCATGTGACATTGTTTGATAGTCTGCCAGTTTAGATGCTTCTTGTTGAAAATTCATTAGACAAAAAGAATGCAGTCTTCCATACTGTAGCCTACAAAATGGAGAATGCTACGTTTGTAGGCATACTTCACGTATGTGTTAAGTGATGCACTGAAAGAAAAAATCGCGAAAACAGAAAATGTACCTATTGCTCAATTAAAAGTAAATTAACTATTTAATTCACTTTGGAAAAGTTTGTGGCACACAAGCCATAACACAAAGCCCAAAAAGAGGTAATCCACATTTAGGCAACTTGTGTGAACGACGGAACACTGCAATGACAAAGTAAAATGTCGCTCTGTATTTACATTTATTATTATTGTTATTATTATTATTATTATTATTATTATATTTTTGTTGTTGTTTATTAAAGCAATCTGAACAGGTTTTTATACAGGCTTGGTCAAGGCACGCAGAGATGTATCGGGCTATTCCTGTAGCCTGTACTTTACTGGTCTTTTGTCAGAGAGGGTTGCTCATGTTGACCTTAAAACAAACAAAAAAAACCTCCATAGTGCGTTCAGATTATTCGATAATTCGCCTACTATAGGTCAGATTTACTAACAGGTTTAGGTGTATGCGTCCCTTAAAGTATTGAGGAAATAGACAAACCTGTAGCTGTTCAAAGTCGTAATCTTTACTCCAAAGTAAAAACTTGCTTACATGTATTCCACGTCATTCCTAACATAAGATATATTCACACTAAGATGCATCAAGCATGCATTCTGTAGGTCAAAGACCACGCTGCAAGGTTGAGGTCACTGTCAGCATACTTACCTAAATAAAGTAAATAAAAACAATTTGATTATATAAAACTGAATTCACGTATAAAGCTACAACTGTCCTGCAAATGTGATTAATTTTTATTTCGTCTTAACCACGAAACATATATTGTTAAATTTCGACAAATTATAAGGTGCGCCAATTTGTTTCAGTATACTTTATACAAATGTATAAATAACGAGTCAAAATGGGGGGCATTTTATTGCTTTATATACTCAGAATGTAAAGGTATAAACCTAGAAGTGAAGTTTCTTCTTCCTTGTCCACCCTTAACAGCAGCGCGCGCCCCAGTGACGGCTACTGCAGCCCACTTACGTGTCAATTAAGTAATTTTGTATTTAAAACATAAACGCACAGATAAACGTCTACATGTACAAGTGAGCTTGTTCTCGAGAGGGAATGTGACTCGGTTCAAATAAATCACGTTTGCAAAGCTCCCAGACACCCGAGATTAAAAACGCAAGGCGAAGATTCCGGGACTCACGTGCCTTGCAGCAAAATTCCACCCGGCAACTACACATTGTACCATGGTAACAGCCTTGCCATTGGTCCCGGGTGCGTTTTGAAATGACCAATGGGAGGGCCGGCAGCGGGTGATGCGTGTTGCTAGGTAAACATGATGCAGTGGGAAGATACGGTAGCGGAACTTCACTGAAGAAGCTAGCGAACGCAAAAGGAACAGCGGGGTAACACAGCAGCGAATTACAATTACACTGCGGGGAGGTTGCCGGGGTTGTGTTTCAGCTAGAGATTTTTTTAAATCTCATTTTAAAGCGTATATTACAAAGTCGGGTTTGTCCGTTTGGGCACACACAAATAATGTAATATGGGTTTTCCAGCAAGATGGAAAGATGACGACTGCATGCTAAAACAAATCATAGGCTTCCCATATCTTTATTTTCAGTATCTTTATAAACAGGCAGGCTACCCAGATATACATCAAGACAGCTCCCCTAGCAAATACATTCCCCTTGTAATTCGTCTGTCCACCAACACGGAATTATTTACAACTAAAAGCTAAATGACGCCGCTTGACCTCATGGTGCCGAAATATTTAAAATAGCAACCTAAAGTGATGGTCTGCTTCCGACGCAGTCTCTTCCTCTTAACCAAGAGAATATGACAAAACATGCCAGTCAAAGGATGAAATCTGGAAGCAGGTTTACAGTACCTCTCAGAACATCTGAAAAAGAACCATTTAATATCCACTAATAGTAACAGCAAAATACATATGATTTAAAGTGAACATGAAATATGGCCGTATTTGAAAATGGCAACAAAGCAGACTTCATTATCTGCAAACAATGGCATATACACTGCAATGACAAGAAATTGTGTGTTCATGACCTCAGTCCATCTGAAATCACTGAGTCCACTCAGACCTCAGTCCATCTGAAAGACTAAAAGAAAAATAGTCCTCTGTTTTGAGACTCTAATGGCTAGCCTATTCTGTGGGACTAAGGACATGAGCCACAGTAACTTATCAGTTATCTCCAACAATAAAATTACTTTTCAGTGAAATGACTGATAAATGGATAGAAGCAATGTTTGATTAAACTGCTCCTCACTTTTTTGTTATAAAAGACTTTATCATCCTTGGCCTAAAGGAAATAAAAAGATCCTAGTTTCCCCAACAGAGGTTAGCCTATATTCCAAACTAAAAGTTTGAAGTTACATGTGACAAAAATGGACCAATGTTGCTAGTGCTATGCAAGTTCTGCCAAGAGACTGAAGAGGGGCTGTGTCAAGTTTAACATTAGAAAAGTTTGAGGTGGCATCCATAAATAGGGCTGCTGGAGGTCACATGTGAAGGCCGGTGTGGAAGCAAATTCTCTAGGCTTATAACAGACAGAACATGATATAAACACTTAAAACCTGCAGGGTAGTTAATCAAAAACAGTGTTTGCTATACAGTGTTGGGCTAGACCTTTAGGTGTATTCACAACAAATCTAAATATTGTTGAGCAGGAAAAACTTGAGATGTTTTAAATTAAAAGCAAACAAAAGAAATACTCATTCATATTAGATTAGCCTTTCCAGATTAATTTACATGGTAATAAAAGTTTTATATTTAGACTACCTTTTTAATGGCAATACATATGAGAATAAGTACATTCCTGTAAACAGTGGCTATAGGTTACATTTCTAGTTCTGACCCTTTCATAAAAAGAAATAAGGAAGAATCCATGATGTTCTCTAGAAAACCCCTCCTTCCTAATGTAGCATGACTGTTCACCTGCAAACCACACATCAGCTCTACCAAATCAACGCTCAGACAACACTGTACAAACCACACATCAGCTCTACCAGATCAACGCTCAGACATCACTGTACAAACCACACATCAGCTCTACCAGATCAACGCTCAGACAACAATGTACAGATATGACAACCCCCGAGATTACCAGTGACACCCATTTTTCACCCTATGCTCGCGATGCACTATATCATGTGATTCCACCATCTCTGGGTTTTTGGACATCATGGTAAGTCCCACAATTAAAAGAAAATTTAAGGTGAAAGGTAAGGTGGCAAACATTTCAGTTTGTGGCAATATGGTGTGACATGTTATCCATGTAATAGTGTAATAAATAAATTATATATATACACACACACACACACACACACACACATACTCACAAACTGTCATATGGCCTGATGGAAACCTGATATGAAGGACCAACAACATTAACAGTAATGCAGTATTCTGTGTTGTGTTAAGTGAGGAATGCCTAGTGGGCCCTCCTCTGCTGCTCCTAGTGGCCAAATGCAGTCATTACAGTCAACCTGTCGATGGTCAGCCTGGAAGCTGAGAGCAAACAGCCTGTTAAGATGAGCACTCAGAGAACCAATGTGCCCATGGTTTTGGGTAGGACAAGAGCTCTATGACAGGTGCTGAAATAACTTAACTGCAGGTGGATGATGAGATAAAAACAATATTTATCTAAGCTGATCAGGCAGCTTGTAATGGAATTAAGAATTTTTTCAGTGTACTTGCAATAAATTCAGAGCTGTCTATACTGGGAATACATGGAGAGATAGAGGACAATTTAGAACTTCTAACAAGAAGTTCTAACAACATTTAATAAATAAAGTTTAAAGAGAACCACACCTGATGTAATGAGATGATGGGAAATGTCTGAGGGGAAATATAAAATATTTCATCAGAGACCAAATACTTACTATTCCATTGTCTTCTATTCTGAATGACACAATATCCCTCAGGATAATACTACAAAGCTTGCCATCAACTCAGTAACTAGCAAACAAAATTCTACATTCATAAATTCAGAATACTGAAAATCACTTGGTAGTCAGTGTGTTGCTGTATGGAAAGGAGAGCTACCAGAAGAAGAAACAGCCACACGTCCCAAGATTTGAGCAACACTTGTCTGACCTCTGATCAACCTCCATGAGCTTCACTAACTTGGACTAAGTTTTCTTGGACTAACTTCACTAAGTTTTTTTTTTTTTAAAAAACTGCTTCAGATAAATAATAGAAGATCTAGGAGTAAACATTTGCTACTATATCTACTGTATTCAATGGATAATATGAAGTAACTTCAACATTAACAGCATATATAAAAATCTGTGGAATGTCTTTCAAACAGATTTACAAGCAAAATATTTAAGTTAAGGTTGAACCCATAGTTTGCAGAGGAGTTAAATTCAGAAGCTTAACATTCATTTCCAACTACTGAGGACAGACACAGCGACATGTAAATGGTTATTTTTTTAATTTAATTTAGCATCTGTTTATGAGAAAATTACTCCCCTTCTTCCACACTCATGTTAAAACAGATGTGCATGGGATACTTGCACTTATGCACTTGTCAGGGCTTTGTATGACTGCACGACTGTAAATATTCACCTTAAGATGGGATGCACTGACATAATTTTCATGGCAGTTCCTTTAGACTTATCTGATCCTCACATTGCCCTTTTGATACCAGTACTATCCTCAGCGTTATATTCATCATTCAGATCTGTGTCCAGATGTATCGAGTCCCATATCTATCTAATTCATACAAAATGACTGAGCACTATTAAATGTCCTGTTTTACACTCACCAGTGGAATTACCAACATAGTATTGTCATATGGACACGTTACATATCAGAATAACTTGACTATTTAAAGGGTTACAAATAACACAAATGTTGGTTCTTCGGCATGCCTAAAACATGACTCCTAATATGAGTGTTCTCTCCCAGGATTTAATGATTTCCAATCATTTGGGACACTATGAAAACTTCAAGATCTGTGCCAGCTTGGCAAAAGCCTACCATTACATCTATGCATTAGTAAATGACAAAAAATTAAAAAAAAAATAAAATAAATAAAAGTAAAAATCCTAACAGCAACCGCTTCCTCTACCAACCTTGCTACCCCCATCAGATATACACCATTTCTGTCATCTTTGCCAATACAGCGATTTTCTTAATTTTTTAATCTCAACCAAAATCCCAGCACGACTGTATGTGTGAACACACACATGCACACACACCCCACAGGGTCTCTCTGATTCCTAGGATACTGTTAATATGATGTGATTAAGCTTCTGTTAAGGCAGCTGTAAAGCCCTGGCTATTTAATTCTTGCTGTGCCAGCTTAGAGCAGGCATGGACACGAGAAAGAAGTATGTGCATGCAACACACACACGCGCGCACACACACACACGCACGCACTTTGGCTTTCATACCTAACACCATAGAACAACCTCACACTCCCACAGTGACAACAGGGCTGACATGGACACACACCAATGCGATCATACAGAGATTTCTGACTCACAAGCTCAGGTGTTAAAAGCGCTGGCAAGTGCAAACAGATGTGCACACCCAGATGAGACGACTACCTGCTCCTGACCCCTGACCCTACCACTGACTTCAGCCTCCTTAAATTCAGCCTGAGTTAACTCATGGTTCCTCTCACTTCTCCAACAACCCTCTCTTCTATCAGCTTTAAATAGGAAAACTTCTCAAAGGGCACATGTTAGTGTAGACCTCATTGGTATCTGAGCCCATCAGGGAAGCTGGATGTACTCACGCATGTGTTGCTACTCGAGACACTCCAGGAGCCACAACCATGTGGCCAGGGGCTGAATTAAAGGCTTGGTTCCAGTGGAGCTGCTGTCATAATAAAGACACCACTGCTATCTCCTCCCACTGAAGGAGTGGGCAACAAACACAGGTGGCACAGGTAGCACAGGCGCAGAATGCCACCACTCTGAGCAGGCAGCCTTATGGATTTCTGTTCCTCTCCTGCTCCTTTACCAGTGCTGACCCACTTTTATCTCTGAGAGGAGTGAGTGACCCAGTGCTGTCTCTGATAAGAATCCCATATTGCTTTGCTCCACCCCCCAATATTATTCCCATGTTTGACTTGGAGATGACACAAGTGGGCACTCTGGAAACAGGTCTCATAGCATAGCTCAGCACTGTGACTGGAGGTGGGGTGGGGGGAGACCAAGTGACAAAGTCAAGGGTGGCACTCACAAATCACAGAAACTAACATTTGTGCTACTTCTGGCCATATTAAACGCTTTAAGCTCTTTATCTCTTCAACTTTATGTACACCTGAAAATGTCAATATTATGTTACCTGCAAAAGATGGATTGTAATTCAAACGTTTTAAACTAGGAAATGTCCTACAGAGGCTAAACCTCTTTATGATGTGCTTGTGTTCATATTTTTGAGGAGATAAAATAAAAAAAACTTCTCTCTACAACAGTAAAAAGTGTTTGCCCATACAGGGCCTCATTAGCAGTCAAGGAGTCAGGGATCTGGCAATTATCATCAATACTGCAAAACACAACTGGACATTGCCAAGTTTATAAAAAAAAAAAAAAAAATGATACTGCAAAACAAAAGTGCATGTCCTGTAGACTTATACATGCTCATATTCTCTTTCTCTCTGTTTTCTTTCTCTCTCTCTCTCTCTCACGCACAAAGTCACTATTTTGTTTGACCACATCTCTTTTAAGCATCTTTGAGTGCACAAGCCTAAATATCTAGATCATGTGTATACACACAGGCATAGGTGTGATACTAACAGGTATGTTTAGAATAAGGAACCCTCTCTATCCTCTTGTCCACTACTGACCTGGTCCATCTGTTTCAAGTAATGAGCAGCTACTGGAACAAAGGGATGGAGTTCCCACAGCTAAAGTGCTTTACACACAGGCTTCTGGGAAAAGACCATTGTTGATGGTTTGCAAAAGCATCTAGTGACTTAATTTAAACTTTAAAATTTGAAAGCACATTCTCCCACTTTTCCTCAGGGATACCTCCTTTAACGGCAATGGAGTCCATTCTCTAAAATAGCATGTTCCACAACACAAATAGAACAATATCCACATAACAAAAATTCTCTTACACACAAATATGTTTCTACACAAAAAATAATGACATCCATTAGAACATTTAGATTATTCTTCCCCTTAAAATTTTGCATGTATGTAGTCAACTGATTCCAACCTCTTACCAAACCCATTTCTAATAACAGCTCCTTCATTCATCCATTCTTGGCATATAATCTTTGTATCTTCTACCTCGTCTATACTCTACCTCTGTCTTCATCCATACACTCTCTCTTTCCCTCCCGCTCCCTGCTGTGTTAAGCAGGTCAGCAAGCAGGGCTGCTCAGAGAGAAAGCAGCACCAAGGAGAGCAGCCACTTTCAGGACATACAGGCATACGCGTGTGTATGTGTGTGCTCGCGCAAAAGGGAGAGACCAACACACACACAGAGCGAGAGAGGGAGAGAGACCAACACATAGGCTCCACATCCTATGTGGAACCACACAGACATATTCATAGCCATAAATGTTGAAGTGTTTCATAATTTAAACTCTCCCAATCCCCTTTAAGCAAATTTGTGGCAGAAGATAGAGCAGATTCAGGCTACTGAGGGTTTTGTCCCAGGTTCAGTTACATGGCCTGACAATCTGCCCTTTAGGAAACTTCTAAAGCCCCAAGCTGGAATCAGGACAAAGCATCTTACAGACGCTGCAGGCCTGACTGGTCTTTTTCTCTACCATTCCAGTCAGATCAAACGTCTCTAACAGGGTGTGGGTGCAGTATTTCATTGGCGATGCCCCTTAAATCTTTCTCTCTCTCTTTTTAAATAATCAAGTTCCCCATTGGAAACATCTCTGAAACACTAACAGGAGTTATTGTTAATGCACCAGTACTGTTCCAGACTGGAACGCACCATGGAGATTAGCATAGTACTGATGCACCCACTTGCACTTACACATATGCTTGAACGTTCACACTCGCGCATGCACAGTCAAAGATGGGGAGTGTAGTGGTAGAGGTGGCCAGTGATGGAGAAAAGGGCACGAAGAAATGCTGCATTAAACGTCTGATTCATGCTTTATGTGATTTCAATGTTTCTAAAACCACTGCCTTAAGTAAGCAGCAGGTATCAAATCAAGCTCAGACTCACCTGACTTCCTCAGGGCTGGGCACATCCCGCATGGACAAGGACTAGTTAGAAAGCTACAGGAAACTGTTCAAGTTCACATAAAGTGATAGGAGTTGGAGTGAATACAACCTTGTATGTGTATACGAGTGTCCACCTATGGCATCATTAAGGCCCTAATTGCCCTGTACCCGCTGTCCCTATTTAGGAGTCAGTGGTATGTTTTATTGAATTACAGCCAACTTGCTCCCTTTCCCCTTCCACAGTGCATGTCCAGTATTACAGAGCCACTCTGAGAGCTTTTCATTACCAATTTATGAGCCAGCATGAGCCACTTGCATCAGGCAGGGACCAGTATCAAGAGCAACACCAGGCAGCACTGTGTGGGGCCAATCACAAATATGGTACATACACACAGAACAAACTACAGATATATGGTCAATCCCCTTCTTTTTGAAAATCTATAAAGCAAAAGTTGATTGCAGACCAGAACTTCTTTCTCTGTTGGGGTTTAATTTAAACTGTGGCTTTAGTGATTCAAGCTCAGACACTGACCTGAAGCTTGTGTACTCTTTTGAAGCTTGTCTTTGCTTTTTTCAAGTAGTGGCTTCATACTGATAATCCAAACCATTACTGGACAGGGTGAGCCATGCTGCAACAGGGGAAAAACTCTCCTCAGCAAAGATATCCAAGTGGTAGAGGCCTCCATAGACACACCATAGCGGTAGTGATATAGAAGTAATACATTTAAACCATTGAATGGAACTAGTACCCTCACTGAACTACTGCCCTGTCATAGAGACAAGGTAAGTTCGCATTTGCCAAACATACATTTCTATACATTCTACTAAAACACTCTAAGGCAAGTGATCTGGTGCTTCTGTAGTTACCCACAAAGCTTCATACTGCAGTCAGACAGCAAGGCGGTGCAGACCATATGAATACACCGTGCTGGCCAAGACAATGCTATATGACATCTATGGAAGAGGGTCTCGGATAACCCGCTCTGCTCTCCCTGCAATGGATTGGTTGGGCTTCTCTCTTCCCTGCTGATGTAAGCAGGGGGCATATCTGCTAGGTCACGGAGAGGAGCTGTGAGGTTAACACCGTTAGGTCGTGCAGGCTGAGCTGGGCAGTTTGTTCAGGCTGTGAATCAAACTCGGGCTTGCTCGAAGGCGCAGAGGCACACCTGCTTCGTTTGTCAGCGGCTAAACCATGCATCCTGTTGGCCATCTATGGTGATCCTGAATGTTGCACTTGATTCATAATCCAGCTCCAATTCAGATTGTGATACCCACTAGGCCTCTGATGTTTGCTTTGAGAAGGAGAGAATGAGTATCTTTAGGGTCCCTGAATAAACTAGCGACACAGGTGCATGGCATGGTTTAAAGGCAACCAACAATGAATGAATGCATGTGAGGATCAGTTAGCATAAACTAAACAATACTTGGCTGAACAATGACTGCTAACTGACCTCAAATATGTATAATTATTAAAAAATTATCAGCGATTTTACATATTAAAAAAAGCTTAATAGTCTACTTTCTATCAGGTGGTACTGTTCACACAGGGCCAGGACCATACACTGGATAACCAACTTGTGTGGGGTCACATCCCAATTGACATGTGGGCTACCCTGACAAAGAGCTGGTAAAGTCACATGAGAGAGTCCCACAGGAAAAAAAATAGAGAGACAGAGAGAAGAGGCACAACAAGCCAGAGAGTGGACACTGGGCACACCCCATAAGACACACCCCCAGTGCTGAGAGGAGACATCCACTGAGGGAAAGTTTCAGTCTCTCCCTATTTATTTAGCTACTGCTACTTCTCAGTACCAAATACAAGGGTTTGTAAGAATGATGTGGACTGTAAGAGTCTTTGCTTATGTTGTACATCTGTTTTTATGCTGTTTAAGAGTGGGAAAGGAAGGATAGGAGGAGAGTGTCAAGAACCTTTTGGGAGAGGAAATGTCCCCAACAATCAAAATCAGGAGTAGGTCAGTAGAAGAAAAATGTTAAGGACCCCTCGAGTGGCCAGCAGGCCAGTGTCCATCATTCAGACAGGTCAGTTCTGGAGTGGGCAGAAAGAGCAAGGTGAAAGATGGAAGATGGTGGCGGGTTCAGGAAAGAACATCTACAGCACTGCCTAGCTTCCTACTGCATGCACTTTCACAACAGCCAACCAACAAGAACAATGTCTGCATTACACGGTACATATTACATATCCATACCAAAAGCTTAAAATGCTAACTTTATTTGAGAACTGTTAGAAGATTTTCCCCCACTATGTATACTGCAAATATGCAAGATCTGCTTATTCCAAAAAGAAATAACTAAACATATAAAATGGAATTCTCTAAGCCCTTAGTCGAAACCCCCCTGAATACAAGCACAAAAAACCCCATATACAGCCATGGCAAGACTTAGTGCGATCAAGCTAATTAAACAAATAAAATCAGTGTCAACTTGTCAAACCAAAAAATAAATAACTGTTTTATACTAAAAGACAGCACACCTAATTAATAAAAAACAAACAGTAAACTGTAAATGATTAAAATAATACAGAAATACCCTGTAGAAGTTTCAACCAGGACTAAATATAGACCTAAAATATACATTAACTGACAGTCATTCATTTGGTATGTATACTTGCAGTGTTGCTGTCTTATTAAATTTGTGATTAAAATATAAATATATGGGTGTTTAAAATAACTCAGTATTAAAATAGCTCAGTATCTACGAGACAATGTCAAACTCTAGCCAATTCCATACACCACCGATACAAGAATGCTCTAAATCATTTCTCTGTGTGAACAGGCAAATTTACAATACCACGAATCTTACACTCTGAAGAAAGCTCTATTGTAACCATTTCTAAGGCGAATTACTATTGATGCAGAGGGAACGTGAATGGAAATGGCAACATGGAAAAGAAATAGCAGGAAAGTGTATCCATTTTGAGCCGGTATTGTACTTCAGCACCACAGCAAAGCCTTGCACAAAACGCTACAAGGAGCTGAGGGGTGTAGGCAGTGACATTCCATCTTTCGACCAAACGTATAGAAAATGTACACTAAATAATGTTAATGTGTCGTACCACGCTTTTATACTTATTTCTAAGTGAAAATACAATATCCGTCGTCTTTTTCACCGATGCAACACGCGTGTGCATGTATGGACATTAATGGGGAAATTGTAACGTCACCCTACAGATATTTGAAATATATTTCGATATATATATAAAAAATTGAAAGCAATCGTGCACACAGGATGTCTTGTAAATAAATTACCTGTTAAAATAGCATGTTAAAGCTAATATTTCATCTTTTAGTCATTCTCTTCAAAAGATGTATATTAGCTACATGCCACACTGCAGGTTTGCATTAATGTAATTTTGGTGTGTAGGGCTTTAACAGTCATTTAAATTTCGACCGGTTTATAAAAAATGTGACGGAAAACTGAGTCATGAATCTTAATAAAATCTGATTATTGAACGATACAACATTATAATCGAACAAGTTCAGTGTTATGGTGCAAACCCAAGCAACCTGATTCAAGCCATCATGCTAACAAATTAGATGCATTAGCTGGCATTTGCGTTCGGCAGCTAGTCGTTATTAGAGACTACTATATCTGATGTTGTCAGTAAAGGAATGTAAACCTATTCTAATAGCTATGTCCAAATAAGAATTACGGTTTTCATCGTCTCAAATTGTATCCTCTGAGAACCGCTTTGCTCTAACGATGCTCTAACGCTTTTGCTCAAACGAGGGCTATTCGGTCCAAAGGAGAGGATAACATCTAAATACTCGCCACTAGTGTTCGTTATATTTTGACCCAGTTCGAGTAAAGTAACAAACAGATCTAGCTATACCCGGGTATCCTCCAATTCCCAGCCAAATCCCGGCACTCAACGGCCTGTACATCAGCTAGTCAGCTCTAGAACACGGTGTCTTGACGCTCGGGAGAAATGAGCGAAGGCGCTGCCATGAAGGCAGGGACATTCATCTAGCTATCGAAGTTGATGTCTCGTGTACGTAGCTACAAAGACGCTAGAGTTATCAGTCTCATAAGACCATATACACCTGCACCGATATAAATGTAATCAACCGTTGTGTTCTTACCTCAGGCGGCGGTTCGTTTCCAGCTTCCCGAAGCAGCCATTACCAGCAGTATTCCCTCTGCCTGGCTCCGTCTAACCTCCACAACACAGAGCTACCAGGCAGACCGAAAACCGGCAAAACGGACCCCCCTCCCCCCAAATCGCCACCCCTCTGACGGCTGTGAGTCCCTACAAATTTTAAAATGTTGACGGTCGTTTCCTATGAAATCCTTAGTTAACACATTCGCCTTCCGTTGCAATTAGTAAGATAGCTAGCTAGCAAAGTCTCCACACAGTCCTGAAAATAACTAGCGTAGATAGTCCAGGGTTTCGGCTTCTAAACCCGAGCACCGCACAAGCTAACTAATGTTGGTTTTCTGTCCAGGCAGCAAGCAACACGTATGCAAAATGACTACGGCACACTTCTCGATTTTCATCAGTATTACTCCTTTTCTGTGGTCCGCGTTTTCCTCACTTTCAATCCTAGATAAATCTTGTAGCAAGTCGTGTGAGTCTCGATGGCTAGCTCGCTCCGGCTAGCTAGTTTGCATTGCTTGCCAGAGGTTGCTGCTGATTGTTGCTTGTTGTGGTGCAGCAAGGGAGCAAGGGGTGGAGGAGTAAGGAGAGATTAAATAAAAACGAATAAAATGAAATCGGGGTATTTCCGTCGCACCGCTACAATTAGCGACGTGCATTCGCTAGGGACCCCCCCTCACTGCCCGTTAATCTCGATCACTCCAGGACTGGCTTTCGCTGGGAGAGGGTCTGCACGGTAAGCGAAGCGCGCCCCCGTACCCAAGCTCGTTCCCGATTGCTTTAGAGCGGTGTTCGGTTGACTTTCCTCACAAAATGGCCGCCTAAACAAACCGGACTGGTTTGTTGCAGTCAGCTGTCAGCGTCAGTGAATTTGGTGTCCTAAGTGAAATAGGTAAAACTAGATACGTGCAGTATTGTACAGTTGCAGTCCAGACGTTACGCTAATATTCCGTAATATTATTGTGAAATGTTATACAATACGGATATTTTAAATATCTTTCAAAAGCTATGTTAGCTTTCTAGCTAACTACCCTGCCTCACTTTTAAAGTTGATAGAGCTAAGCTAACTAGCTAACTGGTATCGGCTTGAATGGTTGGGACTCAGTTCAAATGACTTAGAATTGGTACAGCTACAACGCATCACAAACAAAAGGGTGACACTATTTCATCCGGCAATGAACGAAGAATATGTTTGAGTTAGGATAACGATAGCTTCTAAGTGAGCTAACCGAATCCGTGTTAGCTAAGAATGGTACTTGGTAAGCATTCTGAAACCTCATACATACAAGACGCGTTATGGATTAGCTATTAAAAAAAGAATAAGGTAGTTTTACGATACATGACACTTGAATTACTTGATATGGAAAATATGGCATTAAAGCGTCGGCTAACGTCATGATCCCTCACGGTTGTAACACTGATTCAAAAAGTTTTGCTTTGACAAGATGCTTTACATGCGATTTGCCAAGTAGCTTGTAAACTTTAATTATCCTTCACGTGTGATGCTTAATGTGTATAAGACTTAAATGTTATATATGCATTGCTCAAAAAAATAAAGTGAACACTTAAACAACACAATGTAATTCCAAGTCAGTCACACTTCTGTGAAATTAACCTGTCCAGTTAGTAAGAAAGTTTGCTGTGTCTGTCAGCACAATGTCCAGAGCATGAAGGAAATTCCAGGAGACATGGAGGGAGCCATAGGAGACCCAGGAGGAGGAAACAACCCAGCAGCAGGACCACTACCTCTTCCTTTGTGCAAGGAGGACCAGGAGGAGCAGTGCCAGAGTTCTGCAAAATGACCTCCAGCAGGCCACTAATATCCATGTTTCTGCTCAAACTGCCAGAAACAGACTCCATAAGGGTAGAATGAGAAGAACAACATCCATAAGTGGGACTTGTGCTTACTGTCCAACATTATGCAGGGAGGTTGGCTTTTGCCAGAGAACACAACTGCTCTTCACGGTTGAGAGCAGGTTCACACTGAGCACATGTGACAGAGTCTGGTGACGCCGTGGAGAACGTTCTCCTGCCTACAACATCCTCCAGCATGAACGGTTTGGCTGTGGGTCAGTAATGGTGTGAGGAGGCATTTCTTTGGAGTGCCGCACAGCCCTCCGTGTGGTAGCCAGACCCATTGTGAGACCATATGCTGGTGCAGTGGGCCCTGGGTTCCTTCTGATGCATGACAATGCTAGGCCTCATATGGCTGAAGTGTCAGCAGTTCCTGCATGATGAAGGCATTGATGCTATGGGTTGGCCTGCCCATTCCCCAGACTTGAATCATGTCTCGTTCCATCCACCATTACTACGTTGCACCACATACTGTCCAGGAGTTGACTGATGCTTTAATCTAGGTCTGGGAGGAAATCCCTCAGGAGAACATGTGCCACCTCATCACGAGCATGCCCAGGTGTTGTTGGGAGCTCATACAGGCATGTAGAGGCCACACTAGAGCCTCATTTTAACTTGTCTTGAGGAATTTCCACTGAAGTTGGATCAGTCTGTAATTAGATTTTTCCACTTTTTATTTTGAGTATGATTCCAAATCCAGAACTCTATTGGATAATTTAAGTTTACATTGACCATGTTTTCTCAACAAATTCCACTATATAATTAAAATAATTTCAACTGGAATATTTCATTCAGTGAGATATGTGTTCCCTTTATTTTTTGAGCAGTGTATGTATGTATGTGTATGTACAGGTGCTGGTCATAAAATTAGAACATCATGAAATAGTTGATTTATTTCAGTAATTCCATTCAAAAAGTGAAACTTGAATATACATTACACACAGACTGATACATTTCAAATGTTTATTTCTTTTAATTTATGATTTTAACTGACAACTAATGAAAATCCCAAATTCAGCATCAGAAAATTAGTATATTACTTAAGATCAATACAAAAAAAGGATTTTTAGAAATGTTGGCCAACTGAAAAGTATGAACATGAAAAGTATGTGCATGTACAGCACTCAGTATTTAGGATTACTGCAGCAGTTCACCGTGGATTTCCAAAGGAAATGCAAAATGTACTTTCATCAGAGAACACAACTTTGGACCACTCAGCAGCAGTCCAGTGCAAGACGCTTCTGACGCTGTCTCTTTTTCAAGAGTGGCTTGACACAAGGAATGCGACAGCTGAAACCCATGTCTTGCATACGTCTGTGCGTAGTGGTTTATGAAACACTGATTCCAGTTGCGGTCCACTCTTTGTGAATCTCCCCCACATTTTTGAATGGGTTTTGTTTCACAATCCTCTCCAGGGTGCAGTTATCCCTATTGCTTGTACACTTTTCTACCATATCTTTTCCTTCCCTTCGCCTCTATATAAATTTGCTTGGACACAGAGCTCTGTGAACAACCAGCCTCTTTCGCAATGATCTTTTGAGTCTTGCCCTCCTTGTGCAAGGTGTCAATGGTCGTCTTTGGACAACTGTCAAGTCAGCAGTCTTCCCCATGATTGTGTAGCCCACAGAACTAGACTGAGAGACCATTTAAAGGCCTTTGCAGGTGTTGAGTTAATTAGCTGATTACAGTGTCTTTAATATTGAATCTTTTCATGATATTCTAATTTTATGAGATACTGAATTTGGGATTTTCATTAGTTGTCAGTTATAATCATCAAAAAAACATTTGAAATATATCAGTCTGTGTGTAATGAATAAATATAATAAAGTTTCACTTTTTGAATGGAATTACTGAAATAAATCAACTTTTTCATGATATTCTAATTTTATGACCAGCACCTGTATTGCTGGAAAGATTGTACAGTGTTGATCCTGAACACAGTGGTTGAAGTGTGTATAATTGTACAGACCTTTAAAAATCCATGTTTGTGCCATTCATGTTCCTGCATTTTCTTTAAGTTAAGTGAATCTGTGCTGCAGTGCCAGTCAGAAATCAGTTCTGCTTACAGCACATGGACAGAGTCAATTGTTTACTGTACTGTGGTGTTTTTAGATTTGTGTTTATGCGTCTGATGGATTGAGTGGAATGGTTTTCATATGTATTAGATTAGTTTCAGGGTTGTGGATCCTGGAATTGGCTTTGCTCAATCTCCTCTGCATACAGATGAAACATGTTGACAATAATCAGTCATATATGAGTAATTGGAATTATTTTTCTGGGAGCTTTGGGATGCAGGAGAGAGGAGCCTAATTAAAGCTCAGCTCAGGACCTCGCTAACCGCGGTGGTGTAAAACCTTTAAGTAGCCTTTTCACACAGCCACGCCACCACTGTTCCTTGCGCTTTCGGAGAGCAAACCTTCGACTCGAAGCTCAAACACTAACTGTTCGGTGTGGCCCCACCCAATCTGTTAATATTCACTAATATTTATTTTTGGGAAGTGGCAGGTGCTGTTCAGTGAATCTCACGTTTGCGATTTCTAAAGATGGATGATACTGACAGGGTTGATACAAAGGCTTGTGGTTGTGAGTAATTACAACTGCGGCTGCTGTAGTGTCCTGTCCAGCGTGAGGAGATGCTTTTCCTTGGTCCCCACCTGCAGTTAACGACCAGACTGCTCATGCCAAGCTTACGCCTAAAGATCAGCCATAGAGTATTTATAACTGGGCTTATGCCTAAAGTATTTATAACTGGGCTGCAGTGGTCCTCTTCTGAGGGGTATTTTTGTTGGTGCTTCTTGCATGCTGGCAGAAGTCTGAACACAGACAGAGGCAGCATCCTTTATTTTAGCCTGGGAGAGGAAATGTGGGCTTGTGTCAGATAAGCAGAGTGTGGGTCTTTCTACAGCCTGCCAGAGGGGCAGTTTGTGGTTTGCTATCTTGTTTTGTGCTTGGCAGTTTCACATCTTGAGAGTAAAAAAAAACCCCAATAAATACTGCAATACAAGAAGCTTTTTTTCTACCTCACTGTCATCTGTAATCTGACATTTTTCTTCTGTTAACAGCTTTCACCCATTGCTGCAAGGAGACTGGATTGCTAATGGTGGTGAGATGCCAGAAAGAGAACAAAGCCCTGAAGGAGTGCCTGACAAAACAGTGAGTGGCTCCTGCCCTGGAGACAGGGGTTCATGGCACTGCACACTATGTTCTCCGTCAAACCAAACAGTTTGAGAACTGATGCGTCAGGAGTGTTGGGGGCCGAGATCTCCAGGACTAGAATTACAGGCTCCAGACTGATCAAACAAAAGTCTTAAAAAAAAATTAAAAAAATGTAACTTTCGAAATATAATTTTTTTTTTCTTGCTTACAGCTACAACGACCCGACATTCTTTGAGCAATGCAAGCAGGAGTATATTAGGGAGAAAGAAGATTATGAGAAGACTGGCATTTCTGCCAAGAAGAGGAAGCAGAAGTTACCCAACAGCACGTAGGTGCCTGTGCAGCCTCACTGGACCTCTGGTCAGTCGACGGCAGGCGCAGCACTCAGCTGTACTCTCCACATCACAACGATGCTAGAGCAAGGAACAACAAGATCTGTGGCTGATCTGAGTTCTGTTTTGATGGGGACTCTGCGTTGGTCATGGTTTATATTCATGATGGCCTTATATGAATCTTCACTACCACATAAACCCTAATAAAAATTCATGGAAATGATTTTTTTTTTGAATATCATCAGATAGCAGTGTGAATTTCTCTCCTCAGGGAGTTCTAGACATTTTTCCCCTAAGGAAAGAAGGGGGGGGGTTGGGGAAGAGTGGCTTACTCTGGTCTGTTTCTCTGATGGTGTGTTTGCAGAATATGTCAAAACTATGAATGTGAACCATGGTCCCATTGTTTTCACAAAGCATATTTTTCTCACCTCCCTTTATTTACACTGAAGAAACCAGCTTTGCAGTAGCAGGGTTGACCAGTTATCTCTGTAAATGTTTTATCTGTGTTATTTAAATGTAATTGTTTTGCAGATGTAATGATGTCTATGGTGTTTAAAAATTGGTGTCTGATACCAAATAAAGTGATGTTTAGGCAGCCCTCCTGTGATCATCTAACCTTTGGTTTAGTGGTTGATCAAACAGCTCCATGAAATGCTAAGCTTCTGGACAAGTGGTGACAAGTCTAACCAGATGAAGGAAAACAGGAAATCAAGCTTTACAGACTATTTTATATACTCCACTCCATTTACCTAGAAAATTCTCTAGCTACTCAGACTCTGATTTACATGTGAAGTGGTGAATTCTGTACAAAAACTGCATTAATACAAGGTTTATCATTATTATTTTTTAATCGATTATATGAAATCCTACCAAAAGGCCAACTTGGTAGCCCTTTCAATAAACACCACACAGTCTCAAATGTACACTGTAAATGGATTAAATCCTTTAGAAATGAACCCAACCCCCCCCCAAAAAAAAAACTGATGCAATACTTGTTTCCAACATAAATATTTGGAGATACTGAAACACATTTTAGTCAATGTTTGATTCGTCAATAAATACAAATGTTTACATTGATTTATTTAATATTTACAAACAGTTCGAAGCATGATCCTAAAAAATAACCTACACTAACTGTACATTGCATTTTGGTTCCCATTGCAGGAGTAACCGAACTGGATACAACTCCATTAGGTTACCTCTGAAATCAAAAACAAATATAACCCGCGGCCATAGTTACGGCCCTTCGTGCCAAGAATGGACAGATGAATCCCGTCACGTGATGACAACGCTTCCAGAGCGTGTGGGGGTGTTCCGTGACAGACTTTTGTTAACGAGCGCGATAAAATAGGATTGATGACGTGTTCCAGTCCTGCATCTATAACCCAAGAGAACTAATCTTTAACTTTCAAAATGCGTAAACTGCACTTAAAACATGTGCAAGAACATTTTCACATTTGTTTGTTATTGGGATGCTTTAGGTACTATGTGCCGCTAAACTGATTTAAGGCGGTACAGTCGTACAGGTCTAGCTAGATATACACATATGGGTGTGCTTACACATGGAAAAGCTTCATTTTAAAAGTCATCCCTAAGAAAAGAAACGGTCTATTCGAAAGATCACACTTTCCGAGTATGCACCATGGTGGCAGGTTTTCAGTTCAATTAAACAGGAGTACATCTGAACGGATTCTGTTAAACAGGAGTACACCTGAACGGATTCCATTTATTAAATCAGTTGGCCTAAAGCCTTCAAACAACTGTTGAGTTATACTGGATTTACTCCATAAATTCACGGAGCCACACCAGCCTTCTGTGGATTGCCCATCAGTATACACCGACCAGATGTTGGTGATGAAAGGCAGTGAGCGTGGACCATATAACTGCTCAACATACAGCCTGATGCTGAGTTAACATGTGGGCTCCCATAATGAAACATTCAGTGCTAAACCATCTCAATATGAATGTGGAATTAATCCACTTTAAGCAGTTACAGCATTGCAACGTTAAGCTCTGTTCACATTCTTACTTCCAAAAAAGGTTAAGGTTAAAGCCAATGTGAAGTCATTTCATATTTTGAAAATAACAAAAATATGTGGACTAAATAAGCATCACAGAGAGGGTACTGACAATCTACCAGACCTACAGCCATGTAACTCACCTTATTTCTGATCTTTCACAGAAATGAAGATACCAAACAGAATACATGAACATGAATCCCTAAGGTTCAAGCTTTACCAGTGGCTACACGGAAATCACAACAACAAAGATTCTTATGTGGAGAGTTCAAATTATGCCTGTTCATTCACTCACACACTCACTCGGCCGCTCTTACATCCAGCCACACACACATTCTCAGACATGCATAGCCACCCCTCTCTGTAAAGTTATTTACATCCTCCAGCTGAAAGTGACACACCTGCCTACAGCAGCAGACAGTGCAGGTGCTCTGAGGTACCTCAGCCTGGACATTAGAGGCGGGCTTTTAAGGCAGATAGGCTTTGTGGTTGGACACAGGGTTGCCTGTCAATACGGTTTGGCCCAGTCAGCGCTGGAGCTGCTGGACTTGGGGCTTTCCCAGAACTTGGCGTCGCTGGGCCGGGGGTGGCTGGGGATGGACCAGGAGCTGTCGTCCAGAGAGGCCCCATGCTGAGAGGCGTTGGGGGGGCCGGCAGGGCTCCCGAGGGGGGGCGGCCGCTGCAGTGGCCAGGGATCCTTCCAGCAATTTCCCTGCAGGCCATCGGTGAGAAGGGGTGCCGTGGACGGGCCAGAACGGGCCGAGGCGCAGGGGAGCGGGGGGGCGCTGGGGGGGCGTGGTGCCGTCACCCGGACTGGGGAGCTGTTCTTCTCCACGTCATCTCTGCACTGCACAGGCAGAGCTGAAGCAGCTACAACACACAGCAACAATTCCATGCACCATCAACCACCATATGGTTATTACAAATTATTCAAACATCCAAACAGTGAAAACTTTGTGGAAATGGTATGATCCAAAATTTTATGCAGATAATATAATGAGGCGTACAAATCCAGATGATGTCAGACTGAAAGAATGAATGATGTCAGACTGAAAGAATGACTTCAAAAGATTAGAAGACACATAATATCCTACTTTCTGAGATCTGAATTTCCCTATGAGGATACAGAAGCTAGAGGGCAGTTAAAAATGTAAACAAACAAACAAACAAACAAACAAATAAATAAAAAACACACATGTACACACGTGCGCACATGACTGGGAAAACACAATCCCAGTTCTGCAGCCCATAGAACACTGGGCTTGTTCAGGTATCCAGTTGTATGCCTGTATTTACAAAGCCACACATTTCTGTCCACATTATGCATGTGCACACAGCCCCACACCCCCAGACCTTTTGCAGTGAGCCGAGTGCTCCTCTCACGCCTGCCATAGTTCTTTGTGTCTCAGTAAAGCTAAATAAATAAATAAAATCAAAATTAAAAACCTCTCTCTCTCCATCTGTGTGCGCGCGTCTCTCACTCCCTCCCTCACCTGTATGGAAGGGGATCCTACGCACTGAAACAAGCATTAAGTCTTTAACACACACTCCAATTTATGTTGCTGTTTGGGGAACACTAACACACTTGGTTCCCTCAGACACAGAATTGCGCTTGGCCCACCACCTCTCTCTCACATCTCAACAAACTACACATTTCCACTTCCCTGGATCTGACTGGAAAAGAGGAATGAAATAATCCAAATGTCATTTTCATCTGCAAACTTTGCACCCTGTAAACTGAGTGTATGCTGGATTTGATTGGCCAGGATTTAAACGTAGCCGGCAGGGAGAATGATCAAACACATTCTCTTTGTAGGTGTTAGGTGTAGCTCATCCACGAGGTGTGGAATTTATTTAATCTGAGGATTCCTAAACTCCTTTGCCCCCCCCCCCCCCAACCAGCAACCAAAGGAGGCAGTGTGAGACCAAATGAAAAGAGGAAGACTCATTATTGTCCCAGAAGCTAGAAAAAGGGAACTATTCCACTCATATGCAGGTCTACCCTTTTTATTATTAGCTATGTGCACAAAAGTATTTATATATATTCTACAAAACATGTGAAATAAAGGAGCCCATTAGACAGTTTTAGAACTGGAACTGAAGCTTTTTGTGCTCAAAACAGGGTTGTGAATGAGATGAAGAAACATTGACCAAAAATCTTGATATGTTAGAAAGAGATCAATACCCTTATCTGATACGTTAGAAAGAGATAAATCTTGCATGTTCTTGTTTCACAATTCTATGAAATTCTATTTTGCAGTCTGTACATAATATTAGAGATACACTATATTGCCAAAAGGATTCGCTCACCTTCCTTGACTCACATATGAGCTTAAGTGACATCCCATTCCTAATCCATAGGGTTCAATATGACGTT
>JAOXYF010000028.1:9025085-9054004 GCA_028565775.1 Sternarchorhynchus goeldii
TTGGCCAACTGAAAAGTATGAACATGTACAGCACTCAATATTTAGTTGGGGCTCCTTTGGCCTGGATTACTGTAGCACTGTGGCATGGCATGATGTTGATCAGTCTGTGGCACTGCTCAGATGTAACGAGAGCCCAGGTTGCCATGATGGTGGCCTTCAGTTCTTCTAAAATGTTGGTTCTGGCATATTGCATCTTCCTCTTCAAAACTGCAGGTGCCAAGTCCTGTTGGAAAATGAAATCTGCATCTCCATAAAGTTGGTCAGCAGCAGGAGGCATGAAGTGCTCTAAAACATCCTGGTAGACAGGTGCGTTGACCTCTGACTTCAGAAAACACAATGGACCAACACCAGCAGATGACATGGCACCCCAACTGTGGAAACTTTACACTGGACATCAAGCAACATGGATTCTGTGCTTCTCCTTTCTTCCTGCAGTCTCTGGGACCTTGATTTCCAAAGGAAATGCAAAATTTACTATCATCAGAGAACATAACTTTGGACCACTCAGCAGCAGTCCAGTCCTTTTTGTCTTTAGCCCAGGCAAGATGTTTCTGACGCTGTCTCTCGTTCAAGAGTGGCTTGATACAAGAAATGCGACAGCTGAAACCCATGTCTTGCATATGTCTGTGCGTAGTGGTTCTTGAAGCACCGACTCCAGCTGCAGTCCACTCTTTGTGAATCTCCCCCACATTTTTAAATGGGTTTTGTTTCACAATCCTCTCCAGGGTGCAGTTATCCCTATTGCTTGTACACTTTTTTTCCACCACATCTTTTCCTTGCCTTCACCTCTCTATTAATGTGCTTGGACACAGAGCTTTGTGAACAGACAGCCTCTTCAGCAATGACCTTTTGTGTCTTGCCCTCCTTGGGCAAGGTGTAAATGGTCATCTTTTGGACAACTGTCAATTTTGTAACCTACAGAACTAGAATGAGAGACCATTTAAAGGCCTTTGCAGGTGTTTTGGCTTAATTAGCTGATGAGTGTGGCACCAGGTGTCTTCAATATTGAACTATAGAACAGTATTCTAATTTTCTGAGATAATGAATTTGGGATTTTCATTAGTTGTCCGTTATAATCATCAAAATGAAAAGAAATGAACATTTGACATATCAGTCTGTCAAAAGTTTCGGTTTTTGAATGGAATTACTGAAAGAAATAAACTTTTTCATGATATTCTAATTTTATCACCAGCACATGTATACACAGCGAGCGCGCGCTACCGTGATGATGTCCATTGTACACCGATCTGCTGCTTAAACTTTCCCGCCACGACACCACTTTTTTCGCAGAAACCACGAACGGATCTTGTTCTTCCCAACTCAAAATGGCGGCATTCGTTTTCAGAAACTTTTATGTGTTTTGCGATCACTTTGTGTTTATTGCTTACAGTGATTTGTTGCTCTAGACATGCACGCTTTCATTAGCCTTTTCATGCGTGTAATAAAACGTTTTAAAACTGATACACAGGCATATCTAAATACTGGACTAAAAACTCAAATTCGTGTCTTACTTCAGCCCTGTGACCGCTAACTGCATCTTATGTCGCGATTCTTGCAGTAAATTAATGCATAGGTAAGTTTCATATAGCTGTAGCATTTGTGTTTGGACGTTGTAGCTTTGTAGCGTGCAATATTTGAAAAGCTGTAAAATAATAAGGCTAAAATACCTTGGCGGTATTATATATCCTGTCTGAAAGCATGATTGAAAGTATTTGGAATTCCAAATAGTGCTGCAGACCGGAAGCAAGATGTAGTTTGCATTTGTTCTGCACAAGCGCAGACATGCTAGCTAACACAATGTGAGAAACAAGAGTAGCAATGTTCTTTACTCCTGAAACGTGCTTTACATCTAGCTCTATTCACCTAGATACTACGATTATAGTCGTTTATAGATCGTCCATGGTATGCTAAATTAACTGCCGCCAAGGAACACAACATTAAGGTTTAAAGCAGCACATGATCTCGCTACGGTTTCGAGTCCAACAATGCTGAGATTTCAAAATCTCGCGAATTTATTTGAGCTCTATTGCAGATTTATGAGCATCATCTTTATATTTTAAAAGTATATTTCTGCTAACGTGGTCAATAAGCAACGTCCAAGTGGATTGGTATGCCAAGCGGAGGGCAGAAGTTTAAATGTTACCAGGAAGTTCCGTCATCATAATGTAATAAGGTTAAGGTTCATATTGTACTAAAGTTCTAATCGGATGCCCTCTAGTGGTGAAAAAACCCTGACAACACACTAGTTCGTTTTTCTTTTAACGTTCTAACACAACGTTAAGTGTACTAGGCATATGTTGCTGCTAAATATGTAGCAGTGATGGTTTATTAGTGGTGGAACCTAACCCCAGCCCTCTAGAAGGACTTCCTAATGAGTCTATGACGACCAGTAAAGAGAGACAGGAAATAGCCACCTACCTTCTGTTACACTAATTTTTATTTTTAAAGAACAAATTATATGCTCCAATTCATTAAGATCATCATAAACTGAAGTGAGGACAGGGATGAAAATAAAATTATAGAGTATACAGAACCCCAAATATGTAATGTTTACTCTCCTCAGACATACCCAGATCAACTCCTTCACAGCTTGGTAATTAGTTGATGGGCTGGAGTGCGTGTGTGATGGAGTGTAGTCTGATATTTCATCATACTGAATAAACCGGTCACCCTTTTACTTGAATATTTTACCATCAGCAGTGTGAACATTTCTGCTTGCCAATCTGATATCCTGAGGGTTATTTCAACAAAGCACTTAGTTTGACAACCCAAATGTCAAGACAGTCTGATAAAGAATGTTCAATGTCTCTTCTTATAAGGACACCTTTAGGTAGGCTCAAGTAGCAGAGAAATTGTGGTCTGAAATCATATGCATATACTTCAACTTCTGTCTTCTTTATCCAAGGAATATGTTATGTACACAGCTAATCAGATACGATTCATGCATGTAGTGCTATATTTTGTGAGGGCCAAAATACCATCCAATAAATCTCCTACTGACATCTAGTGGTAAATACCTCATTGAAAGAGTACTCTGGTAATATTATTGGCCTTATCTCTGAGATGAGAAGAGCTGCTTCAAAAGTTGCTCACTTTGGCCTACAGCAGAACAATGCAGGTGTTACTCTTCAGATGTTCTTTCAAAAAGCTTCCATGTGGCCACCGTCTGCAGAACAAATGCTAACTAGATTTGAAATATTTTAAAGGTATTGCAGAAATAGAGTTGTACAAAAAGTGATGTTTCTTTCAACCCTTAAATATGAAGCATCTCGCACCTAGTATGCAACTGAACTGCAAACGACCAAAGTTCAAAATGTCTGAACTCTGGTTTGCTTCTGGTTCTCTTTTTGAAGGTCATGTACATAGGGGTAGGTCAAAGTTCTAATATCCTACATGTTACACAGTTATGTAACGTTTTGTCCCTTGCTCCAGCACAATAACTCTTATCACTGGGACTGAGATGACCCCGGCCACTAGACCAGGTAGGACACGTCCATGCTTGTAGCAAATGGACTTGTACCAATGGCAAAAAGGCATAAACTAAAGATACTGGGCCCCAGTCTACATTCTCCATTGCCCCTCTGAGCTTCACATCACTGCAGATTCTGCAGCGTAGGCATGCAGTGTAAGGACCTTTCTTTCAGCATTTCTTCCTTGTGCAAAGAATGTTTTATTCAAATATTTGAATAATGTTCTATTATTTACATTTAATTCTACATAATAATTCAGTTAAAATCAGTTCCTTTTATTATGCAGTGTTAATTTAAAGGTCATGTGTTTTCTCCAGCACAACACACCAATTTCCTTGATCATAATAACTATCCTGTAACTTCACATCTTTCACTAGGCAACAAAGCTTTTCTAGCTCCCCCTGCTGGAACACATGGTAATAACGGTGAAATACATGGCCTTGGATAGCTGCTTTATCAAAGGCACCTTCCCCACCACATCCCATGCCACTTTTAAGGTGCCACGGTACTAGAAGGTCCTGGGAAACAAAGGCTGTACGGTTAGTGTGAATTTTTAACTTGTGCTGACTGATATTGCTCTCACTGGTGCAGGTTGGATCAAAACTCACTTGCCTTGTATACTGCTGTTGTACATTTGAAATGTTGGTCTCAGTTCCACAGTCCCCATGAATCCTTACAATTCTTTGCTCTGTATTGCCAAGATCTGTTCTAGAATCACCTATTCTAGCAGCCTCTTCCTCTCTTACAAGTGCCACATTTTCCTGGTTCTTCATTGGTTTGAGGTACTTGGATTTTTGCTGCTTGTACTCCTGTTCCATGGCCCAGACATAAATCAGAGCTCGACCCCCCACCTTCAGCAGTCGCACCAACTCTTTTATGGCGGCCAATCTTCTCTCCTTAAATAATAAAAATATAAAAGATTTCTTAAAAAGGTGCATCTACTTACATTAACACTTTCATACTTCTCCAGTCAAAATTAGCCATCCCAGCAGCCCTCACTACACTCTAGATTCCTAAAGTAAATGATTTTTAAGGAACACTTAAGATTATAATATTTGTAATGCATACATACTACCAACAACATCTGGGTACATGTAGACCTCTAATCTAGAGGAGTTCTCTCTTAAGTATGGCTAAATATTACCAATCATTGAAAATGGCTAGACTAGTACCCAACACTTGCTATAAAAATGGTAGTTATCAAACAATCTCTTCATGGGAGGTTCAGTTCCAGCAATCATTCTACGTGCCTAATCAAGCTAATAAACTTCTAAGAAAAAAAACAACAAAAAAATAATTGCGACCCTTAGCCAAATCAGACCTAGATTACAACTAAAACCAAACAACTAAACTGTAGGACAGTCACATTTCTTAAACCTGTCCTATCAGTACATTGCCACCCTTTAGTTCATGACAACATTATTTAAACCTGTGCTCAGGGATCCAATAACTACTTTTTACAGGACAAAGGCTCAAGTGAAGAGTGGAGCTGGTTGAGGTGGACCACCGTACCTGAGTGGAGAAATGGTGGATGACAGCAATGGAGAGGCAGGCATCAAAGCTGGTGCTGCGGAGTGGTACAGATAGGGCATCACCCACAAATGCCTGGTGACCACGCTCAGTGCAGATTGAGGTCAGGTTTACACTGCGGTCACAACCCACCTACAAAAATCAAATGGCGTGCTGTCACACACCTCAAAGGCACTTATAGTATCTAGTACCAATGATCAAAAATGATTAAGGTATTAAGGAAGATGTAAGTAAAGCCTCATGCAAATTTTTTATGCTCGGTTTATTTAATGGCTATGGACTGCAAGTGAGAGAATTCGAACTGTTGTCCTCATCACATTTATTTACAATCTGTATACATCACATTAGCTCTGCCTTTAACTTGTGTTTCAATATTAGTCATGTTAGAAAATACATTCAGCTTGCTGCTGGCTGTACATATATGAAGTATATTTAGAAACGTGGGTGTGGTTTTGCCCTTACCGAGATCACCTGTGGATTAATGCCCAGGTATTTGCCATTGCCACAGCCAATGTCAGCCAACAAAGCAGCGGGTGGGAGTGAGAGCAGGAAGTGGCGGACACGTGGCCACGGGGCGTGGCGTGTGCTGCTGAAGTGGGTGGAGATTTCCTCATATACATGGTGAACGTACTGTGCCTCCAGAAGACACGCATCACTGCTAACAACAGGAAGAGAGGGTGGCGAGGGTGGGCGCTGGCTGTCACACGCAGATGGGTACACTGCAGCACACACAAACAAAACAAAACAGACCAACCCACAAACACACGGTTTTCAGGTACTCCAGTAGTTCACATGATAGAGTGGGTAGAGCAGGTTGATCGTCACACTAACCTTGGGTTTAGGTCTCCAGAGAGAACACATTGTGTATATACCCATATGTACATGTAAGTTGCTTTTGTAAGAACATTTGCCCAGTGCAAATAATCAAAATGTAAATATAAATCAGCTGGCAACACCCTGGTGCACAAATTGTAGTAGTGTCAAGAGGGTATCATACACAGGCAGAATATGGATTATATGTTCCCATCAGTCTTAAAACCCTGCTTACCTCACCATGATAAAAAAAAGCTGCTCTGGATAAAATTATCTGCCATATCATGTAAATGTATCAACTAAAAATGGGAAACAAAATCTGGTATGCAGTGTGTGTGTGTGTGTGTGTGTGTGTGTGTCAGAGAGAAAGCAAGAGGGGGAGGGAGAGAGAGAGAGAGAGAGAGAGAGGGAGAGAGACTTACTGCAGTCACAGGGCGTGTGTCGGACTTTGCGGAAAGTGAACGAAGTCCTTGTGCCGCGGCGGCTCAGGGTTAGATTGCTCGGATCAGAGGTTACAACGGACCCATCATCTTTTAGAGCAGGTACAACATCAAACTTCCTAGGTGTTATACTGACAACATATACATGCACACACATCATGTTAACTCGTCTCAAACAATGGCAGAGTGGCATTATGCACGGAGCCTCATTTACCCATGAGTCCAAAGGTAACGACTCTCGCCCTTCATCACCAGGAGACTTCGACCAGGCAGCAACACAGCCACAGAGTGGCCGTCTGGGTGTCGGAAGTCCATTACAGTCTAGAGGAAATGAAAGCGACGATGAACAATAAAACAAATAGTTATTCATCAGTTCCCCAAAAGACATACATGACACCCATGAGAAAAAGCCACACATTATCATATTTCATATATACTTTTATAATTATTATTATTATTGTATAAAAGAAACAAGAAGAAAACACCATCAAACTGACATTTGCTCCCAGGCTGAGCGAGAGGATGGTGTCCTCGAATGCTGAGTGGGTGTCCACGTGGGGTGGGATTCCTGGAGCAACGAATAAAACACACCCTCTTGTGAATGGACATGCACACAGAAACACAGACAGACACACACGCGTGCGCTCTCACACAGGCGAGAGCTCACCTTGTCCGCTCTGATACTGGTTGACTGTGAGCTGGTCAGGAAGAACACTGATGTGCCCTTCAGACAGACATCTGTGCAGCACAGCATCACACTGAGCCGGTAAACCTGTACACAGCAGCAATCAGTTCCTCCTTTAGGGGGTCCACTGACAAGGACAGTCTGAGATTTGTGTTCCTCAACACTTCATGATGATTTGAATTATCCCGTCAGCTTTTCTACATGACCTTGCGTGCGTGCGCACACACCTTCTAATGGTTCATGCCTTATTTCTTCACACTGATTATTGTAACTCCATTTTTATTGGTCTCCCTGCCAAAACCATTAACAAACTACAGTTTATCCAAAACTCATCAGCTTGAGTGGTTACCTACAACAAAAATCCACCCACATTATCCATTCTCAGGTGATTTGCACTGGTTACCAGTCACATCATGTATCCAGTATAAAATACTCCTCACTACCTTCAAAGCCTTTTGTGAGCTAGCCCCAGCTTCTCTTAGAGAGCTCCTTCATCCCCACAATCCTTACTGTTCTCTCAGATTATCCAACACCTGTCTGCATGCCATCCCTCACACCAAATTCTCTTCTATGGGTGGCAGATCCTTCAGTGCTATAGTGTCTAAACTGTGAAATTTTCTAGCGCTCTCTCCAAGTGAGAGCCTTGACTTTTGTCCTTTAAGTCTCTTACCAAAAACTTTTTTTGAGAGACAAGTGTTTTTGTCTCTATTTTTGTATTGCAAAGAAACCTGGTTTTGTGAAAGGCACTATATTAATAAAACTTAGTAGTAGTACTATGTTCTGAGGAAAAACATTTCTAGTGTCCCGTCTTCTGTAGTTGACACACTAAATATTTCAACATGTCTGTATTAACCTGTTTTAACCAAGCAGAAAACTTCTCTATAAGGATGTAGTCCTCCTTGCATGTTAATCGTTTTGTCTTTATTATTTATTTTGTCTTTATACAGACAGAAGGATGGACTTTGGTGACACGGTGGTTTCAAATGCAAAGAGTCTTACCTCCAGGCAAAGGTTTATACTTGTCCACGTTGTTATCATCATATCGAAACTCATACCCATAATGCTTCACTTTCCTGTGCTTCAGTTCCTTCTGCACTGAAACAAAAATATTCAAAAAGTTTAATCAAAACTACTGTGGTGGTTAATAATAAATGCATGCTTATAGAGATTGTAGACCAGTTACCAAAAGGCCTCCAGCTGGTTTTATTAAACAGTAGTGTTGCTAACATTTTTAGCATTAGCATTCCACAGAATCAAAATTTTAGCAATAATGAAGGAAAAGCAGCAGCCTAATGAATGAGCAACCCCTCACCCGTGACTTCATCGGTGTCAGACATCCAATTCACAGCCTGGAGCAGTTGAGCCTCCTCCTCTGGAGACACAAACTCCTCCCACACAGAAAGGCCAGGTGGTAGAGCACTCCTCCCACTAGCCTCTCCTCCCACTGAAACAGAAATAAAGACCGAGAGGGAGAATATATGGAGAAAGAAATAGAGAGTGAGTGAGAGTGAAAGAGAGAAAGTAATCAGGTTAAAATCTAACCAGACACCACACAACAAAATGGCTGCGTTTAAAGCACATCTGAAGTAAATGCAGCACATGGGTTAGTCATGCTTACCTTTCTCAACAAAGCTGAGGTACAGCGTGATATCTTGATCATGGCATCTGACAACTCGTCCATTAAGGAGTCTGTAGGCATTCAGACCCTCCTCAAGTGATGCATAGGTAACATAGGCATATGGTTTATTAGGAGGCATTAGGAGTGACTCGACGGCACCCCCTTCATTTAGGAGCTCCAACAGCAGCTCTCTGTTTACTCCATTCCCCAAACCCCCATTCGACACCACCAAACACTGCAAACAATGAAATACCACAGATAATGAGGAATGGGAAACTGACATGAAATGACCAATAATTGAATTATCATAATCATACAGAGGCGTGTACAGTGTAAAAAAAATCCCTCTAAGCAATTAACCATTCTCAGTACAGAAAGCACACGCAGAAAACCGAACAACCCTGGGCATTTCTAGCCGCACCGTCTAAAACAACTTAACAAAACTGAAGTACAGACCAAACATCTGTGGCAGAGAATCCAGAATCTATACCCGCAACAAAACGCAAAACGGTCACAAGTAGCTTCTTCAACAAATGACTAGTTAGCTAACGACGTCGTGCAGAAATGGTGACAACGCTGCAAAAAAAGGCAAAAGGAATCAAACACGTGCAAGTGATCGAATATTCTTTCTTCATTCACTTTCTAACTGGTTAACTTCGCAATTTATCTTCACTGAGAGCTCGCTGATTACTAGACGCTGCAGTGATATATCAGGTTGCTTTAGTTTGTAACACACAGGACACATTTAACCCGGTACCTACCTTGGTAGGCTGCGACACAGTGCTAATGCCTTCGTGTCTGAGGAGTGTGTGACCCGTCTTTATTTGTCTCCGAAGTAGTTTCTTCTCTTCTTTAGATCGTTTAACAGTTTTCACGTTCTGCATATGAACTTCCATTGTGCATCGTCTTACAAAGTCCCCAGTGCAGCAAGAAGAATATCATTAGTTCCTAGTCTTTTGCGTCGCATAACTCCACCGTCATTAGATATTTGGAAGAATGTATGTAGAGAGTCTCAAACAATTAACATGCAGCTAAAGTTACCACAGTACAATCGAATTATGAGAACAAGCTCCAGTTAGACTGAATAAACTTAATAGGAATATACTTGATACATGCATTAAATGATCATCCACAAAAGGTACTCTGTTGATATATTTTAGTAATTCCATTCAAAAAGTGAAACTTGTATATTATATTCATTCATTACACACAGACTGATATATTTCAAATGTTTATTTCTTTTAATTTTGATTATTATAATTATTATAACTGACAACTGACATTTTGCATTTCCTTTGGAAATCAAGGTCCCAGAGTCTGCAGGAAGAGAGGAGAGGCACAGAATCCACGTTGCTTGAGGACCAGTATAAAATTTCCACAGTCAGTGATGGTTTGGGGTGCCATGTCATTTGCTGGTGTTGGTCCATTGTGTTTTGAGGTCCAAGGTCAATGCAGCCGTCAACCAGGAAGTTTTAGAGCACTTCATGCTTCTTGCTGCTGAACAACTTTATGGAGATGCAAATTTCATTTTCCAACAAGACTTGACACCTGCACACAGTGCCAAAGCTACCAGTACCTGGTTTAAGGACCATGGTATGCCTATTTTTGATTGGTCAGCAAGCCTGCCTGACCTTAACCCCATAGAAAATCTATGGGGTATTGTGAAAAGGAAGATGCGATACACCAGACCCAACAATTCTGAAGAGCTGAAGGCCACTATCAGAGCAACCTGGGCTCTCATAACATCTGAGCAGTGCCACAGACTGATCGACTCCATGCCATGGTGAACTGTCGCAGTAATCCAGGCCAAAGGAGCCCCAACTAAATACTGAGTGCTGTACATGTTCATACTTTTCAGTTGGCCAACATTTCTAAATCTTTTTGTATTGGTCTTAAGTAATATACTAATTTTCTGAGATGCTGAATTTGGGATTTGTCCGTTATAATGATCAAAATTAAAAGAAACATTTGAAATCAGTCTGTGTGTAATGAATGAATAATAATTTCACTTTTTGAATGGAATTACTGAAATAAAAACTTATGCTATTGTAATTTTATGACCAGTACATGTATTCTTCTGGATGGTTTCTGTATATTTTGGGTCTGATAACTTCATTTTAGAAAAGAACAAACCCTCTGTGATGTAATGGTTAAAAAAAAAAAAAAAAAAAGGTCATATACACTGAAGATCAAAATTACAGAACAATGTATGAACACTTGATTTTTTCAGAAATAGTGTAATCTACATTGATGAACATTTGAAGGATTTGTTGTAAGGGGTACACCACGCCACTAGAACAGTGTTTTACAAAATAACCAAAGTATATCAACATGAAACCTTTATTTTGCAAAAAATATGATGATCATAATTAGAGAACAGTAATGACTGTAGCACAGAAAGATTACAACTAAATTTTCCAAAGGTTACAACAGTCAGTAGGAAGTGTACAGGCCTTTGCTTTGAATTATTTCAGCACATCTGCGGCCACAGGACATCACTAGTCTCTCACACTGCTCTGGTGTGATTTTGGTCCACTCTTCTTTCAGTCTCTTCCATAGTTCTGTGACTGTTGTGGGTTTCTTGGCCATAACTTTGTCACCAATGATTTTTCAGGGGTTTTCTATCGGGTTTAGATCAGGACTCTGGGCCAGCCATTTAATCATTTCAGTGTTTTCAGTTTCAAGGAACTGCTTTACCCATTTTACTGTGCAACAAGGGGCATTGTCCTGCATGAAAATTGCTGGCTGAGTGATGAACACAAGGAAGGAGCCACGTGTTGTTGAAGAAGGTTCTGATACACACTTGCATTCACTCTTCCATGTAGCTGTATGTGAGGTCCAACTCCTGCTGCTGAAAACATTCCCCAAACCATGACACTTCCTCCTCCACCCTTCACTGACTTCTTTCCCCACTTTGTCGACGAACATGATGTTTCACATCAGACCCAAATAAATTAAACTTGCTTTCCTCACTAAAATGAATTCTGGACCACTTCTCCTCTGTCCACACAACATGCTCCTCAACAAAGGTGAATCTAGCTTTTTTATTCTTTCTGTTAACGAGAGGTTGGATCACTGCAGAGTGGGCTTTCAGTCCAAATGCTCTGAAACATTGAGACACTGTATGACGAGACAGATCCTTACCCTGTTCAGTGCTGATGCAATGTTGAACCGATTACCCATGGAGATTCTCTGCATTATCCTGTCCTCTCTTGCATGTGTCTTTCGTGGGCAACCAGCCTACTTGGGGGACTTGAATAAGTTTGTAAAGATGCAATATTCTAGAAATCACAGACTTGGAACAACCAGCTTGGCCTTCATCTGGATAACCTGCTGCTGGAGGGTTTCAGTTACTTTGGAACGGCTCACCATTTTTGCAAAGTCAGTGAAAACTGGAAAGTTAGGCTGCCAGTTAAATATGGTTTGTCAGATAATTAATGGAATTAGCACCTGGTGCTAGATTAACACCAATAACTTGCAGGTATCTGAAAATGTTCTTTAATTTTGATCAAGTTTTTTATGCTGTGCTTTAGAATATATACAATTTATGAAATAAGCTTAAAATACTGCTATCATTTCTATTAGGATAATTTCACATAGGACTACACAATGACCATGACATTTAGGAAATTGCGTGTTCTCTAATTTTGATGGATATTGTCTTAACCAGAAGCAAACAAAAATTTAGTTTTAAAGGGCATCACAAGTGTACGGTAAAGCATGTTATGAACATAATGTATGCAATCCAGACATCAAGCAATTCAAATTTCTATTTTGAGTCTGAATATGAAATTGTTGAGACCATTTCAGAGCATCTCACTTGAACAGCTTCTATCTTAAGAGTTGTGTTAAACTCAACTATTTGCTGAATGTCCTAATATGCCGTATGCAGTACCATTATTTTAACTATTCTGCACTTGTTTTAATGAAGCGTTTATATACTTAAACTGCTACATATATACTTAAGCTAGCTACATTTTCTCTTTATACTATACACCTCTGTAAATGTATGAATGCGTAACTCAAGAATCACCTTAAAACAGTATATAAACAGAGCCAATTGTTTTCAGTTCATTTAATAAAAAAGACCAACATATAATTGTCAGTCTACAGTTACATTACCATTCTGTCAGGATGTTAGACAACAATGGTGACCAACAAAAACCTACATTTTAGAAAAAAGGCAATTCTTGATATTAAAGAAAGCAAATAGCAGTGATGAGCAGTTTATAAAACAACTTTCACCTCTTGATAAATTACATGATAAAGATTTAGAGAATGTTCTGATGGGTTACTAAACCAGAAAATATTCTCCTCAAGCTTTTTGCAAACATCTCTGTGAAGAATGACACCATTAAGAACTGGTAAGAGAAGCATCAAGAGGTATTACCTTAAAGAAAATGAGAAAGTAATTCAGAACAAAACAGTAGCTGTACTGAAGTAGTAATGTGTCCTGTGAGGATGATCTACAATGGGAGCTTCTCAGCCTCCAGCAGGAACACAGTCTACACAGTCTTGTCGACAGCCCAACCCACCCCAAGACAAAACCAGCAAAACCCTGCAAACAAACTAAAACCATATGGGGTATATGGGGTTGAAACCCTCTCCAACCATGTATCCATGTGTTCCACCTGTTCGCCAACGCTGGAGCAGCCGCAGTAAGGAAAAGGTACCAAAAATAATAAACAAAAACATAAAAGCAGGTCTATTTCTTCTGTTTGGGAGGTGGCCTAAACAAAAGAGAGAGAGAGAAAAGTTAGAATCAATTGTGAATGTGGCAGCTATACAATACCTTTATAAGCCTACTAAATTCAAAATTTGCCAGAAATACTGGTAACCAAGAGTTTGAGGTCAGATGCGTTTTCCTGAAACTTGCCTGTAGACTCCTACGACAACGGCATGATCTCTTTCATATGGCTCTAGGGTCAACTGCTCCTGGGGCTTCATGTTCTCTGCACTCATCTTCTTAACTTCTGATGCAAAGACAGCCTCTGGTGCTGCAGTCGAATCAATGCAGTTTGCCTGGTTGGAACAATGAAAATGGTGCACATGTGGACAACAGACTACCTTATAGAGCAGAAGTGCTTTAATTTAGGAAGCAAAACTCAAGACTACAGTCAATTACTTTGCTAATACATAGTAGGACAAATTATGCATATGAAAAGATTAATATTACTATATAAGCTACAAGACCACCTCACACCTATTCAGGGCACACACCTTAATTGAAATGACAAAATGTCCACCATTTTTAAGGAAGTTGTGTGCATTGATTGCAACGATTCTCGTCTGGTCAGGCTGAGCAACGTCGGCAAAAATGACATCAACCATACCTGCAAGAGACAGTAGCCATAAGGACAATGACCTAAAGAGACAGGGGTCGCCCCTTAATAAAGCTGCCTAAACGTGGCCCTTAAGACAGATTAACCATACACTGACTTACCAACCAGCATGCGATATTTGTGCGGATGCCTGGCATCTTCAATAATGGGAATGATATTGGTGCGCTTCTTAGCCACATTCAACAAATCTCTTCCAGATCGGTGCGAGAACTCCACAGCATATACTAAGCCCTCCTGGATGGATAAAACCAACAGTTCATTTTCCACCTGCAGTTTCCCCCCCCATTTACAACATTATAACTGGTGGGGGAGATGGAGATTTCACACACCGGGCCGACGATGTCAGACACGTGAGACACTGTTGTCCCGGACGCTGCCCCCAGGTACATGACTTTAGCTCCAGGCTTGATGTGGATCTGATCTATACCACCCAGAATGGCGGCAGCCAGCTTCGAGCGGAAGGGGTTCCATGCTCTGTACTCAATCTTTGTTTCCCCTTCCTGTAAACAAAAGACACCATTAGCTGCTACTGCAGTGTTTACATGAGATACTAGTATCAAAGTCAATACAGATTCAGTATAGATATACATCCTTTTACATAAATAATTTCTGCACGTTTTACTACACCATGAAGCATGTTAGTATTTCCTCCACCTTGTTTATGCAAATAACTAATTTACAGCAGTTTAAATCTGGTTATTTGCATCACAACTATCTGCTTAATCACAACCTCAATTGCTTCAACAAAAAATTACACTTTAAACACAGACCTTCTGTTTAATTATGCTACAAATTACTGATATGTTTAATATGTTAAGAAGCTATGGAGAATTAAAAACAAAAAAACAAACATTCCAGCCTACCTCAACATTTATTCTCTTCTCTCCATAGACAGACTCTCCAGTCACCATATTCTTTGTCACTAGGGCATCTTCTTTACCCCGGCAAATAAAAACTCCTGAGTAGTTAAATGTCACAGCACAATCATTCAATGTCATTCCTACTGTTCATACATGTATTAGTAACCAGTACTGTATGCTCATATACACACACCTTCATGCCTGTGAGGTTCCACTGTCACTTTTTTGCCACCTCTAAACCCCCCTCTTCCTCCCCCTCTGCCCCCTCGGCCTCTGGGTGTCCCTCTGCCACCTCCGCGGCCCCTGAACCCGCCATCCCCACCTGGGGACTTAAAACCTCCACCTGTACAAAACATCAGACGGGCAAATACAATGTATGAATTACTGCCACCACTTTAGAAACAAAAAGCAAAATAAACAATCCAAAACGTTAACCATACGTAATAACTAGCACAAATAACAGCTCGTACAAGTAACTCTATCAGAGATGCAAGCTGCACTTACCTCTGCCTCCACGGAATCCTCCTCTTCCACCCCTATCGCCACCACCCCTGCCTCCAAAGCCTCCACGACCACCGCCGCCACCTCGCGGACTGAAACCTGCATAGCAGAAGAAAAAAAAGAACGTATTTAGCCAAAACCCAAAGTTCAAATAAACTATGCCACCAATCAAAAGTACTACAAGCATTACTATACCCGTAAGTGCAAATTGAGGTCAGAAAGTCAACTAGTCTTCACAAAGTGGTCATTTAAAAATACACAACAGCTAGGTTAAAACCTGGCAGGCTAGCTATGTTCGTAGCTATCTAGCTAGCGGGTACTTAAAGACAGTCGTTCGCATCAACTGTGAAGCTCAAACTGGACTAGTCGTGCTATACATATACACATTTTATATAATGTGTATATGTATGTATGTGTGTGTGTATTTCACACAATCCGTAATTCTTTATGTATTTATTCTTTATTCCCATATACAACTATGCAAGTTATCGCTGCTTCGACTTAAGATAACTATCGCTAGCTAGCTAATCCTCGTGTAACCGCAAGCTAGCTAGTTAACTACGTTCTGACCCCAATAAGTCTTCAGCAGAAAAAAAACCATACAAACTGTTCAATTATCAACATAAAACCCTCTATCAAATGATAACACTGTATTCAAAAACTTCACATTTGAGCCACATGTTTTAGCTAGCAAGCCGGTGATCTACCTAGCCAAGTTTGGAACCATGTTTACACGTGAGAGGACCCACTAGAAATCGTTATATACACTTGATACACCATCATCATAAACTGGTATTTCTTTAAATATTTTAAATATAAACAAATCTTACCAGGCCTCATTTTAAATCCGAATGCAGAAATGTATTGCAGATATTTATTGATACGAATTCGCAGCTCCTCGAAACGATGTTAGACTAGTTCCCTGCTTGTGACCACATGTGGCAGAACGTTTCTTTCCCACAATGCACCACGAGGTGGACTGTATTCGTTCTCGGCTTTTTGTCGCCCTCTAGTTCGAAAGCGGTGCACTAACTAGGTTGGGAAATTTAAATAGCTAACGGTTCATGCACCGTTTTAATGCATATCCCAGAAACAGTAGTAACATAAATATTTTTTTTATATGTGACAGAATCATTCAGAAATCGACATGTATTCTAAAACAGTGAAGCTAAAGCTACTACGTAGGTCTAGTTAAACTACTCGTTTTGTAGAAACATCCTATACCTATATACCTAATATTTACACTACATACATGAGATGTCTCCTCTTCTACAGTTTGTTTTTGTCATACCCCTGCCCGAAACTAACAGCATGTAACTAACTTTTGTAGATTATATACATTTTATTTCACCTATTAGGAGAACGCAGGTCCTGTGCAGTTACTCTTTTAGATTTCTAAGCTCCTGACCCACACATTAGCTGTAAAACGAACATGTATAGTAGCACAATGGGCTCCATCTTGCTTTTGTATTTTGGATTCTGCTTTCTGAAATATTTAGTAATGATGTTGCATACTAGCAGTGGGCTATAGTTCATGTTGAAGGCTTATTTGATGCTAAGACGGGGAAATGCTTTACTTACACAATAAATTAATGCATTGTGCAGGTGTGTGAGCGAATGAATGACAAAAACATACAAAATATGAGACCTGAAATTTCATGTTTACTCAGGATTGATGTATTTTTGCTTGGCTGTAAACATATGAGCATTTCAGTGGTGTAGGTTCAAATCAAACACGCAGTTAAAACCAAAAAAGCAGTTATACAAGTACAATACAATGCATGAACAGTAAAGACATAAATTAACAACATTAACACATACTAATGGAAAAAGCATGCTGAAAGTGCTTTATGTATAACAGCTAAAACAGCTCAGCTAAAATGTAATAATTTAATGCTATCTTAAAACAGCATATGATTCTAGTCTCTCTTCAGAGATTGTCTTCTTTGAAATCGATATGGCCCAGCGTAATAACAGACCTACATTTCTGTAATAGCATTTTAAATAGCTGAATAAGCGTAGATGCAGGTCAAGTATTTGTGTTACAGTTATGCAGACCAGTGGTCTGCATTAGCACAGTTTTAATCGATGTTGCCATCTCGGAAACCTTGTCTTCCTTTACCTCACTACAGAGGGATTATATTTGGACAGGATGCTCATAGCTTCTCTGTCATTCATATTCAGTGTCCATTTTTTTTATATCACCATTGCTAACATTTTCCTCTTCCCCTTCTTCCTGTCCCTCTCCCTCCTCCCACGTGTCCCTTGGTGATCGTGGATTCTGGGTCTCTCTCGCACTGGCTGGAGGGGAAAGGGGAGGCAGTGGGATCGCCTCCCCTTTCTTAGCCAGCTCAGCTAGTTCCCGGGCAGAGCAGGTGGGGGTAGGAGTGGGGTAGGTCTGGTGGAAAGTGTCGTAGTCTACTTCATAGAATCCCTCCTCCAGTGAGAGCACTGGGGTGAAACGTTCGCCCCAAAGCACTTCAGAATCCAGGTATGAACTGCGTGCTTGACATGTCATCCCTACATAGAGAGAGAGAGAGAGAGAGAGAGAGAGAGAGAGAGAGAGAAAGAAGAAGAGAGGGGAAAACAGAGAGGGAAAACAGAGCAGACAGAGTATGAAGAGGGAAGTTAGATAAACATTTTCGCTCTACAGTAGGGGTGATATAGAAAGAGAGCTCTGAAAGTAATTGCAAGCATAAATACCATTTTATTGTTTAAGGTCGCTACTTCAGCTATTTGGATTTCAGGTAATACTGTGGTCAAAGTGTCAGTTTTCAAGTACGTTGCTTTCATCTATATAACCTATAAAAAACATCACATTACATAACTAAAAGAAATATGCTGAAGAATTAATACTAGTGCATCTCTGGGACTAATGCTGAAGAGGCTCTCACAATGTGCAAAAATATGTGTTCACTTTACAGCTTCTATAGAATGAGGAATTATAATTGTAGTCTTAATCTGATATGATTTCTGACTAACGAGAGCGGATTACAGGAACCTTGGTATTGCCTCCAGCATCACAGATCTAAAACTTAACCTTTAAGGTATTTTGCCATAAACAGATCAATAATGATTTCCACATGACCTCCAACACACACACACACACACACACAGTATTCATGTGGCGATCCTATAAAATAGAATATGAGCATTATTCTCATGTTCTGCACAAGACGAAGAGCCACATAGAGAGTACATATTATCCACAGCAATGAACTGACTAGGGGAATGAATAGACATCCCGTGTGCCTCACACATTCAAACAGGCTCTGTCTCTTTCTATCTGTCAGCTCTCCAATGTCTTTGGCTTTACCTTTTGGTTTCTCTCCCTCAATTCCACAGTATTTTTTAATTATTTGATTTGATCCCAGGTAATATATACATAACTGGATATTATCTATTATTTTAACAGCCTTTTCATAGTTATTTTAAAAACTGTCAAAAAAACCCCATTTAATCAGGAGGATGTGGAAATACACAATTCAATGTAGAGTCTGTGAAGGAAATACTGACTATGAGAACCATTCTGTCTGTAAGAAGCCAGATAACATCCTGCATTTTGGAAGTCCCAAGTTAAATGCTGGAACTTACATCCTACATTTACAGCAAAGACATTTTCATCATCAGTTTAGAAAGAGTCTAAGTTTGCTCCCTTTACTATCACTGAGGGTTCAAATGGAAACTCCCATCCTTTGAGAAGAGATTTCTTTGCCTCACTGCACTTTTCAAGTCCCTTTTCTTTCATTGTTCTAGTTGTCAAAAATACATAGTTTGAGGACAATTTAACCATTGTAATCCTTTATTTGTCTTTAATCAGTCAAATCAGTGACTGATGTAAAATGGATGTGATTAGCCAGGAAGAATCACTGTACGGTGTATTGTGGTGCTTTAATTATAAACACCACCACAGTTCTGACCAAATAGACAAGCCCTATCATGCATTCACTTAAAGTTGTCTGTATGCTTCAACAACAACAGCACTATTAATGCAGCAGTATGATTAGCTATAATAGCAAATGCATGATAAAACAGTACTTGTTCTACTTTACTTGCAGCTGTTTCAGATTTTGCCAAAGTATTTAAAAGAGTTTAACTAATTTCCTTAGACCCCAGGCTATAATATTCATATAAAAATCTTTTTTTTTCTATTTACTGATCTCATTTCTAATTATAGCCTTTGTAGAGCTCGATCTGATAGAAAGTGGGCTGACCTTGAAAACAAGGGCGAAAAGAATGAAGGTGACAAGTAATCAATTTAATTTTCCCAGCTATACTAAAACAAAGAATTTTGAAGTAGTATGTAAATATTGTTAAAGTATAAAAACACATTGTTTACAGTGCTCTCTCTCTCTCTCTCTCTCTCTCTCTCTCTCTTGCTCTCTCTGACTCCCTCTAGTGTCAGGTTGCAGTAACCCATTTCCATGTAACTGAATGGCTTAGACTACAAACTTTTATTTCAAATTATATTTCTGATACTTTTTTTGCAATTGTGTTCTATCAGTTCTATAGGCTCCTCTCACATTAATATCTTTCCCAACTTTCCCAATATATTTCTTTATGATTAATGGGTTTTATAGAAATTATTTGGTGATACTTAAAAGGGCTTGGTGAAAACAGTGATTGACTATTGACTGATATTTAATGCACAGCAGCTATATGAAGTTGTGATTTACATCTTTTTTCTTTTTTTTTAGCTTTGCATTAGACTGTGTTAATAACTTTGACCAAATGTTTGAAATAAAGCAATATCTTGTCTTGTTCAGCAGTATCTGGTTCTAACAGCAGTACACAGCCTAACACGAACAAACTAGTTTGTCAAAATGACGCTGAAGCACAACAAACTTTAATTCAGGATGCACATTAAAATACTGTTCATGTCACTTCACACTAAATGAAATAATGTGAATGCTGTCATGTAATTAGCTAATAGAAAAATAATAGGTAGTTATAAAATATTTCATCTTGAAGGACTCAACATGGAAGCTATCATTAAGATGCTTCATGTAAGGTTATTCATTTAGCAAACATTAAATGTCATATATTGAAAAGTTGTAAAGACATTTGTGTGATGAAGAAATGAAGTTTCATTCCAGAATACAGTTGATGGAAGTGAAGACTGATTTAAGGACGATCATTGATCATTAACGTATAAGAAAATGTATTCTTTTTTGTGTTGGCTGCCAACATAAAGAGAGCAGGGGTGTGCCCTAGAAAGGGGGTGTATAGTAGAGAGTGGGGGCGTGCCCAGAAAGCGGGGGCGTGCACAAAGACCGGGGGTGTGGCTGGGGTTTAGGTGGAGATAATGTCCAGTCTGCAGTTTCTACTGTGCATACTCTGTTTCCAATCTACTGCACAAGCGCACACAAGATGGAAGCTCTTATTTTGGCCATCTTGAAGGCTTCAAAATTCACAATGGGGGCCAACAAAGACATACCATCCATTCATATATATACAGTCTATAGTTTCAGCTCTGAGTGCTTCTTGAACAAGGCACAATAGAGAGAAAACTCTAGACTCTTAGATTAATCTTAAAGGCACAGTAACAAAAACAACCTGTTTAAGGGATAAAGAGAGTTTGGAAAATGGTCATGTAAAAATGAATTAGGACTGTTTTTGGAAAATAAAACCACACAAACACTGGACGTGGCCATCAAAGAAAAGTAAAATCTAGGATATGAGCCCTTTAACTCTTTATGTGCCTCTCTCTCCTGAGGTACGAACCACTCGGCTTAGGAAAAGACATCGCGTGTGTGTGTGAATGTGTGTGTTTGGGAATGTGTGTGTGTATGTGACAGAGAGTGAAAGAGAAGGAAAGGGAGAGGGAGAGAACTTCAATAACTGAATTTCTCTCTGCGCTTCTGTTTTTCAGTGTCCCTGAGGCATATCTGTTGATGGGTGCTGGGTTTCTCTGACTACCCCTTACCTCCAGAGCTCAGAATCTCTCTCTCAGCCTTCCAGCCTGACTTACCCACACATGATGGCACACAGCACAATGCCTGAACCAATTAGCCAGGTGTAATTGCAGTCTTTGACGAGTGCATTCACAGACAGTGGTAATTAGTGATTCCTGGGAAGATTCTGAAACTAATCCTATTGATGGCACAGGCTAACAAGAGGGCTTAGCTCAGGATGTCACCTTGTATACATTAGAGGGGATCTATACCCCATTAGCAGTCAGAATGATGTTTCAGATTCACAGTGTTGATTCATTCCAGATTGTAAATATCTAAACCAAGTAGCTGAACTAAGTGAGGTAGAAGATTTAAATGAAAAAAATGTCTTGGTTAAATGTCTTTTGGTCATGTATTCACTTCTCTGTTCCCATCTCTGATCTTCCCTCTCTCACTCTCTTCCACATACCAAGGCATACAAAATTCTCCATTTTAGAAGTTTACCTGTGGCCTCAACCATGCCCTCCAGAATGACCACAATCTCAAACTCCTCTCGTGCCAGCTGCTCTTGAGAGATCTCCCAGAAGGGACTACTCTCATTGAACTCATGGCAGATGATGAGTGGAGACACAAGGAAGAGGCGGTCGTCACCAGTGTCAAAGCCCACGTTGATGTCTGTCTGGTTCAGGGGGATGAACTCTCCTTCCTTAGTCTGTTTGGAGCGGATCAACTTGGCGCGGATTGACGCCTCCACGATGTGCGAATTGCGCAAGTCCCCCACGCGGAACATCAGACACAGCTTGCTGTCCCGCATTGAGATGACGGCATTCTGAGAGAACATCAGTGTCTCGGCGCGCTTCTTGGGCTGCGAGATCTTCACGAACATGCAGCCCACCATAAAGGCATTGACGATGGAGCCCAGGATGGCCTGCACCAGCAGCAGAACAATACCTTCAGGACACTTCTCTGTGATGACGCGGTAGCCATAGCCGATGGTCGTCTCTGTCTCAATGGAGAAGAGGAAGGCGGAGACAAAGCCGTTGAGGTTGTCGACGCAGGGCGTCCAGTCTCTATCGCCGGCATGATCGAGGTCACCACGCAGATAAGCGATGAACCACCAGATGAGGCCGAAGAAGACCCAGGTGGTGGTATAGACCAGCGTGAACACCAGCAGGTTGAAACGCCACTTCAGGTCCACCAGCGTGGTGAAGATATCTGTCAGATAGCGGTAGGTCTCGCGCACGTTGCCATGGTGAACGTTGCACTTGCCGTCCTTCTCTACATAGCGTTGTCTGCGTTTCTTCAGTTGACAGCCGGGGCCATCTAAGCTGTCTCTGCCCCCAGCAACGCCCCCCACCACCGTAGTCCGATCTGTGGGGATCTGATGTAATACCATGAAGACATATTGTGTGAAAGAGTACAATATGAAGCAGAAACAAAGAGTAAAGAAACAGAAGAGAGAAGAGAAACAAATGGTACAGAAAAAGAAACGTATATTAAATGTCAGGAGAACTTGAAAAAAGATACAAACAAATAGGTTCAAACATCACACTAAATGTGCAGACTTACTGGGTCATGCACTATTCTTACTGTAAAAAACCCCAAAAATAAATAATTTCAGTAAACTCCACCAGACAAACAAACACGGGTGACTACATACTTCTGTAATACTCATAGTCTACCATAACATTGGAGAGAAATAGGTAATTCCATATTCCTGCCACCCTGATACCCCTTTTTACATTATTGTGAAGTGGCTCACTTTGTTGTTGGAGTCGTTCCATTTCTTTGGCAGCTTGCTGCCCTGTTTCTCCACATCCTGTCCAATATGGCCCTTTACACCACTCATGACCTGCAGGGCTGGAGCCACAGACTCTGTCTTCCGGTCCAGCAGGGGGAGCTCTCAAACTGTGAAACAAAGACACACAGACAGAATGCCAAGGCTGAAGTAATTAACCTCCAACTGTTTGATAGATGTGGATGTCTATACATATAGTCCTTGAGAGCAGCCTTAATTCAAAGCTCAATAATGAGTTATTTGTAATTTTTTTTTACCTCTTGGCCACATGTCTAAAAACCCAAAACACACTGCTCTTATTGAAGACCCCAGACATCACTATGTGGTTGGTTCATTTCTATGGCTTATCAAAGCTTTGGGTTGTTTAAGGATTTTTTTGTGTTAAAGAGCACCATAAATCACTTTTAATTAAAGCATACTGTGCACTCTTGACCTCAAGTATCTTGACAGTAGCACTTTTTGTTATTTCTGTTCTTCACTATAGTACACTGGATCTGAAATGAAAAAAACTATAAGGTTAATGTTCAAAATGCCAACTTTAAATTAAGGGTGTTTACATTTATGCTAGGAGAGCATGTTGGAATCTTGGCCCTTTATAAACATAGTTCAACACAGCTTTTCTTGGCCAGCTAAGTATCATTGCTTCTTTAGTTTATGTGTTTATGTGACCAAACAAAAGCTCTAGAATGTTGCCATTGAAGGAAGTCATTAAAAAATCAGGTAAAATCAATCAGACACATGTCCAAACTATGTACATCAGAATCAACATTGACTATTTGGCACATTACTAATATCTATTATGTCTATTGTAATGTCCATCTCAGAGAAACACTATTGTGTTCAAATTGTATTATTCTGAGCTGTCTGTTAGGCAGAAAACAAACAGTCTGCCCTTAAGGTTTTTTAGCCTTGCAACACATACACACGTCTGATTACAGCTGCTTATAAGATCATCCCTCAGTGGATTTCTCCAACCCCTCCCCAAAACAACACCTACACAAAACTGGGCATCCGGCTCCTTTAAGTCATCATGTTCTTAATTAAATACCTGTTTTCATTGTGAGCCCATTATGTCTGATTGTGAAGGCTCTGCAGCAGCCCCTGGCCCATCCTCAGGATGCCACAGGAGGGGAGTAAAGATTTTTTCAACAGGCTGGGAGTGCATATAAACACATACTATTCAGCACACAGTGTGATTTAGAGACACCTCATCTCAGGTGAGGCCCATTCTAAACAGTATGGCTCCAGACAACAAGTAAAACACAATAATGCAAGTACACACATACACACCACATTTTACATAACAAATCATTACACACTATCAGTTCTGCTTCCAGACTCTCTCTCTCTCTCTCTCTCTTTCTCTCGCTCTCTCGGTCTCTCTCTCTCTCTATGTAGAGCGGAGACAGTTGCTGGAGATCTGTGTCAGGATGGTGGCTGGTGGAATAACCCTGTCCTGGGTAGGAGACAATCTTACTGTTGGCTTTCTCAATAGGGGAGAGGAACAGGGAAGACTGGAGCAGGTGGTGCAGGACGGGAGACACCAGGAAACAACTGATCATCAGCTCACATACACCTGCACACACACACACACACACACACACACACACACGTGTGCACACACACATATGCATCATGCTCACGTGTATGTACACATTTATTTACAATGTATGTGAAACACCATGAGACTGATAATCAGAGTGAGTAAGTTAGTGAGAGTATGGGAGTAAAGCAATATAAATGGATATGATAAAAGAGAAAAAAAAGGAGAGAACACAAGAGAGGGTGAGAAAAAACAGGCAGAGAAAGGAAGAGATGAAGAAAGAGTGAGTGTGTGGGAGAGAGAAGGAGAGGGAGAAACTGCAAGAGATCAGTAACACAAAACAAACTGTCAGAATACAATCCATAGTAGCACAGTAGAGTATAGTAGCAGATATTACTCATGCATAACCAAAGGAACCTGTCTCATTTTCTGGAACTTACAATGCTACCACAACACACAGAAACACCAACCACACACACACACACACACACACATCACACAAACACAGCCCTTTAGCTAATTCTTACAGGTGGAAAGTAAAGAGATGTTGGGCTATGAATGGCATTTATAGAAACTAGACAGATGTCAGGTGCTGCCCTTTAAGGACACCCCTAAAATGAATGTCCACTAAAACAGCTCAGCTTTAACATTATCCAGCTATGCTGAAAATGGATTCTCTTGATTGTTACATTTAGAAATACGGCAGTAAACCTTCTTGGAAGGAAAGCATGTATTAACTCAAACCCCTTTATATACAGTATGTCTTCATGTCACTGGCAGCCAATCAGAAGTAAGGTGAAATCACCATTTAAGGTTTGTGCTGCCAAATCATTAGAGCCTGCAGTGGACAGATTGGAGAACCACAGAGCTCGACAGACCCAAAAAGTCCAGCACAGTGAAGTACAGAGCAGTACAGAGCAGAACAGTGGATCACAGCCCTGCTGTTTCATGGCCGGCATTATGACGTCACTCTGTGCTGTGAGACGGCATGCGGGAGGGTCAGTGGAAAATGCCACCAACTGTCTGGGCCAGTGGGAGGACACTTCTGCTCCACTGTGCTAGCCCTCATGGAGAAACACTCAAATGCTCCACTGTGCTAGCCCTCATGGAGAAACACTCAAATGCCCTTGACAACATATGTGTGTGTGTATGTCTATGTGTCTGTGTGTGAGAGAGAGAGCATGCGTAACAGATGCATAATTTCTGTTTTTTTTCTTCATTGTCTTCCTTTTCTGTTTCATTAATAGCGTGAATAAGACCAACAATGTAGAGACAAGGGAGAAAGCCTTTAGCAAGGTGCATTCTGGGCCAGAGAGATTCAGCACTTATGACAAGGGCAAAGCAGGGAGACATAAAGCACTTAAGAGCTCCTTCTATTATCCATCACATCCTCAGGAAGGACAAAGCCAGAGAAACAAGAGAGACAGACAGGAGAAAGAGAAAGACATCATCTGAGGATTAAGACAAGAATAATGCTGAGACAAGAAAGATGGACAACCTCCCCCCTCCATACCCCTCACAAAACAACAGCTACAAATGAACTTCGCCATCTTATTATTGTCAGCATCTGTTTCAGAATCAGTGCTGGAAACACCCATCCCTGACCACAGGGCAGAACAGTGCTGGGTTTCATCTGCACGCCCGGTTGACTGTGTGGATCACAAATACAGTAGCAGAATTCACCATGATAAGCCCTATCTCTCTGCTCCCACACATCTATTTGCATAATTACCTTTTCAACTATTTTTACATAATTCTTCTGTTTCAGAGATTTCACCATTTCTCCAACGGCCATAGGAATGCCTTGGTCAACCTCATAAACCAATCAACATGTGTAGGCTGATGGGTTCCCAAAGATACCTAGTCCTGGATACTTTGAGTGGCAACGGTGAAACCATGCACAGTTCAGCTGCCACGACTGGTTGAGGCAGCAGGGAAGCCATGTAAGTGGTGTATAACTATTTCTCCTGCTTTTGAAAGTGATGTAGCATGCAGGCAACATTCACACTATCCACCCTACATTCAACTTCATTTATTATGATAAATTACTGTTTTTAAATGTGAATTTATTAAATCTGACAAGTTAATGAACAAAACAACTCCTGTCATCTGCACCTTTACATGGATGAGGGACTTTGATGCATTTATAACTCTGTTCATCTAAACCATTTAGACTCACATCTAACTCTCAAAGCAGAATCCAGTCTAACCCTCAAACCCGAATTCAGTTCTGTGTTTTGTATTCACTGAGCAGTTGCTTCACTCGATTGCTTGTGTTGTTAACATGTCTTGCTTCCAGGTAGGGCACCAGCACTCTTGAAGGCGGTGGTGCACTAAACCAGCTGGAGCTGCCAACAAGCCCCCAAAGGCACTGTCTCCTGCTCTCAGTGCTACATGACCGTGAGATGAGCTCTGCACTGTGTTCTTTCCAATCACATTTGCCCTTAGAGGGCCATTTGCAGTTCTGTCCAATCTTGAAACAATGAAGGGAGTCAATATCTAAGTGAAATAGTTGCCAGTAACAGGGCAGCTATTTAGTCTTACAGATGGACACAGTAGATGAAAAATCCTAACATTAAAAAATGAAGAAAAAAAACCCTCATGACTAAATGAAAGCAAATCTATTGTGTAACATATTCAGAAAGAATCCTTAGTATAATGTATATGAGTATATTAGCTATGAGATAATTATGCACTTATTGAATTAATAAAGCCATTTCAGTATCTTCATTTCAACCCATTAAAACACTCACTCATTGTATACTGTCTTCTAACACTCCCTTCTGCAGAACTGCACACACACACACACACACACACACATGAACAAACACACTCAGACAAATGGAGGGCACTCTGTCCTTCACAGACAAAAATAGATGTACATTTCATTTTCAAAAGCTTTTGGTTCACCAATGCCATTCCATTAGGAGGAAACACGTGTGGTAATGAAGATGTAATGGCAGAAGACATGCTCATCATCATCATCATCATCATAATCATCATCATCTTCAATTGCTATATCCAGTTTCTGTCCCCACTGAACAGTTTTGATATAAACAGCTGACCCTGATGAATAGACATTGTTAGCCTTACCTTTGTTCTTCTGTGGGTTTGGCACTACTCTGAGAGTAATTTAGAGGAGTTTAAGCCTTTTCACAAGTTTGCCACTTCCCTTGAGAAAAAAGGCCCTCTCTCCTGGGAAATTTCGCCTTCCTACCCTCACTTTTGGATTTAATTACAGCTCCGGGTGATGTCCTCTATCACGCTATTCTTTTATTATAGGATTCTGGGGAGAGGGCTTTGTGCTGGACTCTTAAGTTAACTGAACAGCAACACGACGAGTGAAGGAGAACTGGTGGATGTGTGAACTGAGGCTGATCTGTTTGTTCATAGCTGTGGTGTCTGTTGGCAATCTGGCAGGTTCCTACAGAGCCAAGCTTCTCCTTTGGCCTCAGGCTCTGAATTCATACTCAATGAGCATGAGTCAAACTGGAGTTCCCCCATCTCTATACACAGGCGTGAAGACAAATTGGCAGGAAAATCTCATTAAGTGAGTGTGATTAGATGTTTGTGTTATTGACAGGCCGCCAGTGATCGTTTTAATTTTTCTATTTACGACTTAGATTGCTCCTTTCTGATTGTTTTAGGAGCAGATGAAGTGCTGAGAGCAGAAATCTAACAGATTGATTTCATCTTTATGTCGGTTCTCTCTCTACTTTATCCAACATGCGGATGAGATCGGGACTACAGATGTCCACGACTCTAGCTTACTCAGGCAGGGCAGTGGCATGTGGAAGAAGCTCATGGCTGCCTCAGGGTCTAGACAAGCCTGTTCTCACATAAGATGTAATTCCTGTAAGTGAGATGTTCCAGGTGGCAGAGCAAACAGCAGTGCAGTACATCAGCTCTGACACACTCAAACAGGGCAACAGAGCCCACAGGAGAGCATGCTTTACAAAGCATAGAGCAAAGCCAAGCAAAAAAAAACCCAAAACATTAAAGCCTGTCTTCTCTTATTCAGAATGGGACATAAATGGCTCTGATGTGGGGAGTTTGGTGTGTGAGCCTTGAACATGAGTTGGGTGATTATCAGTTCATTTAAAAGCAGGGAGGTTTTAGCAACCTCATGCGAATTATTAATGACCATAAGCGAGTCCTCAAGTGAGTGGTGTCGAGAGGCATTTTCATAGCTGCCTACACATACCGCTGTTAAGCACAGAGAAACATGGACTTAAGCAAGAGAAACACAATTCTGTGTGTATTTCTGGAATGTACCCAATTAAACCTGCATTAGTTTTGGTACATGTTTGCATTTCTAGTCGAAGAAGGTCATTCCGAAGTTAGAAAGAAGCGCTAAAACCCTAAGTGCATGGGACAGACCCTGTTAGAATAGGTCTGTGGCTGTATGTGAAGAGACGGAATATA
>JAOXYF010000028.1:9054193-9086381 GCA_028565775.1 Sternarchorhynchus goeldii
ATATAAAACATGCATTTGGTTCACTCTCACTGTCTCACTGTGCCCTTTTCTTCACATTTATTTTAGTCACACTCAAAAATCTTCCTGAAATGATCCCCCCCCCCAAAAAACCCCACATTATACAACATGAGAAATTTGATTATCTCAATGATGCATTAGTGGAGAAAAAATACGCAAATCTTTATTTGAGCCATTTTACTAATGATACATTTTCTCTAAGTAATTTAGGCCTACATCTTCTGAGGGATTAGTGTGCCCGTTAGTTCACAAACATGACACAGTATTGCCTCCGTTATGAGAACTGATAGTAGCTTTACGACAAGAGCCCCTGGTGTGCTATGACACTTTAAAGACAGAACAAGAATACATTTCGACCTACGTCTGACAAGACTCCGCTTTTTAAAACCCATTGATATAAATGCCAAGTGTATCTTGAAAATTCGCCGCCCGAGGCGCAATAGCTATAGCTGTCAGTTCTGGAATTAAGATTTATTTAGCATGTGAACTGCACAAGCGAAAAATAGTGACAAAGGTACACTCCTCGCCGCTGTGGTTCGTGGAATAATCAATTATTCAATCAGTTTTAATCTCGAAGAGGACGAGGGAATACGGACATGCCTGTCATTATTTAAAACGCTAGGCATCATCACGCACAAGTAAGAGAAGCTGTAAACCTCGCCGAATCAGTTTATTTCACAAAGAACCACGTAAACAAACGGCTACAAAATAAACTCGAGCCTTGGACACACTCACCTCCCATCTGTTTAAAACTGGCGCGCGTATAAGAAGTCTGACCGAGAGTAGGCTATTCTCGACAAAAGTAGCCAGCTAATAACTTTGACATAACAACAAAAACTAAAGGCGTGTTGCTTTCACGTGGCTAGACAAGCAGACACAAACGTGTCAAGCAACACAACATAAAATAACATTTGTAGGTGGCATACTGCCTTGGAAAAAACGACGAGGTGTAATAACTATATTTCGTGTTAAATAAACTGCCCGGCATTGAGACTAAAAGATAACTCACTTGTTTAGGTTAAGTTAGTTCCTCGCTTTCACACCGGTTTTCAGTACCTATCCCAGTATGGTTCATCTGACAGAAGGATGGCGCGCGCCGTCAGTCTGTTTTTTCTGCACATTCTATTCTTCGCAGCAGTGTTAAAACAAATGTCCAACATACAGTCGAATAGTATCGCGACAAAGAGTAGTCTACGTTGTCATACTGTGTTTCTCTACGTTCTCTAAGTCAGATATGACAACGAGTCGCACGAAAGCCGCTGTTTTTTTTTTCTGGCAGGTTTAATTTGTCGGAGGTCCCACAGACGAAATCCACACTGAATGAGGCACCGGAGGTGGGACGTTAGATAATCTACCACTGTTCTGTAGCTCGTGCGAACAATGCGCAAGACGAGTGGAAGCTCCGCGTATTACGGGAGACAAACGCTTAACGCAAACATCCCCTCCCCCCACGCTCTCGCCTATGCGAAGCTGTGGTGACTGGGTACCAGGGGAATATTACTACATCTGACCTATGGCTTGGCGCAGGTGATGTTGAAGTGACAGACCAATCACAAACTTGCTTGGACCCTTAGTTCCGAATTAAAGTGCTTCAGACTCCATAATGTAGCACATAATAACAACGCATTTATAATCTATTTATAACATATGCGTAATTATCAATACGTTGTATCAATCAGTATGTTGTTTACCACACAGCCAAAGTGCTAGGACCACAGTAATTGCCAAAATAAAGCATATCCTATTTTTAAATATTTTGGAAAAAGACTAAGGAAACAATAAAAGCTTAGGATGACAGATTAACCTGCTACTAGAAATGTATTTAAATATATGTGCTTTTGTGAATTAGGCAGCTTCATCTACCTTTGTAGACCTTGAGTACTATTTGTTACTTTTTTTCTCACCTAAAGGATAAAATGGGTGTTTCCCAGCATAACCTTCATCCAGAGATGAATTTGCCGTCTTGTTCAAACTACCGTGTCTAATTGAACTCATGAGACCTGTACATTCTTATTGCATCAATAATTTATGCTCATGTGCTTCTACTGAAGAAGTGTTTTTTCTTAAAAAAAAAAAGGAGCAACGTTTCTCTGCTCTGTGGTTTCTTTATGGTCTCTAACTGCATTTGTGTCAAAATAAATAAGGAATGGAATTAATCAGTAGACCAAAAGATGGAATTAAAGAATGACAAACAATACAAGATTATTGGCAGTGTAGTTTTTTTTATTGATGCTCACTCACAAATACCACAATGTCAAATCAAATTGGTTTACAAATCCCCATCACAGCTCCTCTTCCTGCTCCACACAGAGGGCGTGAGGACAGGAAGAGTAGAGATCATAGACAGAGTGTGTTTCTGTGGGGGGTGTGGGCTACTGCACTCCTCTGGGGGATTGATAAGTGGGGGGGCCTGGAGAGAACAAGGTGGTACACACATGCTAGATTGATCTTAAAGGGCAGAAAGCAGTGCCTAAAGGCATTGTGACACATGTTTACTCCATATATCTGCGTGTTCTTTGTGACACATTTTCTCCATATATCTTCGTGTTCATTGTGATGCATGTTTACTCCATTTATCTGCGTGTTCATTGTGACGCATGTTTACTCCATTTATCTGCGTGTTCATTGTGACGCATGTTTACTCCATATATCTTTGTGTTCATTGTGACACATTTACTCCATATATCTTTGTGTTCATTGTGACGCATGTTTACTCCATTTATCTGCGTGTTCATTGTGACGCATGTTTACTCCATATATCTGCGTGTTCATTGTGACACATTTACTCCATATATCTTTGTGTTCATTGTGACACATTTACTCCATATATCTTTGTGTTCATTGTGACGCATGTTTACTCCATTTATCTGCGTGTTCATTGTGACGCATGTTTACTCCATATATCTGCGTGTTCATTGTGACACATGTTTACTCCATATATCTGCGTGTTCATTGTGACACATGTTTACTCCATATATCTGTGTCTGCCTGTGATTCCAGCATAGGTATGTGTTCATTTACTAGGAGAAGGTGAGGATGGAGCGAAACTTTTGGAGGGAGAATATTTCAAACAGCAGGATTACAAAATTCATTGGTATTTGCATAAACAATTTTTTTTGTGAAAAGTTAAGCAGAGTTGAAGTTAGGGCAGTTAGGGCAGGTTTCCAATATTTACAACAGGGGTTTTGGGATCTTTTAGGAGCCAATAGTGTTTAGGAACCAAGTCTGTTGGAATAATATAATTACTTTACTAACAGTAATTTCCTCCCATAGACACTTAGGAATATAATATAAATGTACCATTATTATATAAGATACAGTATTGAGAAGAGAAACAAGAGTGCATGAAACAAACAAGAGTGCATGAAATAACAGGGTAAAATTAGGTATGGGAAAGTCACTGAAGCTAGTGTCTTTGTGTATTCCAGTCAAGACTGTGAGCTGTTCAGTATCAGCGCTGGCTGAAGGCAGGCACTGCTTTAACTCTGGCAGCGAGTGCTGTGATGCAGTGGTACTGCTGAGCTGGGAGGAAGCAAAGATTTGGGGTCTGTTTTTTAGCCTTCACCTTGTCCCGTCACTCTCACAGGTTTCACTCAGACAGCAGAGGAAGCAGGGCACACGGACGGACGGAAGGGAGGTGGATGGTGGATGGTTCATAAGCACATGACTCCTCAGATGAAATGACACGGTGAAAACTTAATAAAACGAATCCTATTACAGGTGAGCAGGCTACCTGAAGTAAAATAAACACCCCCGTAAAAGAAGGAAACGACCAGCATCAGGCAGGCAGGAAGACTTTTACTATTGCAAATCATGTATCGCCGTGTCAACCGTAGCACATTCAGGCAGCGTATTTCACTTTTACATTACAGCACAAGAGCAAAATAAATCTCATCCAAACCCTGATCTTAAAGATGACAACTCCTGAATGTAGCAAGGCTTCTCTGAACAGAGGAAACACCCAGCAGGACAATACTGTAGTCATCTATATGAGGCATGTCCAAATGCAATAGATTGTTTGTTATTATATATTTACTTATTACATCATGTCTGCAGTGTCTGTAGTAACATTGCAGTGATATCTGTAACTCTGTAAATTATCAATGTGTCAGGCCAAAACAAAACATCAGTACTGTGGAAAATCCAATTACCATGTGCATCATCCTTATCCACAAGTTTACATCTCCCACATAGAATATCTCCCTCTTGTGGCCAGAAGAAGCTCTCAGAGAATCCCAATGCTTAAGCATTGCCTGCTCTCTCTCTCTGTCATCACCACCTCATTACGTTGAGTGTTCAGGGTTTTGAAGAACTCTTACAGGCTCTTGAGTGAAGCATCCACAGACCCACAAAAATTTATTAAAGAAAGCTGATGGACTCCAATTGCATGTGCATGTGGGTCTTGCTGCCCACACCGCCTTGAGAATTGGTCTTCATTCATTAAGAATCCCTCAGATCTACAATTAACAGCTCTGGACGTGCTAAAGCTCAACACGATAGCAAGAGAACACCAGGAATATGGGGAAAGGTGACACCAAACTGTAAGCAAGAGGCCACAAACATGCCAATGTATTTATTCAACATTTATTCAACACTTCTCTCATAACAACATATTTTTAAATTTAAAAATATGTATTTAACACACTGTTTTGGCAAAGCATTTCAGGTGTTTGCAAACAACTATGATTGTATTGAAATGACGAAGTACATGAAGGCTACAAATGGTAAGAAGATCATAGATGCTAGAGTGCAGTGGACAGGTTCCTCCAGCTCTTTAGAGTACGACCAATTAACACTTTCTTGTTCTGTGAGGAGAATCTTCGTCTAGCATCATCGTGTGAAGCCACTTCATGAGTCAAAGCTTTGGGCAGGGCAGTAGCTGCCGTTTTCATCACCAACAAAGAGTTTCACTACAATCACTGGCTATACTGTGAGGAATATACTGTGAGGTCTCTGCCAGTGTGTGTCCCCTAGGGATGTCCCCTGAATGGGACGCCACTTTCTTTGGTTCTTTGTAGTAGGATATGTATTGAAAATGAAATAGAGTGAGATAGAGGGGGGGTAGAATGAGTATGAGAGCAAACAAGGCAGAGACAGAGAGAGACAGAGAGAGAGAGAATGGCTTTATCAGCAGAAAGCCAGTGTATACTACAGTTGTGATGCCATGATTTCAGAAAGGATCTCAAGCATGCTGAAGTGTCTGTCGGGTTCTTCAACACCACAGTCCCAATCAGCTCATTAGGATATTTACTACTATAAAGCCGACAGCTCAAACAGAGCTCTCTGTAGGCTCTGTGCATGAATATCATAAGTGTTAGGCAAACCCATAGCCTACACAAACATCTTCTTAGCTTTTTGAAGCCTTGGGGACCCCTAGCCTAGAAAAATAATGATAGGAGATGTGTTTTTAGCTTTGTCCATGTATCTTTGATTAAGCAGTTTGTTTAAAAAACATGTCAGTAGATTAAAATTACTCCAGCATACCAGTGGGATTATAAGAACCAGTTGTAGATAAAAGCTACTTGTAAACTAATTGACAGATAGATAGCAATTTGCACAAATGCATGTACTGCTTACGGGATTATCGAGTTATCTGGCTAAAGCTGTGTTCATCTGAAATGCTGAGAGTCTGTTGGCAGGTACTGGTGCATCATTTATATTCACTCAGTTATTGTCTCCATTTAGTTTTGCTGCCAATTTTAAACTCTTGACAGCAATGTTTTACAGTTTACCCACATGATAAATCTGCCTTTATAACAGATGTATAGTCTAGGTGTCAAAGAGGCTTCTGCACAGTCTGCTCCACTCCCTCTCTTCAGGCCATTGGTGATTCATGTTCCCATTTCATCGGTGCACTGGTCCCTTGTTTCAGCCTCATCAATTGTGTCGTTTATATTGCAGCCTGTGTTCCCGTGGTGAAATTCTGCTGCTGATCTATGCAGTTCTCACCCTTTTACACAGTTTTTCACTGTTTCTTACTCTCCTCCTGTTTTCCTGAAGCATAGTTAAATCATTTCCAGGGTTTCCTGGTTTTTGATTATGGATCAGCCTTATTTTAGGGTCACGAGGGGGTGAGGGTCCTCATGCCAGTCCAAGGGAACACTTCGCGTGCTGGGCAGCTACATTCAGGACACGGTGCCAATCCATCACTGGGCACACACAGACACAAACCCACATTTACACTCACTCCAGGACAATTTACACTAAGCAATCTGCCTCACCAGATTGCTTTTTGGACCGTGGGAGGAAACCGGAGCACAGACATGGGGAGAACATGGAAACTCCACTCAGACTTGAACCCAAGACCCAGTGCTGAGAAGCAAACGTGCTACCCACCAATCCCCATGATTCACAGACTTCACCAGGTTCACCTCAGTGGAGTCAGAATCATTCCAATGGAACTGAACTGAACCCATTCACTTATTCCAGTGAAACTGTACTGAATTCAGTTAGCCTCACCCCAGAAATAGTACTGAATCCAGTGCAATGCTGCAGAAAAGGTTGTGAAGGGCTGTGCTTAACTCTCCTCTCTCCCACATATACAGCATTAGACCAGTTTAACAGTAACTATACAGAGAGACTGGTGCTCCTAAAATACATTATCATAGTACATCAAGCATTACCAATTCAACCTTAACTTCTGCTGCAAATGGACCACATCCCCGTAAAAGTTAATGAAAAAAAGCAAATCATGTCAGTGCTAGTGCTCAAATGAAAGCACATATAAGTGTACTTTTAAAAAGCAGAACTGAGCAGATGTCTCTGTTTATCTAAACTAAGAGGTAAAAAAAAAAGAAAGACAAAATAAAAAGAAAGAACGAAAACAAACTGAAAGACGTAAAAAAAATTATTCAAAAAGCAAGATTCGAACCCTGTCTCCTTTTTTATTGCATGTTCACACATGAACAGTATGGAGTCCACAAATCACATGAACCACTTTAAATAGGCAGAAAAAGAGGACATAAATTGGTCGTTGCATGTCAGTGATTTAGTTCCAGTGATAGATTCATTAAAAGTGATATATTACTACAGCCAGGTTCCCCTCTCTGTGCTTTACACATAGCCAATTGCATGGAGTAAATTGAGGCCCATTAATTGCATGCCAAAACGACAATACAATAATTGTTCCATTTGACAAAGCATTGCCTGCCCCCACAGCATTTGAGAGGGAGGTTTGAGAAGATGTTTTGCACAGCCAAGGTGCATATGCCTCTCCTTTATTGAATTAACACAGCCTCTCTCCGTCTGTTTATAAAAAGGCCACTGTACAAGTGTGAGCAGTTCGCTAGACATACAGTGTGGATGTTTTCATTAGCAGCAGGTTGCTGGGTAAGGGTCAGTGTCACAGCACTGCTAGGAGACCCCAGCAATTAATGCTCTACTAGCATGCTCCATTGATTAGAAACCTGCTTTCAGATTCTGGCGATAAGAATTTGCTTAGAAGATTCTAGCGATGAATGTTTACTTCAAGGCTTTTAGAACCCTGCACAGCTGCCTGTTCCCTCTCTGAATCCATCCCACAGAGACATCTGTGTTCTCTACAGTTTTACAGCGAACTGATTGTGCACATCACCCATGAAGGAAGAAGACTTTAAATCTTGCCTTGTCATGTTCCTGCATTTGATTCACTAGAAGAAAATGACAGACCTGCATTTGAAACTAGATTTCCTTTCTGCAAATTCCCTTTATCTGAGGAGGTGATTTATTGGTTGAAAATCAGATATATATGGACAAACATATATGGAGAAGTCCATCTTCTTTCTGAGTGCTCCATCTGAAATACTGCATCCATGCCTGATATTAGAGGATTGGGAAAATGAGGCACCCACTGGGAAAACACTCAGTAGATGAAAAAAAAAGCATCATGTGTGCCAAGGGAGAGATGGGGCTTAAAAGGGATTCGTATTTAAACGACTGGAAGGTGGTGAAACATGCTTTGCATTACAAATGCTGCAATGATGTTGCCCAACACAATGACCTTCAGCAAAATTCCCTCAGCACATGAAACAACTGGAAAGATTGAGAGAAATAATTACTGTTTATATAATAATAACATACTGTGTATGTGTGTATATGTATATATAATTGGCTATTTGGCTAACACAGACTGCATAAAAGGTTTACAGAATAAAAGCTTTCTGAATCAGTGCCATAAGAGACAATTTTGGCCCAATTTTAGTCAACACAGCATGTGAGGATGATAATGTTGACGCAAGATTTCAGTTTGCAAATATCTGAACTTGTTTGGATAAGGGAACCACACAGATGGTCTCTGTTTCTCTCTATTCCTTTCCCCCTTCCTCCCCTAGAGACTTTTACTGAAGTGAATATGTCCCAAAATATCCCATTCAGTGGATCATTCTGCATCAGATCACTGTACACAGAGTATAAAACTAACCAACAGACAGAGGTTCAGAGAGAGAGACACACACGGGCGCACACACACAGACCACGTTCTCAGGTGTTGATCTGCACATTGATATTGATGGTGATGGTGATACCACTATTCAGAAACTTTAAATTTGTTAATGCCACTTGCTTCAAACTGACACGACAAAATGATCAGTGCGGATCAGACTTTGCAGAGGTGTCAAAGGGAATGCAGTCGGCTCGTGTTGGCTGTATTACCAATGAGATTTTGTTTGACAGAGTATCTGAATTTCACACAAACATTCTACACAGTTCTACACAGTGTTGATGTAGAAGTCCAAAGGCAAAACCTGACCAGCCTGAGCTGGTGCTCAAAATCTCATAGAACCTGTGTAATCTCTCACCCTCCCACTGTCAAGCAGATATTCAAAACAAAGTCACTCCAAGCCACTGGGTCATTTTGAGAGACGGCATCCAGTGGACCAGAAGGTAGAGAGTGAGGTCAGTACCCAGCCTGAAGGTAGAGAGTGAGGTCAGTACCCAACCTGAAGGTAGAGAGTGAGGTCAGCACCCAGTCTGAAGGTAGAGAGTGAGGTCAGCACCCAGTCTGAAGGTAGATAGTGAGGTCAGTGTACAGCCTGAAGGTAGAGAGCGAGGTCAGTACCCAGCCTGAAGGTAGAGAGCGAGGTCAGTACCAAGCCTGAAGGTAGAGAGTGAGGTTAATGCCCAGCCTGAAGGTAGAGAGCGAGATCAGTACCCAGTCTGAAGGTAGAGAGTGAGGTTAGTGCCCAGCCTAAAGGTAGAGAGCGAGATCAGTACCCAGCTTGAATGTAGAGAGTGAGGTCAGTACCCAGCCTGAAGGTAGAGAGTGAGGTCAGTACCCAGCCTGAAGGCATGTCTATGCAATAGTGAGTGGAGAAGGAAGAAGAGACGCACAGCCTTGCAGTTGGACATGATTCTATTGGGAGGGAAAAGAAACAAAGCATACGGATTTCTGTAGACCTCAGAACACTACTGCTGGGTGCCCAGAAAGATTAGTGGGTCTCACCTATGCATGGATGCTTTCCTGTCAGTTTCACAACAGGCTCTATATATTTCCTGTCACTATAGTGTCACTCGGAACTTATTTGTAAAAAATTAAGTCTTATTCTGCTTGCTGTTGAAATCCAACACAGTAGATAAAACTGTCCAGTGAATTTATCCTCCATTTTCACAAAGAGGAGACCCTGTAGCAGCCCCAAAAGAAACTCAACAGATTCAATTAACAACAATGCAATGTTATCTCATCAAAGTAGAGACTAATAAATCTAACTGATAGTTTTGTGATGAATTCCATATATGGTCAAATATTACTCAGGTAAACTCAATAATATTGAAAATACGAAACATATGTATTATTCACCATTAACCAACTATTAAATAATAAATAAGTGGAGTTCCTGAATTCCTGAAACAATGCATTAAATTGAATAACGATATTTTTAATAAATAATAATATCAAAGTTGATTAATAACTTTGAATAATATTTAAATAATATTCTCTGATGTGTGGTCCAATATATATTTGAATATTGTTATGCATGTCTGTCTAACTTCTCACTTGTAATGATGAAGTATCTTTTAGAGTTTCCTAAAAGAAAACTAATGAACCAAGCCAGTCCATGATTGGACAGCCTTGGGGAGAAAGAATGTGTGTGTGTGTATGAGGACTGGGTGGTGGAGTGAGGGAGGGATTTTGAGATTTTGACAGGGACCTTTTATTCAAACAGCTTAGCAAATGCCCCCTTTTCCCTTTTAACGAAACACTTAACATACTCAACTTTCTGTCCTAGAAAAACAGCCACTCATTTGCAAATTGTAGCTTCCACTCCATCACAGCACAAACAATATCATTGTAGCCCCACTGTAATATAAAGCCCTCTATATTACCCATATTTCTGCAAAATACAAAATATACCAGGTATATATTTCCTGTGTATTTCCTCCTTGAAATGTAAATAGCAAGTTTTGTGAATGCAACCCCATAAACATTTCTGCGAATGTTGCCTACACCAAAAGAAATAGTAATATTCATCATTATTATATAATAATTATTGTATAATAAATATAAAATATTTATAAATTGGTATTAAGAGTAGTGTAATATTAATAGTGCGGTGATATTAATAAAGTGATGTGATAAAAACCAGTCTAACACACTAAAAGACAATAAAAAATGGTTTCACTTAACATACACACATCACTAACATTATAGATACAAATGCATTAACAGACCATGTAAAATCATGCACTGGACATGAACAGACCTCTTGCTCAGTGGTGATTATTGCAGTAACCTCCAAACTGGCCACGTTTCCCAACCAAACTTGTACCTCCACACCATGTCCACCTTTCCATTCAGTGATGATTTATTTACCACCACCACATAATTTTTGTACAAAGGTTTTCAAGTCACAACGCTGAGATTTAAGGTATACTGTCCATGAATGCCCAGCAAAATGCCTGACATGTTTTTCATAGATGGGTGTAATCCAAATATATGGGAACCCTTCCAGTAATCCCATAGCGAGAGAGAGAGAGAGAGAGAGAGAGAGAGAGAGAGAGAGAGAGAGAGAGAGAGAGCGCATTTGACAGCATCATCTTATATGAATGATCTAATCAGGCCATATCTACACAGACGCTGTCTGTGCTTTGCTGATTGCTAATCAAACATCCTCTGTAACTTGCAGGCTCCATTCTGGACATTACAACACCGGGTCAGACACCTCCAACCCCCCACCTTAGCACTACTGCAGGCTACACAGAGGAGTTGATGGGAAGAAATTTTTCATTTCGCTCACACTCGCTCTCCCCTCCCTATGACCTCCTCAGCGGGCCCGTGTCGTGCCTGGCACACTGTGAGCCCCCCAGCCCTCATGTTTAATGGCAGTCACATCGGAGCTACTCGAGGGAGCATCGGTTAAACGCAAATGCCAACGCTCAGGCAGTGCCGTGGCGATTACAGACAGAACAGCTCTGCTATTTATCCTAGCCATCTTGAAATGTTAAATCTCGCAATTACTGTTGAGAGCATTGTAGATGAATAAAAGGGGAGATTTCCTCCGCATGTTTCGGTGGGCTCGATTAAAAAGATCATTATAAGTGTACTGATTCAGATTATGCCACTACTGCACACAGTGCAGGGTGCGACATGTTAAAGCTCATATTCTTAGAACTGCTTTTGTTCGTTCACTTTGTTTTGCTCCAAAGCAGCATGTATGTTCAGAAATAAAGTGAATGGTATAACAAATATAATGGTCAACATCACAGTACTATTCTGATACCCTGAGCTGAGAGTCAAAATGCTATGGGAATTCTGGGAACTGTAGGCTTGCTGCTGTGTTGATGTGGGGTTAGACTGTTATAGAAGCACAGATTCCAAAGCACGTTAACTGCTGATCCAGCTTCAAAGAGCACATTTCACCCATTACAGGCTCAGTGAGAAATCCCAACATTCCTACAGCCACGAACCCATTACAGCAACATGCCACGCTTAACATATCCTCAAACCATGTAATGTTCAGCAGCCTGTATTTCAGAAGACCTTCAAAGTCTACAGAACCGCCACAGTGTTTCTGACTCACAATTACGCACACAATTACGGAAAAGTCTTTGTTAATTGAAAAAACCTTATCGGATTCCACCACACAGCTTAGAGATGGGTGGGTAATATCGACAGGTCTAAAAAAAAACAGAATCGTCATTATGTAAAAAAAAGAAAGTTTGTGCTACAATAAGTGTACCAGAAATCTCAGCAGAAATCAGGAGGACCCTAATATACACAATATATTCCTTTGTGTATATCCTATCTACCCACCGACCCATGCACACGCACACACACAGCGTGCCGCCACCACCACCACCTGAGTATTCAATTCCTGAATAAATAAGTTGAAGCTATTTGTGCTGCCCCAGTAGCCAACAGTGGGCCTGGGTATGCATTAACAGAGCAACACAGCCCAGAAACACATTTAATCTGTTGGTACTGCCAGAGCAAACTAGATGCAGGCAGGCAAACCATCAAAACTATCAAATCTACAGGTGCATCTAATACATCTTTCTGACTCAATCTTCTCCAGTGTACGGTGTCTCATGGAGGTCGAACTGCTGCATGGTAGAGCAGATATGAGTCTAAGCCATTACCTTAGAAGCTTTTTGTGTACCCACAAAGGGATTTTTTTTTTTTTTATGTGGACTGAAAAAAAATCTGCCAATTTTCAGTCCAGAAATTTTAGTACCCTCAATTTTTCTGAAAACCTGAAGAACTGAAAAGTCATCAAGAGCACACGTTGGGCATCTCAAGTAGATAGATTTGATCTTCACCATGGTTCCGAGAGGCCCCATCCCATCTACACTACTGTTCTAATCAAGCTTTCGCCTCAGGCAGGTAATCTCTCAGAGGTACAGTGAAAGCATTTTTGCCACATTCATATGTGATGCTGAAATGGAAACGTGAGCTGACTGGAGATCCAGAATATGTGAACTGAAGATCTCTAGTATAGTTAGGCCATTCAAAACCATTTCTCTTTGTTCACACCTTCACAAAAGAAGTCATCAAATGTGTGATGCCATTGCTAGGATTTTGAAAGCCATTCAGGATCTTCAGATTTATCTGGAAACTCGCTCTCACATTCACAATCAAATAATGAGGAAACAGAACCTTTTTCATTACATGCCATAATGAAGCACAAGTCACAAAGAAATTAATTTACCATGTTATAAAGAAATCAGTCAGGGTTAAGATCGCTGCATCAAGGACTGCATATGAAAAGGTCCTGCTGAAAAGAATCGCTTGCAAAGAGGGACTAGATTCCACTGTGGGACAGAACAGGAAGGCTTGTGGGTGACTCTGATGGCGTTAATGCTGAAAAGAGAAAACAGACAAACTTGTGGAATACACCATAACACTGCTTACATTCTAGAACAAAGCATGATATAATTCCTCATTTTAAAAGGTTCAGAAATCTTGGCCCAAGCAGTGAAGGGTCTGTCACAGTCCCTCATGAATGAGGACAGGCCTCTGACAGCACTTCAGACCAGAGCTAGCGCTTCTAATTGGATTCAGCATATATGCTCTACCTTTCCCCACAGCTAAAAGTGTGCTCCTTATCTCAATTAATCTTAGTGTCTATCAGTCCTTCTCACAGATTCAAAGTAACACAGGACGGATGAACAAGACCATGGAAAAAATATAGTCATTAGGAGAAACCATTAGTTATGCGTGAAAAATTCAATCCCTTCTGGAAGAGAAAGGTGATGGTGCATCCATTACGAAGGCATAAAGCAGTAAAACCATGATCTAAGGACTGCAAGACACATTAATATTTAAGACAGCAGGCTCTGCAACAACGTAGCCATGAAGGCACCAAATTTATCGGCAGAAACAGACTGAACTGCCGCCCCCCCAAATCTTCTGATTGATTAAACACTTGGTGATTATGGGTGTCATGTGGAGGCTGAGCTTCCTACTCAACAGGGTTTAATGTCCTTTACAGCTCTGATATTATTGCACTGTTATGGTGACAAGTCTGCATGAACATAATAAAGAGATAGGTCAACCAAAAACGCCAGCAAGGCGATCAATGCCTAGATTCACGGACGCATTTGTGAAAGGTGGCGGTAGAGCTGGAGACGCAACGCTCCAGTGTGGGCCTCTGCTAAGGGCCTCTGCTAAGGGCCTCCACTGAGCTGGCATGCAGATTAGGACGCAAGGCAAACAGGGAACTCCCGCATGGACACGTCGAGCATCTCTGGTTTCGTACAGCCGAGACACCGTCTTCCACTTTAATTGCCTGGCAATTTTGTGATCGTTTAGCAGTCATCAGCTGCAAGAGCTTTTCTCCCTCCGCTGTGCAATCACGCCTGCCTCCTTTTCCCTCTGTATTTTTCAACTTCCGTTGCTAATGAGGCGTCGGGGGGACAATTATTCCCAGTCGCTGTCTGCTCAATCCACTGGCAGATGGTGCTCGCGCCGGCCAGAGGTCAGGAGCTGCTTGCTACGTCCGCACAACGCATTCTGTGTTGTGACAAGCTGCTGGAGTCATGGGGTTCGAGGTGGCCAGCAGCAGTTCCGACCTCTGGGCGGAGTGTGCGTGTAATGAGTGTGTGTGTAATTTGTGTAATGTGTATAATGAATGTTTGTGTGTCATGTGTGTAATGAATGTGTTGACACAATGGAAGGGAACTTTCACCTTCCGTCCAGCTGCGTCTGCTAGTGGAAAGAACGGCTGCCGGGTGGAAAAGAAGATGAGGTGTAACAGCACCGCACGACCGTTACAGGGTTACAGTGCAGCAGCCCGATTAATGAACGGCTGAATGAGGGAACAGTAAGTGGCTATCATTAGCACAAATATCACACCGTCAAATCAGTGACATGTCACTGTAAAATCTTTTCAATTAAACAGAAATATTGAAATCAATTAGGTCCAATTCAGACAAGGGCAGAAGGAAGGCTTACATCTGTGCTCATTTCAACACGCTACAAGTGGTCACAGCAAAAGCAAAATTCATCCATCAACTTAATAATAATCAAAACACACAGGCAGAGGATGCAAATGAAATATGACTTCCTGTAATCCAAACACAAAAGACTGAGAAACCCCATTTCTGTTCATCAGTATCTACAAAAAAATGCTTGGAGCATTATGGGTTGCTGAGACCGTGAACAACTTCTAAGAGCCAGTAAATATACCAATAAAACCGATTAGAGAGGTCTGCCCAAGGGGGGGTTCCACTCTCAAAACACCTTGACGAGGATTTGACATATTTCTATCCTCTAATCTGTTTATCTGTTAAATAACTCATATCAGAATTATATCTCCTTGTGCCAAAAGAAACACTGGTCTGCCAAATATTACAAACTAAAGAAAAAAAACTAAAGTGCATTCATGTACATCCAACCTTATAGAGCTGTAAATGAAATAGCATTTTAGTGTTTGACACTTGTGTTGGGGTGAGGAGCACGTAGTGGCTCTGTCAGGGAAACAACATACGGTCGACACGATGGATGACCTTAAAGGAGATCAAAACAATTAACCGCAATCCTCCACCTCATCAGCATCCACGTGTCTAACACTGAGACTGGGAACTGCTAACACAGAGATGGAAACAAACACACACACATAGATGGATAGAGAGAGAGAGAGAGAGAGAGAGAGAGAGAATATGCTCACAGGAGTGAAAAGCAGTATGCCTTCTGTTCACATGAAACGTGGGCGTTTCCTTCTGTAGACTATTATGGGTTGATAAAAACTTTTAAAAATCTGTACATCTTGTGAATAAAATATATTGTTATACCTTTTAGGAGTCATGCGTGAAATATTAGTTTAGTATGAAACAGCTAACGTGAGGTTGGAATCCATGTTTAAATAAAGTGGGTTTCACATACCAACACAGAAAACATTTCCAACGCTGATTCACCACTGGCATCTAAATGTTAATAGGCTTAATACATCTACGGATTCATTTTATTTGCTCATCAACTAGCAACTTTAAAAAAGAGGTACTAATTAGAGGACTAGCTAAAAGATCATAGCTTGCTTACAACGGCACAGACTTAAGACTTCACGATAACCTGGGGCATATGTTAAATACATATTTTAACATTACAGTTGAAGGAAGCAAAAATGAAGGGTTAAATAAACAAAACTAGCCCAAATTTGCTTGAAGAAAAGCTCTACTACAAAAAACTCTTCGCTGGCAGCTACATAATGACGCAGATTGCGAAAGGAAAAAACCCAGCAAGCAGCCGCGTGGAATTTTAAGCGACTCCATCAGAGTTCGTGTAAGTGCTGTTGTGTTCTCTCCGAAGCTTCTGCCTCTCCGATACGTGGACACGGCCAAATACGAGTCTTTTCTGGTTTTAAACAAGAGATATGAGAGCACGCGAATGGAAATTCCATTAAAAGTCATTAATATGACATTGTAAACATTGGCATACTCGCACACATACGTTTTGTAACACCATGTTAAGTGGGAATTCATTCATGTCGTGGTTAGCATAGGTATCAGTCGCAGACAATCCCTGCCAACATAATAAATGAACTGGGTGAAAAAACAATAAGTTAACGGCGAAGGAAAAGGAAAACAAAAACAAAGAGCGTCAGAAGAATGTCTGGGTTCATCGTGCGTGAAACCAGACTCAAAGTTGCCTGAAGACGACGGAGCGGTAATTTTTCCTCTGCAAACAAACCAGTTTCAAGGTGAAAGAGAATTTTCCGTCTGTCATGAATTGTGTTCCTGGTTTTGTTTAGTGCGCGTCGTTTATACGCTACATTAGAGGGTGGAAGATGATTGGCAGCTTCTAGATTCTTTTTGTTTGTGCTCTGGTTTGCTGCAGAGACTCGGGGTTTGGCCTGCCGTGGAGCAGTCGTCTTCTGGGAAGACTTCTGTTCTGCTTACAGAGCAGTCACATACAAACAGCTCCACAGCTGTAACAATTACAGAAACGGTGCAACAGATTTACCACTGTACACAACATGAAATCTAATTTATTAATAACTATTTCATTGTTCTTAGAATGATTAACTGTGACATATAAAAATACATTACTCTCAGTTTACTCATAAACTGAATCTAAGTATTACATTTTTCAGACAAGGCGATATCCCATAATGGACATTTTTTTTTAACTCTCAGTTCACATTTAAGAAAGCACCATTGCAGACGTGAAGAAACCTCCAAAACCACCATTGCAGAAGTGAAGATAATCTTCCATATAGATGCTTCATCAGTGCACGGGTATACTTCTGCACTGGTGGTTCTGGATTTCACCAGGACTGCAGTTATCAAGTGGCACTAAAAACCTCCATACACATTAGATTAAAAAACAACACCAATCAAATGAAACCAGTTCAAAGTTAAACCTAGTGCTTTGCATGTATATTCTCACAGCAATAAAGGGGGGGGGGGGAACACACAAAACACTCCTTGCTACCACTTAAGGACCAAAGACTTAATGTGTCAAACTTAAAAATCGAATCAGTGGAATGTCAGTAACCTGTTCACTTCAGCAAACATATTAATACATATTTAGTACAAGCTAATCTGTTGCCTTACTTTAATCCTCACCAAAACCTTAACCAAAAATCTAACTCTAATTCTATTCCTGCTTCCAAAACTAAACCAAAAACTAACATTCATTTAGTTGGTTTGTTATGAACAAAGCATCCAACAGCCTTTCCACAGGGCATTCTATCATGATTGAGTAATAAATCAATACTGAATATAAATAAATAAATCAAGACCGAACAGTATGGTTTAGGATGTTTAGAGCTTCACAATATGGATGAACACTATAATATGCTAAAATAACATGGCTACATTTTGTAACTGCAATATATCGTATATTGCAATATGCTAAACCACATTAGCAAACCCTTAATGTGACATTAAAAGACTGTCCTGCATTATTTAGATGAAATTATTTATGTTCATTAGATTATGTGAGTATTCCGTTCTGTGCTTTCAGAACAGTCACAGACACTCCCTGGAAATATCCATTTAGTCAGGATGCTTCCACCATACCAAACAAACAAAAACAGCTTGTGGTTTGTTGGAGAGTTCATTTGCATACTGCAGTCTTTAATTCAATCACCGCAAAGGCCAGCGTTACAATACTGATTAAGTTTTGACTTATTGTATAGTCCTAGCTGAAACTGTAATTAATGGTACATTCAAGAGGTTTGCTGACGCAGTAGCAAAACAAACTGGATATAAAACTGGAGTAGATCATGAATGTGATTTTTAGTTTTATTTATTATAACCAACATCTGAAGAAATTTTCCAAATGCTCAGGCTGTATACAGCTAACAAGGAGAGGGAAGGGGCCTACAAAGTGTAAAAACCACTGTCCAGGGTGAGACATGAAACACTCATGGTTACATTCAAGCACTGGCCTCCAAGGATGAGCTAATGAGGGAGTGCCTCAGCTGTACGGTGGAAATGGTCACCATGGAAGCAGAGGAGATACCATGGCAGGTTAAGCCCATTCATGTAATGTACCACTAACAGAGGTGGTTGAGATAAGACAACCATACCAATGGCTGGAAAATACAAGCCCAGAGACACAAATCATGGAAGTATACAATAAATCACTAGGAACTAGGTTGATTGACACACAGGGGCATCGCATCAGAGAAGACCCAAGATGCAGAAGGTACAAAGGGACTTCTGAGATAATGCAGCATCTAGTAGCAGGATGTAAAATCCTGGCAAATAATGGGAAAGAAGACAGATAAACAAACTTAGTGGCAGGGGTCATATGCATGAATGTATGCAAGACATATGAGCTGGTCATCCCTAGGTTCAAATGAAAGGAACTGCAGAGAGCTTTGAAGAACAACAATGCTAAGAACCCATGGGACTTCCGGATCCAGGTAGATAAACAAGTGGTGAAAAACCTACCAGACATTGTGACAGTTGACAAGATGCAGAAAACAGAAACAGTAACAGAATGTTACTCAGCAATCTCAAGTAATAGAAACATCCAAAAAGAAAGAATAAGTTGTAAAAACAATGCCAGGGCCTGAAAGATTAAATAAGAACAATGTGGAAGGTTAACACCAAGGTTGTCCCAGTGGTGATGAGGCACTTGGAGATGTGACCTTTAGCTGGAGTAGCTTCAAAAGAAATATATTTATATTAAAATCTTTCTGTGTGTGTAGCCTATTATTTTGTCAGAAGCATATAGACAATAATTTAGGGGCCTTTGAAAGATATTGACTCAAAGGCTTGTGGAGTTTGCACAGGAAAAATAATTCCTATTTCATAAATGGTCCACATCCACTTTTATTCATGGAGTAGTTTAAAACATGCATTCTTGAGGTTGTGTACCTTTTTGCATTAATATTTGTAAATGCCTATATGGTGTCTAATCACATTGATTACTGCTTTGACAGCATTGGAAACACCCAGATTGTCATTAAACTAGAGAACTTCTCCAGTGTAAAGTGCCATTGGTTTCAATGATAGTTCTGCTACCATCCAAAGGCTGGCTAGCATTGTTGTAGGTGAAGCAGCTAGATACACGGCTTCTCTAGACAACTGGTCATTTATTCCTCCACACCGGGTGGAGCACTTGAACGTGTTGAAAAAAGTAATTGGTAGTGCAGGAATATTGCTTCAATTTGCAAAACGACTAGATAGTTCATATTGTTTAAACATTATATTTCACATTATAGTATAACATCTGAACTAGTGTGTAGGTTCTGTAGTGTTATTGAGATCTTAGGTGGTAAGCTATATCCTCAGGATTTGGCTTTTCCTGTGAGGCTCTCTGCTGCTGCTCTTCCACTGAACAAGACGTCGCTGACCGAGACGCCATCATAGGATGCTCCGGTCAGCGTGAGTGGTAGTCCGTGGTCATCGATATACCGCCTCATCGTTTCTAAGGAAAAGAAAATGTAACAATGGTAGTTTTTTTAAAAAATAAATACCACCTACAATTCCACTCAAATGTTTGGACATGTTTGGGCAATTCCAATGCATGTTTTTCATAATCTAAAAGGCATTTTGGTCAAAAGGCTTGGGCTTAAGTTTGTTTCTTAGAAAATTATAAAGAGATATTGTTAATATTGATGGTTATTTACAAATTTATTCCTAAAAGTCAACATTTTAAAGCACACTGAATTTATAGTTTCCATTTACTACAGTCGCAAAAAGAATATGTGGGAAATGATTCAATTATTCAAAAATGTGTGGTTACTTTAAAGGAAAAATAAAATTGTATTATTTTATAGACTGCCTTTCTACCATTGTTCTAAGATGTAGAAGAATATAAACAGATGTGTCCAAACTTTTGACTACATATATCCATCAAAGAGCCAGTAAAAACAAATCAGCTTTGTTAATACAAAAACTACAATAAATGGAATTACCCACAATAAATACAAAATCAACATACCAAGTCTTTTCCAGTGTCCGACATGATACTGTGGAATGCAGTTCTAAAAAGTCAAAATGAATGAAAAAACAAAAGTCAACAAATAAATTAACAAAATGGTGAAAACCAGTGGATGATTTGGGATATTTTACAGTCAACCACGTTATTCAGTTTCATTTGTGTTCCTGGGCTTCCAAGTACATTCTCTCACCAGGTAACCTGTGAGGTCAGTGTCACACAGGACTTACTCACACACATGGAACAGCTCCAAATCCACCAAACAGTGACTCATTCAACTCAAAAGCTTCTGTCCAGAGCTGCTTTAGTAATATTAGCTCAAGTGGACACACTTATGAGATAGTACAAAGGCAAATGTTGGTGCACATCTAAAGCAAAATAAATAAATAAATAAATAAAAAGACATCTCGGTCTGTGTCGTCATTGGTGTAATGCAAATTTGACTCAGCTGGAGTGTGAACAGTGAACAGCTTGCCATTCTAAACTGTCTGCACTCAGCGCCCTCTAGTGGTGTCACCCTCCCCCCAAACTGCCCTCATGCCGAGGTGAGGAGTCATGGTTTCCATGGAGACAGAGGCCATCAAACCTCCTAGTATCAGGCATTTTACCATTCTGAGCCATGAGGACATGCAATCCAATCACATAGCTTATGCAAATGTATCGTCATGTAGCGTTGCATGCAATCCAATCACATAGCTTATGCAAATGTATCGTCATGTAGTGTTGCATGCAATCCAATCACATAGCTTATGCAAATGTATCGTCATGTAGCGTTGCATGCAAATCTACAGTCTTTACAGTTTCCATGAGCTGATACACACTTTATGCATTTTTAGATAATTTTCTTTTCTTGATCTGCTTGAATTTGACGGAAAGAAATTTCCCCTCTATAGGAAAATTAATGGGCAAATACTTTGCAACTACAACCAATCATAATGTCCTAGCTTGGACTCCACAGCGAGATTACCAACATGATATTTCATTTACACTTATTCTGACAAACTGAACAGCAACTGCTTTCCCCCTCTCACTATGTCTGTGGAGGAGGAACCCAGTTATGGACATTATCTAACGATCCAGCCATCTGCTCAGGTTCATATGAGCAGTGTTGTGTTCGCCTCAGCCTGCAAGGACTGACGGGAATGCTGAGTACAGGGGCAGGTCAGTGGAAGCGTGGTAATGCCACAAGGCAGGAATACGATGGAGGACACCTGGTGGCCATCAGTGGAACTACAAATCTAATTTTTACAATAGTAAAGTGCCTTTTGATTCATTGTTCAGATAAGATCTCATTACTACAGTACTGCTTGTCATTAGCAATTAGAAACATTAGGAATCATTTCTAATAACAGATTTTATCTGGTTTCATTTTAAAAATCGCTTTCAAAAGTTTAGCTTTCCAAAGTATTCACTGTGCTAGTTTGTCAACAGCAGGAAAACAAAACACATTTTCTATCATCCATGCATATACATTATTCTAAACACGATAGAAAGCATGCGTGAGTCAGATACATTAAGCCTGTGTTTCACTTGTGATTTAGTTAGACTGCTGTACTTGGAACAAGAACCCTGATTCAATTCATCAGGAAACTAAGTTCTTCAAAAGTGGGCTGGGGAGAGAGAGAGAGAGAGCGCGAGAGATAGAAAGTTGGAGAATGAGAGAGAGAGAGAGAGAGAGAGAAAGAACACACAATCACCTTCAGTACGGCGGCTTTGCTCCACGTTGGCGTGGCTGTGATCCCCAGGTGTGAGCTCATCACCCTGCTAGAATGGTCCAGCAGCACCTGCTCCTTCACCTCTCCTGGACCAAACGTCTCCCCAAACCAAGCACCTCCCATCATCACCTTACACACACATACGTACGCGCGTCATCAAAAACCAAACCGAATTTGGTAGATTGAAATAAAAGATAAAGACTGAAATAAAAGTTCAGATAAACCTTAGGCATGGCATACAACTTGATATCCTGATACATATTCAACACATTAAAACAGTAAATAATTTATAAAGTAATTTTTCTGGAATTATTGGATTATTTTGTATACCACCATTTGGATAGTGAGGATCATTATTCTGAACATCACAGAATCTTCAAAAGGATGCGTTTGTCTCTTTCTACTAGTGTCTCCCAATCAAAGTCCCCTGTGTGAATTTATGTGTAGATTCAGCTTTTCAGGTAACCACCAAGTGCTGAGTACTTCTTTATTAGATTATAAAACTGCACTGCCACATCAGTTTGACTGTGTTCGCGTGTGTTCTGGAGTAAGCTCTAAACAGGACATTTCACCTGTTCCATTATTAATGGTTTAATAGGAGGAGAAATTAATAATTTAGGGGCTTTTCAGAAGGAGGGGCAGTCCTGTGAGTTATTTTTGTCTTGTTCATACTGTTCCTAATGGCAAGGGCAGAGCACCTTTGTCTGCTCATGAACACTTGTTTAGCACTCTTGCTTTTAATGTTAAGAGTGTTTGTGTTTGTGACATCATGTGGAAAAGTAAGCTTTGAATCCATGTGTCCATTGCATTCCTCATTGCAATGTACTTTCAACATCAAGATCTGGAACACTCAAATTTAACATTTGATGTTGATATTTTTTGAAAACTCCAAGAGGCATCCTGCTCTGTGGCGAGTTGCTTCATTTAGAACCAATATACTAACAGTATTGTAACCTGACTGAACTTTGATTCAACTGTGATTCTGCAAACCAAGACTGTTTGCTATTCTTCATTCTGAGAAAGTCCCTACAGCTCCCTTTTCATCTGTGTGGTGACAAGCAATGGTGGCCATTCTCTCTCTCTCTCTGGGAACAGAGGGAATTACTGATCAGATTTATAAGGCACTTGACTAATAATCAGAAGGTTGCTGGTTCAAGGCCTCATCTCTGCCAAGTTGCCACTCTTGAGCCCTGAGCAAGGCCCTCAACCTTTAATTGCTCAAGATGCATCCAGTCATAATAGTAAGTCGCTTTGGATAAAAGCATCAGACAAATGTTCACATAAAAAAAACAATACATGTTACTCAGTAAGATGGACATGTTTTCCTGTCATACAGGATATTTCATGGTGAACAATATGGTTATATAGTATTAGACACTTTATTTTCATTCAGTAAGGTTTACAGGTAGATGCACTGTATTGGTCTGTATAGAGTCTGATCTGGGGGAAGATATCACCTTCCCTTTTGTTTACTGTTTTCTTTATATTACAAGCCTAGTGTTCGCCCAAGTCATGCTCAAAGTCATCTCTCTGGATGACAAGACAGTATTGTGGTTTTTAATTCAAAATATGTAAAAGTGAGGCAGAAGCCATGTTATTTGAAGACTTGTACAGCTTTTGCATCTTCTACATGTGCTGTGATTACCGCTGTATAGGGTCACAATATACTTTACATGTCTGTTAGATAAAAAATTTTACATTTTCCGAATGTTAATTTGCAAAGCTGTATTTAATTAAACAGTAGGCTTCTGATATCAGCAGATCATTGGTAAGCGTATGTGATAGCTGTCCACTCTGTGTAGACAAAATATTGCCTTTAAATAGCCCTATATTATGTTAGGCTGGGAAACACAGTAGTGTGGATGCAGTGTGACAAAGCTAAATTATTATTATTAAATAATTGGAGCATAGACTACTTGATGTCGCGTTAGGCACGCAGGCCAAGCGCCACGCCCACTTCCACTTCCGCTCATTGCCTCGTTCCCAATCACCGGTTTACCAGCTACAGCTGATATCCATTCCAACTAATCCCGTTTCGGTTTTTTTAATCGGAGTTCTGCCAGCAGATCTCCTGCTAGCTAGATACAGTCGTTGGCTGTCGTTTGTGTTATCTGCTCTGCACTTTTGTTGTACGTCTGCTGTCCACATTAAACATAATGTTTCCTACAGCCCTGCCTTCCGCTCTCTCCTTTCCGCCGTTATACTTCACCACATATCCTCACATTTGTGTTCCATATGAGCAAGTGGAGCAGGGCAGTCAAGAGTTAGACCAAAACAGAAACAAGGTAATAATAAAGACTAGCTAGTGAGATGTGATAAATGATCATCAAAGTGAGGGAGAGATTTAAATGGGTATTCACAGGTAAAATGCTCTCAAGTGCACAACTAGCTGGTTAATAGAACAGTGCTAACCCAACAATAGATAATTATGGCTTGTTTGGACATCAGCAAACCCATCCAACTATACATCTATATCTAGTTATTACACAAGGTGTGCAGAGAAACAGGATGTTGCAAAGTGCTTCTGAAGTTCTAGGAGGAGGAACCAGTTTATATTAGAAAAAGTAGATGTTTAAAACATAACATTCATTCCATGGGTTTCTAAAGTTCTAAAAGTGTAAGTCAGTTCAGTTTCCTTGCGTTTCCTAATGTTATCGCTGCCATGGCAACACCTGGCACTACAAACAGACGTGATTAATGCAATGACCATCAGCATTGCTGCTGGAAATGACATACCATTAATTCTGATGGTCAGAAGGTGTTCAGCAAAATGATGAACAAGCCTTCTCTTGGTTTCTTTAATGTAAAGCTAATTACATCTTTTGCAACTAATACAGTAGGCAACTTCTACATTAGCGCAGGAGGAATGGGTAATAACAATTGATCCTTTATTGCCAATTATTTTGGTGGCTATATTAACAAATTTACATGTACCACATCTAAAGAGCTACAGTACCACATGAGCATTATCCAAATGGTCATTTATAATCACTATTGATGAGCAAGTCTTTGATGTTTTTGTCTGATCTGCGGATCAGGGGAGAATCCTTAAAAAGGAACGCGACCTCCATCATTCTGGAGGATTCTAAAGTGTTTACATATAATATTGGGCACTATGTTATTTGTACGCATTTATGTGTATACGTGCATACACACATACATGCATATATACAAGTATTTGGTGGAACCATCTCTTGCATCTATTACAGCTAGCGGTCTAATGGTATGAGTCTCCATTAATTTTGCATCACATTATGGAGCAAGTTCCATCCCCCTTTTCCTCTGCAAAACTGCTCAACCTCTGCCAGTTTAGTTGGAGCTGCAGAGAACAGCAATTTCCAGGTCTCACAACAGATGTTCAATGGATCTGAAGTCAGAGCTCTGAATAGGTCATTTAAGAACATCTACTTTCTTCATTTTAAGCCATCCCAGCGTTGCTTTGGCTGTGTACTTTAGGTCGTTGACTGGTTAAAATGTGAACTACTGCTCCAGTCTGAGCTTTGCGGCAGAGGGCAAAGGAAGTTTTTATCCAGGATTTCTTTGAATTGTACAGCATTCATCCTCCCATCAGTCGTGACCAGACTGCCAATGCCTGCTGCTGGAAAGCTTCCCCCTGCCATGATGCCATATTTGCTTCCTGGCTGACATGAAACATTAGGTTTATGCCAAATGTACTGCTTAGTATTTAAGCCAAAAAGTTCCATTTTAGTCTCATCAGACAACAAGACCTTCTGTCACATCTTTGGAGTGTCTTCCACATGACTTTTTGGAAATTCTTTACCCCCCCCCACCGGTCTTCTTCCCCGTCCCTTGTTGTGCAACACCTGGGAAATTGCTGAGGCATGAACATCTCCTTCATCTTCACCCACTGCCTTCAACACTGCTAGAGTAAGAGACTCTGCTCTGACAACTGCCCTTCTTGTTCGCTGAAGTTTAAAGGAGGAGAGCTGACCTTGGCAGAGAGCCTGCAGTTTCCTATTCTTTTTTTCTACTTCTTGAAAATAGATTGAACCGAGCTCCAAGGTATATTCACCATCTTTGAGATGGCCATATCTCCTTCCCCAGATCTGTGTTTCTCCATGATTAGTCCACTGAAACCCTTTAGACTAAAGAACAATGTTGAAGTTTTTGTATTATTTATAGTGCAATTGCAATTTAAGTTTTAAAAAGCCACTATTATATAATAAAATATAATGGAATTTAATTTGGCATTCTTGGCATTAAAACAAATTGGGACATAAGGAGGGCAGCATTAATTAATGTATAATCACATAAGAGACTTGATAGTAATTTTTTAGGTCATGCCATTCTTCTGGCTGAATCTTTGAAAGTTCATGAATGTGCTGTGTTCATGAAAACATTTGTATGCAAGAACAGAAGAGCAAAACGCATGTACTATGAGCACGTGTGCATTCTCTTTTTGTAGTATATTTATGACAAGTCAATGTTTTAGAGTCAATCAGCTGATTCGCTACAGAAATCAGAAAAAAATACACTTACATAAAAAAAAAGTGCTGTACAAAAGTCTGAGACGTTGAAGAAAAGTGCTTAAAGGTATTTATCAGGAAAGTAAACATATTTCCTTAAATGAAGAAAATGTCACCACTTCTTTCAAACCTTTGGTTTTGAATGCTTTTTGTTTATGTCTTCCTAAGTGATCTCACACAGCTTCGACTATGCTGAAAGTGGGGCTCTCTACAGCCTATTCTATAAGTACACGGATAAAGTACTTCACTATGTTTAATGTGTTTGCAGTCGTTAAAGAGTAGGCAATAAGGCCTAGCAGGACACATCTGCCTGTTCTTACCACTTCATAACACACACTTACTGTCTGTACTTAAATTTCTTGGGTGACCTATTTGACTGGAATACATAGGATGTCTGTTCATTTTTAGCATTTACCATTAGATATTTAAGGAACTGACAATACTAAACTAATGGAATAATAGTGTCATAACAGAAAATGAAAATATTGTGCATATGCCATTACAAACGTAATGCTTTATACCTGCCATTATAAGCGCCTTTTTAATCAGGCTGTAGGATCTCATTTTCTGATCAATTAGATTTTCTTTCTCCTCCTGATAATACTCCTCCAGGTAGCATATGCACTTGAAGTTCCACCACCCAGACCAAATAAATGGTTGAGTGAATCTTAGAGTTACTTGAGCTACTAAACATGGCAAGAATCAGCACTCAAACATTTTTTTCTAATGCAGAAGGACATTTGCATGGGAAACCATGGACGTGTGTGTATATGGACAGGACCAAAATAATCAGATGGTTGCTTTAGGCAATAAATTAGGCAATTTGGCCTGGAATTTTATCAGAGAACAGAGAAAAACCACTCACAAGGTGGAAACAAGTTGAGGTTAGTCTGTCTGGTGCTCAGCTGTCTACTCAAACTATCTGTATGCAGGAATGGGAATGTGTATGTATGCTGTGCATGCTGCCTCACTATCAGTGTGGAGGTACTGTAGGTTCTCCGTGAGGATGAAATTCTGTCCCATCCATGTCATACATACACAACACCACTCTGCCCATCCCTATGCGTCTCCATGGTCACTACTATTCATAATTGTTCATCATATAAATGACGGTATGTTTACTCAAACGATATAATAGGATACAAATAACAGCAAGTCAGCATTTATTTATATAGCACTTTTCCAACTAAACTACAAAATGCTTCATAAACAATACAATTCTGTCTCATCCATAACATAAATCGAAAAGCTAGCTGTGTCCAACCTCAAATGGTAAGGTACACAAATGTGCCTTAAGCCTTAGGCCCAGAATGTCTAATTATAATGTTTATAATTAATTATACACGTTTATAGTTGTGCTAAACGTACACGTTCGTCCTTCCATTTTATGTTTGCGCGCAGGTACATGGTTTTACCGTCAGTCTGGTGGTAGGCTCTCCTCTCCGGTTGTGTTGTGGGAATGGAACAGAATCATACACAACTCCCAACAGCCCGAGATCCTCTGAGGAGGGCACCAAGTGCCCGAAACCCTGCATGCACGCACAAACACACAGAGAATATTTACTCAAACGGAGAGATTTCTGTGATGTGAAATTGTAATTACACCAGGTTAAGGAGTAGTGTAGTGTTCAAACCTTTACTGGCAGCACTGATCCCTCAAACTCCAGGTTCACCATGGCAACAGTCACTGTGGGAATTGCTCGCAGTTGTTCCGACAGTGGATGGGCAGCAGGTGGCAACAGCGAGGCTAAAGCTACACAGAAACCAATCAGGATAGGTCATTTACTCTTAACCAGTTCACTCTAAATGTACAAAAGTTTAAGTTCCATCTGAGAGTTTTAGTCGCATTTTTACCTGATGCAGGTACAGCAGAAATCACATGGTCAACTTTTAATGTGCCTCCATCCTCCAGTTTAATCTGTTAGAGCAATCACAAAAAAACACCATAGTGATGAGTAATCACAAACCACAGCTTCCTAGAAATCTATCTGGAGTCCTCCTGGATATGCGATGCAAATTTTTCTTCCAAGCTTAATCTGGCCAACATCATCTAAAGACTTTGATTTTCTTAATTAGGTTTATCAAGACTCTTAATTGAATAAAAGAACAGTGTGCAGCCACTACCTCACACTCTCTCACCTCCCACCCGTTGGGTGTGTGGCTCAGGCTCTTCACAGGGGTGTTCTGATGGACCTCCACCTGCTCCTTTCCCCTCAGCACCTCATGCAGGGCCTCGGGCAGAGCCTGCATGCCCCGTCTCAGAGACCATTGTGCCCAGTGCTCTCTCTGTGCCCTCTGTGCCAGCTCGGAGGGGACAACCTGAGGGCCCTTCGCTAGTACACAGGACAGATAAACAAACCAGTCACTCCATTATCCATGCTTATCAAACGAACCAAATACTGCACAGAAATGATTAGCCTTCCACTACTGAAAGAAACATTTCACTCATAAATTCTAACATAGCCAACAATTAGTGTAAACTAATGGGAACCAAGTAACATAAGTTGCCACATATGTTACAGCTGGCAGCATTAGCATTTGATGCCTAACATGTTCTTTTAATGAATTAGATCCGAAATGCTGTACCAGAGGGCGGGCAGCACAGGGAGTTTCGCAGCACTCACCAGAGCCCAAGAGCATGCCCAGCAGGACGGAACCCCAGGCCTGCTCTGCAGCGTAGAGTGGAGGGAAGCAAGAACGCACACTCAGCTGCCTGCTGTCCCCAGCAAACACCCCACGACACAGACTGTCTATGGCTATGTCTGCCAGCTGTTAGCACAAACACACACAGCCCTGTTTTAAATGCTTATTGCTAAATAGTCTGCAGTATAGATACAGCCTCCCAAAATTAGAGGCAAATAGCAAAGCAGTTGAGGCCTTAGCAAAATAGCTGCTAGCATTGACTTGTAGCAATTCATAGTTGGTTGTGATGATGCAAAATCTAGACAAATTATGGAATGCTCACTGCTAAATCCAATTCATTACACTTCCAGTGCCTACTCACCTCAGATCCCAGTCTCCTCGCCACAAACGCATGCACACTCTCATCCTCCAGCTTCCCTTTGCTAACCAGAACCTCCTTTAGCACGTTGAGAATTATGGGACGGGAAAATGGGGGCACTGTGTATACCACCCCACTGAGAAAAAGGGTGGAGTGGTGGAGAGAAGGGGAAGACAGTCAAGAACGTTCTCATTGGTGTACTGAATCTGGGTGTCCGGGTGTACCGAAGAGACGGAACACAGAGAGGCTGGAACGTACCTGAGGCTGGAGGGCATTCTGTGCAGCTGCCCCTTCACGTACAGGAAACGGTTCTTAGATGCCACATGGTCATGAGGAACGACCAGTATCTCATTCTCCAGCCCCAGCTCAGAGAGCTATAGATCACAGAGAAGAAACCCAGTAAAAATTCAACAGCAAAACAAGTCATGTTCTACATACATAGCCTGATGACAGAGATTGCATGCAGGTCCAGGCTCAGATACTGTTTGACTAATTAACATATTAAATTGTGGCATATTAGAGGTTATTTTAGCGTTTAAATTTTTATCTTTAAAATTTGCTTCTTATAGCATCTTAAAGAAGTAAAATTGCTCTTTATTGTATTGTGAATTGAATGGAAATTAAGACCACCATGCATCACCCTACACAGCAATGGAAGTACCATGTTTAAGGTGTTCTGTCCTGCTGGCCCTATAGGCCGCACGCCTCGTGGGCCGTGCTCAAACACGGCCCCATCCTCCCGCCGTGTCGACTGCAGCCATCCTCCACACCTTCCTGTCGCCTCCAGCAACACAACCTAGGAGACCCGAAGGACGGCAGTCAGAGCCGATGAGGGCAGTGGTGGTTTTTCTTAGTATGCTAAACTTTCGAGCGACTAGCAACTAATGTGACCCATTACTTGGTACTCTGGTCCACAGCAGATTAAGAATACAACAGACATTTGAAATCTATGTGAAAGTGCCCAAATCTTTTCACGTCTATATAGCACTTACCTTGGAGATCTGCGAGCTCTTGCTGAGGTAATAACAGGCGGAGAGGCCGCCTATTCCCCCTCCGAGCACCGCTACAGCCTTCTGCATTCAGGACGGACTACCCTCCTGTAAACGTAAGGGTTCGCAATCAACGCATTCAAAGAAAGCATGAAAAAACTTATTAGGAAATGATTCCCCATTTACAGAAAGAGATCAAATTTACACGGTTAAGGCTAAGAGACTAAAGTCAATTGCAATATAACTGCCCCATGTCATTATACAGCCGAACAGCTTGTGGAGCTGAATCTGTTTTAAAAACTTATTTCAAATACCTAGGTATTAAGCATCAATCATAATTCCCAGTAATATATAGTAATACATTAATCTTCCATCGCAAATGCTCGAACACAATGTGGTCGAGAAGTTAACTAGCCAAGTTACTACATGGTGCGTTACAGCCGTTATAGTTGTCCATGCAAAATCAACAGGGTGGTTCCCTGATAAGGTGCCAGTTTTTGTCTATCTTGAGAAACACACTGACTTTTTTCACTCAGTAAATGTAGGTGCGATATTTGTGTTTGAAATAACGAAAAAGAAAACCCACGCAAAAACTATAAAATGAATGGAAAGCAATTAACAATAACATTTCACTTTGCTGCAGAAGCCAAACTATTTACCTATACCTGTCGCTATAGGTTTGTAATGCTGAATGATATATCTAGCTATCAAGCTAGAAGCACCAAAAATATCAAATTAGTATTATCTAGTAAAGTTTAGAGAACGTACCTATTAAAACTGGGTATTTCAACTGGGTAGCAAGCTAGCTAAGTATCTAGCTTCGCTGAGCTTTCTTGCTGCTTATTAAAAATAAGTCAACAAGCTCAATCACAAAGCGAGCTAGTTAGCTAGCGAGCTACTTAAATATAAAGTTTAAGCGTATGGTACTTACTCGTGGAACTCAAAGTTATAGTGTACAATGACAACGTTCAGTAGTACAATCGGTAATTTTATAGCCAGAAAATAACAACAAAAAATACGTGTAGTTAGTTGCCTTATAGTGAAATTGTCCACTGCGGCGTGTCTGAAGCACCCAAAACATGCAATTCAAAACGGTCCTCTCCTACTTGCAAATCAAGGTGAAACCCTCTCTGAGTGCTTTACTGCCAACTGCTGTCGTGGAGCAAACATCAAATTTGAGATCAAACCAAAAAGCATAAATTAAACCAGAAAGTGAATGAATTTATATACTCCGAAACATAGCCTAAAAGAACAGTTCCCTGTTCCATGGGACCCCAAGATCAGAATTGTTTAGGCTATGGGATTGCCGTTTTACTCATTAGGTTAATGAGTGAAATTGGTTGAATTACAGTAGAGGGAAAACAAAGTACAGAGATGGGCGTTTCCAGTAGGACCACTACTAAATATACGAACCATATAGAATGATGTAATGATGTAATATAGATTATGATGTGTTGTGCAGTTATAATACACATATTAACCACTAGATGGCAGAAAATGACAGTTATGTCGCTGTTAATACACGCACACTCAAAATTAGAGAACAACGTATGAACACTTGATTTTTTCAGAAATAACGTAATCTACATTGATCAACATTTGAATGATTTTTTGTAAGGGGTACACTATGCCACTAGAACAGTGTTTTACAAAATAACCAAAGTATATCA